>JAQMWT010000433.1:0-29394 GCA_029834535.1 Chrysophaeum taylorii
GGGATCGGTCAAGTTTGGTCAACAAGTTTGGTGAATTTCTTTCATGTTTGCTCGATTTTGATGTATGATTAAGGAAAAACTCACAAGTGTGGTCACTTTCCATAGAAGTTTGGTCAGTTAAGTTTGGTCACTCCGAAGTTGCATTAAGTTTGATCAATCAGCCCTTCAAGTTTGATTAATTTCCTTGTAAGTTTGGTCAACAAGTTTGATCACTACTCCTCAAACTTCCACAGTATTGACCAAACTTCGGCTTTTAAATCAAACTCAAGGAGGCTATTTAAGGGGGCGCGTGAGCGCTTTTGGTGCGAAAATGCTTTTAAAACGAGAGCTAGGTGCTGCAGCTACGCAGAATCTACCGTGGCGTTACACGCGCGGCATGGACACCCCCCCATGACCGCCTTAGAAGGAGATCCTAAGGCAGCGCGGCGATACGCAAGGAGCTTCGCATATTGAGGGCTGCGACGCGCGGCCTCGCCAGCAGTTTCCCACGGCTTGACGCGGTTAAGCTGGGCCCATTCTCGCACCTTCCATCGTAGGAGCATCCCATACCGCGACTCACCATGGTGCTGTTGCCGTGGTCGTCCGCCATTCTTCGGCAAGAGGCGGACGCCAAAAGACAAAGGTAAATGGTCAGCGTGACACGGATCACCCCATTCTGGATCCCAAAATCCGAGAGGGAGAGCGTCTTTGCGAATCGATTCAGGGTCGAGCGCGCATCAGAGGTTCTAAGGAGGGTGCCTCTTGATAGTGTTGTGGAGGTTGTCGTTGGCGGTCTTGTCGAGGCAACCACACGGCTATGTCGAAGTGCCCCCGGGCGTTAATGAACCATGGATTTGAAGTCGACGCGGGAGCTTGGAAATAAACAAGTCACCTGTGAGCCTTGTTGAACGAGCGGAGAACATGGCGCACTGGGTCCTTTTCTTGGAGCGAGGCTTTCCGGCCGGTGGAGCACGCGTAGGCCGTCCTGATTGATTGGATTCCTGCACGAAGCCTGTTGTTTCCGTGTCGAGTGCGTTGGGTGTACATGCCCGATAGGACCGTGGGTCACACGAGCTCGCTGCTACAAACATTCTTGGACACTCCCATAAAAACACACATCATTGAACTCGGCTTCAAATATCGCACCGAATCGTTCTCGAAAGGTAAGAAGTACCCCATACTCAGCTCGGCAAGGATTCCCTTGTCTTCGTCGTTCGCATCATACCGCTCCGTATCGTCCCCGTTGTCGTACGTGACGGCGAACTTAATTCTGGCGTAGGTGACTGTTCCAGGAACGTAGTGTTTAGGCTGCGCAGCGGGATATGGCACATCCGAAGCCATCACCCGGACTGATTTGACACTCCTTCCGCGCGCCGTAAGCATATTGAGGGTGGTGGTGAGCTCGGCGCGCGCACGGTCCCACGCTTCTTTGTCTGTTGGCCACCAGGGAGGAAAACGAGCTTGTAGACGACTCTTTCTGCTGCTTGTTTGGGGCTCGGCGACGCGGGCTCGTAGACGCGGAGGCTCGGTAGACGCGGGAGGCTCGGTAGACGCGGGAGGCTCGGTAGACGCGGGAGGCTCGGTAGGCTCGGTAGGCTCGGGAGGCTCGGTAGACGCGGGAGGCTCGGTAGGCTCGGGAGGCTCGGTTGCTTTGCGGCCTCCTTTCCTCCGCTTTTTACTGGCGACCCGGGCTGCAGTTCCTTCTGGGTCCAACCCGGCGAACGTCTTGGCCATTTCTTTTCGTGCTCGCTTCCGGTCCTTCTTTGACCCCGACCCCGTATTCTTCCGCAGCGAGGATTCTTGGCGTTGGTCGTTCTTTGGCCTGCCTGTCCGTCGGGGCCCGATCGCGGATGGCAGCCAAGGCTCAAACTCCTCACCAGCTTCTTTGCATTCGGCTTCAATTTCTCCTTGCGCCGATTCAATTTCCGTTGCGTTGAGAATCGGAAACACCCCCGACCCGATATTGATTTTCCCAACGCTGCGTCGTGGTCCAAAGTGGATAGAGATCCTCAGCATGCTCACCGCGAGCTATCTGAGCTCCAATCATGCAAACGCACGGCAAGCGAGAGAGCGCGTAGTTGCCACAGCTACAGGAAAGTACGTCGAGTTGCTCCGAATCTTCAAAATTCACGTATCCCTTCTGCCCGATAACAACGACGGACGTAAGTTGCTGATTGTTGTCACCTTTGACATACACCAAGAACGTCCCCTTATTGGCCCCAGCGCCGCCGCCGTAAGGCTGAACTCTTGTTATCCGGGTCTTGCTTTTTGCAACCTTGACTTGGGCATCATTATTGTAGTTGGGCCTACGGTTCACGCTCAGATATCACATAGAACAACCCGACAAGTGTGAACATAACAACGGAAGTTTGATCTGAAAAGACAAAGGCCCGTAGGCCCGTGCGTATTTGAGATGGTCGAGACCCTTGAGATTATTGGCCGAAAACACGCTATTTTGATCGAAGACAAGACGAAACTAATGACGCAACAATTTGCATCCGAACACGAGTAAGACTCACGTGAGCCTCTCGCCGGTTTTGCGCACCGGATGGCCGCTGCGCTCGTATCCGCGTAGGTCGCTGCCTGCTCAGCGAACAAGGTCTGGAGGGACTTGGGTCCGTTGCATAACCTCGCGTTGATGTGCTTCTTGTTGAAAGCCTCCGCCGGGTTGTTCGTACTCGTGCCAAAGAGTGCCCTGGGCCCGTCTAACACTGTGACGGTGTCTGCTTCCTGATCGTTCAGATGCTTTCGCGCATATTCGCGCCGACTGGCAACCTGTAGTGCCAGAAAACTCAATGCCACGAGGAGATTATGACTCACCCAACGCTGGGCCTTGGGAGAAAGTTCGGCATGAAAACGGTCGCTGGCCGCCTTCGTAGGCGCCTCAACAAAGCGACGAAAGATAGCGGCGTCCCCGGATTCCGCGATCTTTGCGATGTTCTCGCTGCGGTGGTTCACTGTGAATAGGACGTATTCACGAAGAGTAAACAGTTCATCAAAGACTTACTGCACGAGAAGGCGTCGGCCTCGGGCGTATGCTGCGCAGGAATCGGAATTAGACGAGGAATCAAATGGTGCTAGCGAGGTCACTCACGGTGACGTGCGCTATGAGGCCTCCCTTTTGGAAGTCCTGTACTATGACGAATCCCCGACAGTTTATCTGCGGGATGTTCTCGACGGTCAGTTTAATGACCTTGCCGATCGATTCCGCATACTCGGCAATGTTCCACCGCGAAGTGTATATCATCACGAGGTGGTTGTTGGCATCACGGCCGGTCACAGAAATCATCACCTGGTTGTCGAGGCAGTGAGCGCCGTCAATAAACGCCTGCCGGCGCAGGAGGCCCGCATTCATCATGCGTATGGCGGGTTTCGACACGACGACATAACCTAAGAAGAACTTCCTATCAGCCAAGGCAGGTGACTGCAGCGTTTCAGGGATCTTGTATTCGTTGAGGTCTAAGCTCTTGTACCGGCTCCTGTCGGAGCCATGCCTGAACTCTTGTTCCGACTTGTGCTCAGACTTGAGCCTCTTCATGAAAACCTTCCGGAGATCTCCTTGTTTCGCGCCATACAATTTAACCGCATGACCGTGGGCTCGCAACGCGCGCTGGCAAGCGTGCAACTCCGCCTAAGAGAATGACAAGTGTGACTTTGATGCACACACGTGAAGGTAGATGTGGCGAAGTATACTAACACACTAAGCTACGATTTTCAAGTGTGGTCACGAAACCAATAGAGTTTGATCAGAAAGCTACAAGTTTAATCAGCTACAAGCTTAATCACAAAGTTTGATCACACGGACATAAGTTTGATCATAAAGTCACAAGTTTGATCACCAAGTCAAAAGTTTGGTCATTAAGTCACAAGTTTGGTCATAAAGTCACAAGTTTGGTCACAAAGTTTGGTCAGAACATTGCAAGTTTGATCACACACATGCACCTCCTTGCAGGACAACAGCCACAAACAAGACCTGCGCAAGACACCGTTGATACCGCGCTCCTCTCCTCGTCTCCCAAGAGCGCTAGGATGCACTTGAGCTTGATGTTCTCGACGGATGAGAGTGTATGCTCACGGTTCGTCATCTCATTGAGCCTTTCCTAGATGACGTTGTTGTGGACATCTATTAGACGCCTTTTCCGAGTCGTGCCTTCTGACTTGCTCTCCATAGAGCCCTTGATGATGGTCGTCACGGCCTCTAAGAAGTGCTCTGCGCGGTAGTTCGACTTGGGCTGGGTTTTCGTCGGTGTAAAAACTCCTGTGCAGGTGTGAGGTTCATCATGCGTGACGACGAAGTCTATAAGCCCATCACGACGAGCAGCGCGCTTAAAGAAGCCGCAGCCCTCTACTTTACACTTGAACGACAACGCCGCCGCGGTATTGATCATGTTATGCACGCGGTGCTTGCCCCCCGTGTCGACCATCTTCTGCTGCAACTCGGCCTCTTCCCGAACGCACATACTAAATTCGGATTTCGTCGGGTAGCGTGAAAGCAGCGAAACGTGGTGCTTGAACATTCTGAGCTGCGACAGCGTACGCGGCGATCTGTCACAGTCGTTAACCTTCGTCAGGCCACGCTTGCCGTTCTTGGTGTCGTCGTCGCCCGACGTCAGCGTGATACCATCACGGTCCCGCTCGACCTGAGCGAAGCCCTCGTCGATATCGACCTTCTCGTCATCCGTGTCGAAGTCGAAGGACGCTCCGGAGTCACGGCGCGACATGCTAACTAACTAACTAACTTCGGACCTCTCCCGAGCATGGGAGCCAGGCCGGACCGACAGGAGCCAGCCCGGAATCACGGGCCTGTAGACGAGGAGCGCCGAAAGGTCGGTCGGCGGAGAGTGACCGTCAAGCTTGTCGCCATGCGACGAGGAGACCGCGATGTGACTGACAACCAACTCGTCGATAACCTTCTGTATTCGCCCCCCGGCCATACCCCGTCCCACTGCGAACGTTCCGGCTGCCAACCGGCCCGCCCGGGAGGCGAATAGGTGCCAACCTACGCCGGGAGGGCGGATGCCCTCGCAAGGCTCAGGATTCATGAGGCACCGTCCTCCATCGCAACCACAGTCGGCGATCAGGGTAAGGGTATTTTGATACGGCGACATGCAGAACCTCCAAATGCTTGATCACAGCGGGCCTTGGTTTGTCAGCGAGCCCTATCCTTGCTTTCTTCAAGCATAAGTTTGGTCAGTCCAGATACGGATTGACCAAACAAGACCAAACTTGTTGGGGGTTTACGGTGACCAAACATACATGGTGGTTGGAAACTTGACTTTGCCCTTATATTTTTATGACTATGAAGAACCCAGTCTGAAGCTCTTTTCCAACATGGAGTAGGCCTCCAGGTGCGTACCGTCAGGTACGGGGTTTTCTGTTTAATTAACAGAGGCTTCGTTCCTCGTTGTCAGTGTAAACGCTTCTATGGGACCTAATGTCCTTAAGGAGTTAGGGCTTAAATCCCTACCTTGTGTAGTAGCATGTGACAAGCGGAATGGTCTGTACACGCCTAAGACTGCACGCAGTCTCTACCATGTACCCGGAGAGGGTCAAATCTCTCCAGGTTATGGGCCCAGATGCGTAGGTGTGTCAGCCCAACTGTGTTGTACGTCTAAATGGAGTGATCAATTTACGCCTGATCACGAGTACAATGCGACAATGTGTTTGGCGGTGGTCTACTGTACATATTTGTTGTGTGACGGTATGTGCCCACCAGTTAATTTGGTTTGTGACCGAGTTGGGTCGGTCACTGGTCATATGCACTCGCATAGCCAATAAAATTAAAATTTTCCTATACAAGCCGCGGAAACTTGTACGGGTTTTTCCTTCCATTCCCCAACAAAAGACTGACTGCTCGAGAATTAATCCATTCTTCAGTCTCAAGTCATCCTGTTTTAAATAGCATGTTGATTTGTTTGGTCTTGTAAATAAGCCCACGTTTAAAATAGCGTACTGTACATATAACCCGCACTTGAGAAACCCTTCATTCTTATGTGTCGAATCTGTCTATCAATCCTCTAACCTACCTTGATCAGTCACGATACTTCTCCTAAAAATACCAATATCCGGAATGCTCCGGAATACAGTCAAATCCTTGATAACGAAGTAGATGCCATCTTTTCAAGATGGATATCCGAGAAAATTAACGAATTACATCTGCATTAATGAAGATGCCCTGCCCGAACATTTAAAGACTTGGCACGTCAACTCTTCCCATCAACTATCAGTTGATGTCCGTAATAATCTTGAACGACTTTACTACCAAGAGTCGTACAATCTCGTTCGTCCTGAATTAAATGAGGATGTCAAACGTGTCCTCACTTTATTAGATACCCGATTCCCTAAATCAATTGTGTATGATTCATCTCTAACTAACATATCCTTTACAGGTCTCTCTAATGCCGACTGGATCAAACACTGCGAAACTTATGCTGGTTTCTTGTACACATTCTTTAACTTGGAATCACAAGAAAAACCCGCACTCGCTATGTGGCCTCAATTAAAGAAAATATATGCACTTACTGCACATCCTAATAAATTACGTGCAGTAATGCTTTTAGCTTACCATTACTATGAGACAGTGTCTTGTACAGATGTAACTGAGCTTAAATCTCAGTTTAATCGAATGTCTTTAAATGTTAATTGGTATGCCCATGTATTTGTCGAACAACTCCTTGCCTTTCAATCTCAGGCAAAGCAATTAAATAATGATGAAGCATCAATCCAATTTAATAACTCCATAATCACTCTTAAAGCTCACGAGGAGATCTACCGTCTATATGCTAATCCCTCGGATCACGAGCGCTATTCTCAATCTTTATTGGAATGGTGTAAACTCTACGAGACACGCTCTGGGAACAACTCGAGTCACGATCCTGAATTGTTAAAGCTAGTTGATCCTAACGACGTTCGTCCACTATTGGAATTCTTGTTAAAGATATACAATGAAACAAAGTTTTCCTCTAACCGACGCTTGGATAAACCCGCTTCCTGGATCCCTTACATCCCTGGTACTACCGCTACCAAGCCACCTAAGGTATTATTGATGGATACTATTCATCAATCCCACGACTCTCTAAACAACGCTTACTCGTTGTTAGCTACTGTAGCTGGACAGTCTGGCTTCAACGCTCGTAAGCTTCGTAATGCAAAGATAAAGCATCGACAATTTCACCTCGTGACACGTCGTACTATCGTCCACCTTCAAATTATAACGTCAAAGGTACCAGCTTCGATCGTCCTGTCTACTCATCTTCCTCTAACCGTAATGCACGCTCTAATATGTCTCTTATGGACCGGGCTACTTATCAAGTTGATCGTCTTCGCCACCTGTTTGGTAAATTACAGGAAGCGAATCCCAACCTTCTACCGACTCTAAAATGGTACAGGAGGAAATGAAAAGCTTATTGAGTACCCTCTGGACAACCGCTTCTCAAGCTTCGACACAGTCCTTAGATCCTGACGAAGCCACCCAAGTTCATCTCTACTTATCTCGAGTTGATACTATGTCCAATACCATATCGAACCTCTTAGAAGCCGATAAGGAATCTCTTGTTTCAGAAGAAAAGTATCAAACTGAAACATCTGCTCCTGAAGCGTCCCCCAGTGATGCGGAGCAGAGGGGGACTGCTGATACAGAGAAAATGTTCCACACTTTTCTGTCCATTAAAGATGATGAAATCGATAACATCCCTCAGCCGCTATTGCAGCACATAAATGCTAAAGCTCAGAATGCTATCGTTCGTCGTCAAGCTCGGGAAACTTCCTCGCACTCTGAGCTCCCCAGTAATCTACCCAATGAAGATAATGAAGATGGTACAGATCCCCCTGTGTTGCTACCAAAATTAAACACTGGTTTTACACTCGTCGTTGTGCCTTCCGAACAAACGCAAAGTTTCATGACACAGTACGTGTTTGGTCAAAGCTCAACACATGCCTGTTATGCAACAATGCTTAAACTGTACAACGAGTACAATTTGCCGCTAATGACTACGCCAGGATATGCTGACACATGTGCTTCTCAACATGTAATTAACTTTAAACGTTATGCTGATCCTATCCACATCGTAAAGCTACCCGAGTCCTTATCACCTGCTATCCAGACTGCTACGGATACGCAGAGAATCACACATGCTATGATTATAAGGACCGTCATTCCCGCTCTCCCAAAGCATCCAAATGTGGGATATGTAAAGCTAGACGTTGCGCTTTTCCTACCCAAGCAAAACGACCATAACGATCCCGATCTGCACATCATCAGTATGACTCAATGGGGAGAAGATAAACTTGGTATACATCTTTATGGAGTTGAATTTAAAGGACAATCATCTATCCAGAGTAAAATTGATGATAATGTCAAGATTACTTTGTTTAGACTCAGTAACCTGTTGCCAACTCTACCAATTTATTCGCTACAACAAGCAAAAGCGCGTAAAATGGAACTTCGCTCACTACAGTTCAGACTATGTGCTTTTAATGAACAACGCGAAATGCTTAAACTATATTCCACCCTCATGGAACGCGTAATTTACGTCCCATGGCTTAAAACCATCTTGGAGTCAATGCATTCGCAGCTGCCTTACATACGCAAGCATTTCCCACCTCCCGTATGACGCAAGGTTACCACACGTTTGCTTCACACAGTAACTTCATCTCCTAGCTCACGAACACCTACTGTAACTCTACTTTGCTCTGGGATGTCCACTCCTGCATTCTTGGCTTGCGCTTCTAATGACTTGCAAATCAACATCAACGTTAAAGTTCTTGTTGAGAGCGACGACAATATCACGCACATGCTACGAAGACGTTTTGGTAATTCCATCGAAGTTTTCCCATCCCTACCCAAGTTTCTGACATATCTCCATCGAGCATCGGACGTTGAACGTGCACGATATTACACCGATATAGTGGAATTGACATCACCATGCACAAATCGCAACATAATCAATGGGAGATCCATTTCCACCTTCGAGCGTGATATGGATGATTCCTTGTTTCCAAGTGCTCTAAGTGTATTTGAGCTTTTAAAGCCGCTTGTTCTTTTCATGGAAATGACACCACCACACTCCGCATCGTATGAAGACCATATACGAGTTGCTAATCTCATCTTCTCAACGATGCACTATACGGTGGATATATGTGACCGATTTCCATGCTATCTGTGTGGAGATTATCAAGCCAGAGAAAGATGGATCCTCGTTGCACGCAAATATAACACCGGCCCCCTTGATCTGCTTTCATGGCCTAACAATCGAGTCACTTCCTTTCTGGACATTGCAGACCACGCTAATTCCATCAGTCGCAAGTTAATAGTCGACGAACCTTGGACGCAGGTCTTTCCCGACATACCATTCGTGTCCACACCTAAAACCTACAACACTGTCAGTCGTACAGGATCCGTGCGCTTAACTGTGACTGAGCTTAAAACCTTAACTATGCTGCTCCTTCGTCTGCACTCTAACAAAACAGTCGAACATCCCAGTCAAGATGAAATGGAGGGCATTTCTAACTTTCGCCTGGGATTCTTGACTAATTCAAGAAAGCCACTTGCTTGTACGAGATCTCCTATTGAACTCAAAGCTTTCGTGCTCCTCTATAATATTATGGGACGTTTATTCCCTAAATCTATCACATTACCTGTGTCCTTTCGTATTACAACTATCGAATCTAACCAACCATCTCACAGGTTATTCTTAAATAAATCCTCTACTTCCTCCATCATTTACATCACCGGTGGAAGACACACAGGCGGAGACATAACAGTTTCTAACTCCTCTTCTAAATACCAGGCACATATAAATGCTTTTGGCGAAACCTATACCTTCCTAACACATGATGCCGGAATCGATAAGACTGCTTCTCTCGAACCTGTTACTGGTTTTCTTTGGCTTTGCCAAGCATACCATAATAATAATGAAAATCAAGACACGCGTCGTCTAGTACAAGCACTGGTTCCCTATACTTCTCCTGTATTTCACGATTCTTTTGTCTTCTACCCTCAGGAAAATCGTCTCGAATTTATCGATAAAATGTTTGCTTTAAGTGACATGCATCTGTCCCAAAGCAGATACCTGGGCTTTATTACATCAAGCGATAGGAAGATGGGTGCCAAAGTTCATTCTATATACACTCCCACTCCCACCATTCGTGGATTTGCTAATATGCTCGTGTACGATCCACGACTCGATCGCATTCGACACTACTCAACTCGTGAATTGGCACGCGCCAATAACTTCACAGCGTACCAAATCAATTTTCTTTTGTCTTTGTCCCCGGACCTATGCTGTGACATAATCGCTAATGCTATTCCGGCTGGAACATATCATATAATTTATAAACATTTGTGTCAGCTTGTCTATGACTTGCGTAAATTAACGCTATCACCATCGTTTGACCCTGATCATGCTTCTCTAACCAAAAACTATAGGTCAACATTCTTCACAAATATATTCCCAACCGACGCATCCTTAATATTACACCAGAGTTCCATTACAGTATTCTACATCTCCAATAAAAACTCTCATGTTGTGATAATCTTGCTTCTAACCACGAACTTCCATCTTTTCATCTCGATTCAGTAGCTCATGTCTTCCTCTCTAACACCTCATCCGCAGATATATCATCTCCTACTAAAGAAAGACAAATTCCTCTTATAACGCCAAGACAGCTCCATGAGAAGCATGCGCCCTTCGATAAGAAAGTTCATGCCAGGGGCACCCTCGCATTTCGAGATGCGCAACAACGAGCTACCAATTTTCACAACATCCACCATTCTAGTGATTCTCAAGCTATAAAAGCTGTTCAAGATATTGCCAGTCCTGGACATCACCCATCTGACGTACCCTACCGTAATTTCTGTGTGGATTGTACGATCCATAAAAAACGCTTCCCTCATCCACACCGCCTTACCAAGCAACCATCATTCGAAAAAATTTTTCAACCTGGTGAAGCCTGGGCATGTGACGGTGGTTACGTATCTGTTCTCTCGGAATGGGGATCCTTTCGACATATCATTGTTTTTAAGTGTCTCATTTCTAAATTTTTGTTAGTGTACTTTTGTCGTAGCACTAATTCTAGCGAATTTTGTCACGCCCTTGAGTTTGTCCGCAATTTTTGCTCTACTTATGTTCATGTACAACTAAAACAAATCTATTGTGATTCCTTTAAACCCTATTTATCTCAGCATGTTACAACCCCCTTCCGTGTGGAACATGGTATTAACATGTCCGCGTTCCCCCCTTACTTACATGTCTTTAATCATGAAGTAGAAGCCGCTGTTGGTCACATAGCCACTGCCGCGTCTACACGACTCCGGCATATGCTTAATGTGTCCTATAAAGGTCACCCCCTAACAGATCCCGCACCACACTACCCGTGGGCTGCTATACATGCCATCCAATCGTACAATCTCCTCCCTAACGTTTCCCTCGAGCGTATTTATAATAAAGTCCTAAGCCCCCAACAGGTTTTGTTAGACCAATGTAAAGATCCCCAACAGGACTACCTCAAACCTTTCGGTTCTGTTTGTTATCTGCATTTGGAACCTAACGAATTTCATAAATATGAACCTCGATGTCGTCCTTACATCTACTTATGTGGTGCTAATGTTATAAATCCTTTAATCACACCCCATGTTAATCATTTAGCCGATGTTGTCCTTAATCCTGAAAACGGCCAAGTCCGTGTTTCCTCTAAACTGACTTTTCCTCATCTTATTTCTAAATCTCCTCCTGATTATGAACAGCATCCACCTCCCGCACCTTCACCCGACATTCCCTTCTCTGTTCACAGCACCCCCAATGATGCGGCGCAGAGGGGGAATGCTATGCCTACCGACACTGACCACGAGAGGGGGACTCCTTCTTCTCCTCTCCATGCTCCCTCTCCCGTTCCCGCATGTGTTCCAGCTGCTTCTGCAGCCGCTACTTCCGCCACCACACCTACATCTGAAGTGTCCTCCAACACTTTGCCACTTTTACCATCTTATCGGTCTCTCTATTCCCAGGATGTCCTACGTCTCACCCGTGGTCCACCTCATCACCCTCAACCTCGTCGCAAAACCAATCTCAAGGATGTTCTTACTCGTATTGCCTCGCCTACTGTTGCCGCTTATAAACAAGCCGGTGGTGCGCTTGCCGACTTCAAGTATGACCTCTCAAAGCAGTACATAAATTTCTGCGACCCCACCCTCCACTCCCTTCATCTTGCTCATGGCATCCACTGGACGGCTATACCTCCAGAGGGGGGATTTACACCATCACTTCATCACCATGTGCACCAAGCGCTTTCACAGTCCTCTTCAGTTATGTGTCATAGGAGCCATAGCCACCCATCGCCTGATACTCCTCATGTTCACTTCTGCGACGACGTCAACCTTGCAGACTATCACCTTCCTCAAGCTCTCGTTCATCTAATTTCTGAACATGCTCACGCCTTTCAAGTTCCACCCGCTCAATATGTTTATGCTTTGTTTACACCCCACTCCATTTTGGATCATAATGACGCTTCTTATGGTGCTTCCGAGCCTCATCTCTCCGCCATCGAAGACTATATCACCGCGCAATCGCATTACATTGAGGTCCACCTTGGTGATGCTCCTCTACTAGTTGTTCAACTCGTCGAAGATCCCGATCACGCTCATCTGCACGATAATGTCGCTTCTTACGCAATTACTCATCTGACGACGACTCATGACCCCAGCACTGTTGGTTCGGACGAATACAAGATTCAAGCCAAAGATATCAAAATTGATGAATATGAGTTGAACTGCCTCAAAGGTCTCTCAGACGCTGATCGCAAAGCTTATGTTGCTGCCATCTCCAAAGAGATTTTTGATATTGTTAAGTTTGGCTGCTTTAAACTAGCGCTGCCAATGGTCAACTCAAAGCCTATTGACACCCGCCTCGTCCTACGTATAAAAACCAACGCTGCTGGTCAGTACATTAAACATAAAGCACGCCTGGTCCTACGAGGATTCTTAGCCTCTCTGGGCACCGATTTTTCAACACATTCAGCCCTATGGCACAGCTTACTGGCATCCGTTGTGTTCTGGCGCTAGCAGCTCATCTGCGACTTCCCGTCTACCATGTCGACGTCCCTAACGCTTTTGTTCAAGCTCCCATCGACTCTCATGTCTATGTCAAACTGCCACAAGGCATTTACCTTCTCGATCCCGAAGATACTAAATATCAAGGCCGTCGTCTCCCAAAGCTACTTAAATCTCTCTATGGATTACGTCAGAGCCCTGCCCTTTGGAATCAAACCATAAACGGCTTCTTTGATTCATTAGGCTATACACGATTTCGAACAGACACCTGCATTTACGCTAAAGTCCAAGCTGACGCTACATTTCTAATTTGCACGCTCTCAGTAGACGACGTCGTCATTACTTGTACTTCGGAAACTCTACGTCGTGAATTCCAGCAAGCCCTGAAAAAGGAATACTCAGTCGACACCTTCGAGGAAGTCCATACTCTCTTAGGCATGCGCATAACGCGTACAACTGATGGTTCTATATCACTGGACTGTCAGGCTAAACTTGATGCATTGTTCGAAGAGTACCCCATTTTAATGCAGTTACGTCCCACTTCCACACCGATGTCACCATCAACCACGTATAAAACTGGAGAGCCATCTTCTGATATGGACAAGTTTATTCTTCATACCTTCTCCACCCTACTCGGCAAGCTCACGTTTGTCCAATTGGCCTGTCGCCCTGATCTATCCCAAAGTCTTAGTCGTTGCTCTCGAGGAATGCATAATCCAGCATTTCTACATGTTCAAGTACTAACAGGAACGCTCCGCTACTTGCGCAAGCCCGAAAATCGTAATCTTCGACTCTGGTACTACTCTGGCTCTTCCGCTCTAATGGACCATCTTCGACTTCTTATCGGTAATCGCACTGACATGGCCACCATGTTGGATTACACTAAAGAACAAGTCAATTCAGGTAACTTTGATCCATTGGTCGCGTTCGTTGATGCCGATAATGCACCTTCTTATGAACAAGACCGCAAGTCTACAACCGGTTACGCCATCTTTTTGTTTGGTTCTCTCATCACTTGGAAGTCTAAGTTACAGCCTATCACAGCTACTCCTACGCACGAGACTAAACCAAGGCCCCGAAGGCAATGAAAGTCAAACCTGTCGTCAACGAGCGTGCCCTCTTCGGGAGGGCCCAGCTATCGACGGTCAAGACGCGAGTCGACGCGGCACTCAAGCGCCCGAGCGACGCTGCGCGGTCGAACGTCCTCAAGGCGAACATCGAGAGGTACGTCGTCGGCATGGGCGTGGGCATGGGCGACCTCAAACCCAAGTCCTATTCCTCGGGCAAGGACCCGACGATCGGCCAGGCCGGTTCCAAGGCCAACGTCGAATTCCTCACCGCGCACCTCAAGTACGTATACGAACACATCAAGACCAACTCCCGCGAGTTGGTCGCCGAGGCAACGGTCCCGGGCGAGTGCCGACTGTAGCTGCCAGTGTTCGGGACCGCGACGACCCAGCGTCCCGCGAGTTGGTCGCCGAGGCAACGGTCCCGGGCGAGTGCCGACTGCAGCTGCCAGTGTTCGGGACCGCGACGACCCAGCGTGTCGAACTCGACGCGAGGCGGCACTTGAGCGTTGACGAGCTCAAGGCCAAGGTTGTGGAGTGCCGCGCCTCTCGCCACCCTAGGAAGCGGACGCGGACAACGAGTGGCAGCTCGAAGCTACCGACGATCGACGTGGCGTTGTTTGGGTCGCGTGTCGAGGTTCTCTGGGAGTTGTCGGGTCATCCGGGTTGCAGCTGGATGCCCGACACCATCGAGGCGGTATTCGACGAAAACTCGAATGACGGTCGCAAGAAACTCGGGCTGGGTTGGATCTTCGTTTCCTATGACGACGGTTTCAGCGGGTGACTCTTAGACGACACCAGCCGGCTTCCTGCCGCTTCGTGTCCGAAGACAACGAATACGAGGAGGGGAGGAGGAGGGGGAGGAGGGGGAGGAGGACGCGATGGACGTCGATGACAACGACGACTTCGAATACCTGTGTTTGCGGGCCCCGACGCAGGTCTTCCCCGAGGATACCCAGCGTGAAGACCGGGCCAATAGAAGTGGCCTCAGCACGCGAAAGGCGCAGTCTAATGTGGCAGTAACGCCCATTCCCCCCCACTTGCCTGCCTGCCACCTGACTTACCATGATTGTTGCCCTGGTACTGACCTTGCAATTATGGGGGGGGTGTCATCTTGACGCCCTCACCTGCGCTTCCACCGAACTCAATGTACCGGGCATTTTTATCGCTTTCTTGCTGTCTTCTTGCTATTACCCTCATTTGATTGTCCGATTTTCGTGATGGCGTGCGTGTTTACGCTGAGATCGGCGTGTGGTGGTTTCACCCGCGGTTCGGGTTGGGAGAAAGGGCTGTTGAGGCCACTGGCCTGGCCAAGAGGGGCGGGTATCTGAAAAACCACTACAGTGGTCTCATTAACGGGAATCGATAGTCCAACTCCCGGACTATCGATCTCCTGTTTTTCGGCGGCCTGTCGGTTCGCAGCGGTTGAGTGAGCGCAAAGCCGGCGTGTTGGTAGGCGGTTTCGACGGATCGGAAGAGCGACTGAGTGCTCTTTACGTGAATCGGAATAAACGGCCGACGGATTACTACTCGGACGTTGAGCGGATTTTTGTGGGTCTCAAAACAAAAAGCGAGCCCGGGAGACCACCCACAGTCGCCGAAAAGAGGCAGAAAGAAGGCCGGAGAGACCAACCATAGTCTCTGGCGAGGCAAAAGGCTTGTGCCGTGTAAGTCCGTCGCACCGGTCAACCGCGCGAGTCGAACAGTAGCCGGCAAATTTTGCTGCTCGACGAGAAGTTTTGGTGTTCGAAATAGCCGTTGATATCCGAGAGAAACCGCACCATGGAAACTAGAGGAGACTGACGTTTGTTTTGCGACCGCTTCTGCTGAAGAACGACGCTTAAGACCAGAAGACAAAGACCCTGAAGGAGGTAGCTTCACTCGCCTACGAACGAATATGGACGGCTGTGAACCTTGTGACTTACTTTCGCCCGGATGATATCGACGCAATCGTCAGTAACTTCGGCCTCCACAGCAACAAAGTTCCTGCTGATTTAGCTGACCGAGCTTACCGTACCATTCGTGAGCGTGACCTTCGTCACCCTTGAAGTCGAGGACGACTTCATCTCAAGTAGGGGGCTCCTGTGGCAGTAACGCCCATTCCCCCCCCACTTGCCTGCCTGCCACCGGACTTACCATGATTGTTGCCCTTGTACTGACCTTGCAATTATGGGGGGGGTGTCATCTTGACACCCTCACCTCCGCTTCCACTGAACTCAACGTACCGGGCATTTGTATTGCTTTCTTGCTGTCTTCTTGCTATTACCCTCATTTGATTGTCCGATTTTCGTGATGGCGTTAGTGTTTACGCTGAGATTGGGCGTGTGGTGGTTTCGCCCGCGGTTCGGGTTGGGAGAAAGGGTTGTTGAGGCCACTGGCCTGGCCAAGAGGGGCGGGTATCTGAGAAACCACTACACTAAACGCCCGCACGACCCTCATTGGTCCTACAGACATTCTCGATGCGCCGGATGTTGTATTTGGAGCCGATGGCATCGTGCAGAATAGAGCCACCCAGGCTCCCGCCTCGCCCGAGGGCCAAAATACCTCAATCCCGTGTAGATACCGCAAATAACTAACCCTGCGATCGCTAACCGTTGGTTGCGATGGAGGACGGCGCCTAACACGCTTGCTCCCTGCGGCGGTCCCGGCCGTCCCGGAGTGAGACGGTGCCTGCTCGCCTCCCGGGCTGGCCGGTTAGCACCCGGAAAGTCCGCGCTGGGATGGGGTTCGCTCGGTTGGGCAGAACGCGACGGACAGGTCGATTGTTCGTGGACCAACACGTTTGCGGCCTGCGACGCTTTTGCACGACTTCGCACAAGACCGCGCGCAGTGGCGGTCCGTCATCAACGAGTCCTCGTCCCTCGCCTCTGCCCCAACTGCGTGATTTTCCTCTGTGATTCCGGATCGGCTCCTGCCTGTCCGGCCTGGCTCCCATGCTCGGGAGAGGTCTGAAGTTAGTTAGTTAGTTAGTTTACTGCAAATCGGCAGCTACCGACTTCGCTCCAGTATAAAATCGGGGCACTGATTTTTTTTTGGGTAAATGTTACATCGCTGGTTCTTGAGGTCACATCATTCGCACCAAGGGTACATCACTGGTTCTCTTAATTTCTCGGGTCACATCACTGACTCCTTACCCACATCACTTGCCCTAATAATAAATAGGACACATCACTCGTCCTCTCGGGTCACATCACTCGTTCCAAGACGGAGCTCCGGACGGAGCTCCGGAGCGACACGAAAAAACTGTCACATAACTGGTTCTTAGAAACCAGTAATGTGACCCTGCTTGCCGAAGGCGGAACCAGTGATGTGACCCAAAGGTTGACCAGGATTTTTTATGGGTAATGGTCACGTCACGGGTTATTTCAAATACTTATTGTATCTCGATGCCCGCCGACGGGCCACGGCGGTGCGCGCCTGTGTTACCAACGCAATGGATGTTGCAAACGGCCGCGGGCCTGGTGAGTTGCTCGTGCCAGCAGATGTGTACTTTATTTTGTGGCTCGTGGCGAGGCTCGACTGCTCTTCGGGGCAATTGCGCCGCGCCGTGACGATAGACGCGGAGCCTCGGCCTGCCCCGGTGCCCCGCGGCCCTCGCCGGGACTCTGCTCGGTCCATTCGCCAGAACCAGAAAAGCAGGTAGAGATAGGAAATTCCATTTAGGGTTAGGACCCCCCCCCTAGTCTCACACTCACACCTAAACACCCCAAATCGCTGTGTCGAACACCGTGCCGCTCTTTGTGTCGTAAGAGGACAGGGCGATAAGAGTGGCCTACCCTGCCACCATTCTCTACCAGAGGCACAGTGATTTTTACTGTTCTCTCGGTTTGGACCCAGTCCGGTAATGGTAGAGAAACGTCCTCCGAAAGACATCGATCTCGATCGACGTCTCGGACAAAGACTCAGGATTTCCAGGCAAGAGCAATCTCCTGAAGTTCCCGAATGTTTTAAGACCGTAGTCTCATCGCTTGCTACTGGTGAACAAGTGTGAACAAAGTGTGACAAAGTGAGAAAGGCAACAACAACGCGCAAAACGCAACCCCAAAACGATGGCGACTCACGACCCACAAGTCCCGAGTCTGGAAGTAGCGACGCAACTCGCTACAGTATTGCAACTGTTCAAAGCTGATTTAGCTAATCTAAGAGCCAAACACGCTGCCGAAAAAGCTGCGCTCGCCGAAAACTTCGCTGCCGCAATCGCAGCTCAAGACGAGCAACTCGATCAAGACGAGCAACATGAACAAGCTCCTCAACCAGCTGTTCTTACGGCAACCCCCCTCAAGCAAGCTTCTCACGAAGTCGCGACCCAAGACCCGATCATCTCGATGGTCACACACCCCCCCTCCTGCTGTTCAAAGGGTTCTCGAACATGAACCGAACCCACCTCCTGTCGTCCACCCCACCGGATGTCAAACACCCCACAGCAAAGTCTCAGACCCCACTGCCTTCCCTCCGGACCCAGGCATATCCAAGGTTACTCCACAACCTGGTCCCACTTCACCATCTATTCAAGTTTCCCAGCATCCTCGTCAACCCCTTCGCCGCAACACTCATCCCCTTCCTGACGATCATGCCACCTACGGCCATGACGGCACCGGCACCGTCATCCCTGACCAAGCCCCCACCGCGGCTCAAACTCCTGCCGCCCCACCGTCGGACTCTCTTGTCCGATATCCATCATCTTCCGCAAGTCACTCTCCTCCGGACTTTCATCTCCATCCACAAGACCATGCCACCTACGGCCACGACGGCCCCGGCACTTCCATTCCTACCCCAGCTCCTTCCGCGGCTCAAGCTCCTGCCGCCCAACCATCGGACCATCCTGACCGACCTTCATCACCTTTCGAAAGTCGCTGTTCCCCCGATTTTCATCTCCACCCGCGTGACTACGCACTCCACGGCTACGACCATTCCCCCGTCTCCACCCAAGCAACACTCCACCTCCTTTCTCAAAGTTCCAATGCACCTCCGTCTGCGCTCCAACGCGAGTTGGCCACCACTAAGGCTGCATTCCACTCCCAAACCGCTGACTTGGCCGCAACCAAGGCCATGCTCGTTGCAAGGACGACGCTTTGTCCTCCACAGCCGCCAAACTCACCATCACCGACGCCGCCCTGGCTTTCGCCACTGCCCAGCTCGCCATCCAAGCCGACGAATTGGACTACACCCGCGCGGAACTCCATCTCACCCACACCCAGTTCAAGGCACTCGAAACTGCCCACGCTGACATCCGCAACTCCCACTTTGAAACCAACGCCGTCCTCCACACCATTCTCACCTCATTAGATGCCACCCACCCCACCAACGATGCTGCATCGCATCTTTCACCTCCTTTCCCCATCCACAACCAACCTTCATCCCCTTCCGAACCAACCTCCAATGCCTCTCCCCCGATTCTCCCCGAGTATCATCACCACCTCCACGGATGCCCCGGACCTGGTTCTCCTGGTTCACCACCCACTCCGTCTCTCTGTTCTCAACCCCCCGCCATCTCTGGCCCCTCCTCCTCTGCCAAATCACTCTTCGCCTCTCTGGCACCCCCTGAACCCCCCTTTGCACCCGCTCGCCTTATCAGCCACCTGGTTCATTCCAACTCGACCACATCCCCGCGTCCGAGTTGCGAGGGCGTACATCCAACACCGGCGACCGTACCCCTACCACCAGCGACGATCACCACGTGCAAAGTCCCACCAAGAAACAAGACCACCAACATCAAGAGTCGACAAATTCCGAATTATCAAAAGACAGCTCTTTGCCTGATGGTCATGCTCACCATCATGCTGCCAAAACATGCACAAGGGCTTCTTCTCTCTTCGGGCACAACGGCCCAGGAAGCAGTCTTGTCGAAGGAACACCAAGCCACCTCGTTCCCACTTTCGACAAGTCAAAGAACAAGACACCTCGAGATGTTCCCGAGTATTATGCCTAAATCGACTATGGCAACCACACTCAAGGACCCAAGGCTCCGCCGTACTCTATGCCCCAGGCACAAGAGCCGCAGGCTACTGACAACATCCCCTCGGATTCAGCCCCCTGGTATGATGCATACAGCGAAGAAGCAAGACCCACTTCACTAGCCTCGAAGATGGTCTCCTCGACCATTCCAGATCAGCCGCCTGATCCTAGCACCATCAATGCCCCCGCATTGCCGTATCCACAAGGACAAGACACGCTGTCAACGGTCCCACGGTCAACATACTCGCAGGTACTCACCGCACCTGCAGGTATCAGCTCAGATTCACCAGGCACTCCCGCCTTGTTCGATATCTCTCGATCAACAGCTCCCGATCACTTCGAAGCTGGTTCCACCTCGCCGCCTTCTCTCCCCGACGACAGGCGCGCACTGCCGCTCACCGGCGCTCGCTGCTGCATCCACCATCCACCTTCTCGGCCGGATGCACTGGATGACACTGCTCAGCAGGTTGCATGGACCCATCTGCGATCACCATTTCACGATTCGATGGATGTCTTCGCACGAGCATCAGTCGCAGCACATGATCACCCGCTCCCCAACTCTCAGTCAGAGGACGCACTCCTTTCGGCTGCCGATCCTTATGTCTCACCGCGACCAAGCTTCTGGAAAGCCTTCCCCATGGCTGCAGTAATAGACAAAGATTTCGAGAGTTCTGAACGACCCGATCAGCCGCAAACTATGCACGCTTCTATTGCGACCACTTCGGTCCTTTATGTCCCCTTGCATAGCTCTCTTCTGGACGCCACACGCTTGCGCTGCCTCCGGAAAATCGATGTTGCGCTCTCAGGAAACATTCTCCGCGCACAATGCACAGACTCGCTCCACCTGAACCGCTTCTGTCAGCACTTTCGCATCACTGGAATGTACGACAAACGTTCCACGCCAGCTGCCGGCTCCACCACAAACATGCACCCAAGTCACGCACGTTGCCTCCCTCAAAAGCGTCTTATCGCTCGGCACGTCACTCCTCATTTGAGGACGCATGTCACATGCCCGCACCTTCGAATGCCCTACACGCCTATGGGCAACCCTGGTCACTACGGCACTCACTGCTCTGGTCCCAGCATCTCCGCCATTGAGGATGCACCCAGCAGGACTGACCCTTTCATCGCCCTTGGTTCTACTGCACTCTCCTTCGGCGATCCCCCTTTTCGAATTCCCGCACTGGACCCCAAGCATTCCAGGCCGGATACTCTCCACCACGGGATCTCAGCTCACGCGCCCATCTGCCCTACCTTGCAGACAGGTCAGCCGCGAGCCACACCCCTTTTGGCACTGACTTCGGACCACCCGCATCACGCGCTTTTGCTCTTGGAGCATGACACGCTTTTCGATGCTCTCCGCGTCACCGCCTCTAACACCAAGACACTCGTCATTTCCACCGACGCTCCGCGCCGCAACGTATCTCACGACCTTCAGATCACCAACATAAGTCGCTCGCGCCCGCACCACGTCGCGCACGCCTTACGAGGGCGTATTTCAATTGGTGACCTCACAGGTCTTTCGATGCATTTTCCGACGTCCGACTTTGAACTTACGAGTTACTTTATGGCAATCCCCAATGCCAAGACGTCTGAAGCTGCGCAATCATGTCTCTGGAACTCCAAAGCCACAGAAACTGCCAGACAAGAAAGCACTCAACTCTCACAGCTGCTCAACAGCTACTTATAGTCTCGCACATAGCAACGAGTACTATCTCGCAGTCTCTATTGGACGACAAGACGAAAGATAAGACCACAACGGCCAGCTACACCAGCCAGCTCATTGATGTAGCAGACGAGACAATGCAAACCAACTGCACAGCACGGTTCCAGACTATGCAGACGATGCTCAGGTCCAACGCTCAATTACTCGACCACGCACACGTTCTGTCACCTGACCTTGCACTGCTACTGGCTCCTGTCTCATTCATAGCTGATGCACCCCATCCGATGGACCAATCCTTAAGATATGTCCCGCTCGCAGAAGCACCACCACAGGACACACAGGTACATCATGAAGATACAGGTAAGCGCACCACGATCACGCGCACAAGCTCATTGCGCCTATCCGATCACGACGAGACGAAGCTACAGCTTTGCTTGTTCCCTTCGCCTCTGGAAGACAAAGGCCGCCTTTCAGCCTCCCAGGCACATGACCCGTCCCTGTCGCTGCAATCCGTATTAGCACAGACGATCTCGCCTCCCTGCACGACTGCAGATCAGGCACAAGCCAATGTCAGCACTCTGCAGAGTTATGCGCACCCGCTGGAATCTTACCAGCACGGCTACCTCAGCCAGTCAGGTCACTGCACCACCTCGGTCTCCCTGACACCAGGTCGACGCATCGCTCATTCGCGATCACCTCAAGTCATCTATTGGACGACTATGATCTCGAGCATGAACTCATCGCAACGCTTGAGTCATACCCAAGAAGGAATCCTACTTTGGAGTCACCTCAGCCACTCCCACAGGAACTTTGGCCACAAGACGCCACCCATGTGCTCGTGGTTTCTCCATTGGTTTCTTCCAAAGCTTTTGACTGCAGCAGAGACAAAATGCAACCTCCCCATGCGACTTTTACCGCATTCTCGTTTGGGACACAAGCATTTACCTCATGTCATTTGTTTACGCCCATAGTACCGCGACACACGGCAACCAAGATAGAAGTGGACTGCGTTCCACCCTCATCTCTGAGCGCTACCCCCGACATGCTGCTCCCGGCACTACTAGCCAGTCCCATCACGTCTGATTCAGCTTCCATCGCTTTGTATGACGTCATATGTCATATTCCGATTACAGCCCAGACACCGCACAGGCTACTATGCACTCGCGACGGCACGCTCACCGCCCCTCTCGGTTTAGACTACGAACATTGCGCCATACGCATGGTACACTCACAGTCAACTGAGATGCTCGCTCGCATGTCGCACAGTATGATGCCCGAACACCTTTTGGTTCGAGATACGCAGAACACTGTCGTCTCAGCCACCGCTGAAGCGCCTCCTCCGACCGCCGCCCGGCTCTGCGCTCGTTCCGCAACCATGGTCTCTCCGTCTCACCGGCAATTCGAAGATTTCACCCAGTTCGAATTACGAGGGCGCATTAGTTTTCCACCGACGACAAGATTCGTTTCGATTCGTATCAGTCATGTCTCCTATGGCTACTCTGGCTACATCGGAACTCACTTCAGGGCACGTACCGAAGTCCCTCTTTCCAAGGACCTCTGTCACACGCCAAGACCTCATGAGCATTCGTCGTCCCTCCCCGCTTCCACGCGACTCCCGACGACCAATTCCCCGACGACTTCTGATGACACTAAGTTTCGTCATCAATGCAATTCAGAGCCTCCCACGCTCTTCCGCCAGTCTCTTGCAGGTCACACCTCTAAAGTTTCAGCTCGCTCGATTTAATCCTGCATGCTGCCATATGCAAACGAAGTTATGTCACGCCAAAGCCAAACGTCGCAGATATCGCCAGTCTCGCGCAATAAACGCCCGCCACCAAATGATAGCCGCACGCAGAGTCCTCTGCTCACCTCTTTTAACGTCCCTCCCAGCACTATGCTTGACTTTGAAGCTCCGCACCACCAAGGTTCGGTTACAACACAACTTCGCGCGACATCCTCGTCCAGTTCAGATAATATCTCGCATCTGTCGACATTACTATCAGAATCATGCTTCGGACACAGCTCAGACTACACTCGCGTATTACGCTCTTATGACGCACCCGGTTCGCTCCTCTCCGTTCACACTGCAGGTTCCATCTTGCAGAACTCTGAGCCCAACAGCCGCCATTGCGATTCGCACCCAGTCGACACTTTCCGTAGCACCCGCGAGGATAACCCCCAATCTCCACCGGTTGGACACGCGCTCTGCCGCACACCGCTAGCCCCACCCAGTTGTGTTACGAATCAAGGGAAGTTAACTGCCATGCCTATCTACTTCTTCATTCCCACACACTCGCTGCTAGCACAGCCACAGTCTCGCATGACTCATTGTCGGATAGTTCTCGCATTATGGACTTTACCTCACATCATGTTCATTCTTCGGACATCATCCGTCCACAGATTAATCCTCGCTTGAAACATACGCTCCCTACACGTTGTATACTGTACAGCTCTCGCATATCGACAACACCCTTCTGTCGAATGTCTCCCCTTTCAGTCACTGCACGATTCACCAGGGATGCACCACGCTCCCTCGCGCTTGTACATCAAGGGAAGTTTGATTCTGGTGAAAACGACTCCGGACATGAAATGAATACTGGATCAGTCGATTGTCACAGTTCAGGATTACTTTGCCGAATAGAACACGGAAGATGCGACTTTGACCATACCTTCGAAGTCAACTCTCCCCCTGGCACGGGCACTATCTTCAAGCAGTCCATCGCCTTCAGGCATTTTCTTCTGTTGCCCGACTCTTCTGCATTTTCTGCACAGGGCACCGACTCTTCAGCACAGGACACACGCCTGTATCCACCATCATACGCGATACACTCGCAAACCTCAGTCTCAGCCCAATCATCTTTCGATGATATCCACTGGCGACTTACACGAGACTACAACCCGAAGTCTGCAGCAAATTTAGAGTTCCCATATTTATGGCCTACCCCAGACAACTTTATCCCGGTATCCTCATCGCGCTGCGATTATCTGCATATTAATTTACACGCTCATAGCCTAGCTTCAGCTGTCCCACGCTACACTCAGGACGACAGCTTCGACACGTATGTGACAGGCAATTCTGGTTCTTTCATCTTCCAGGAACAGCTCCGCCTTACTCGCTATCATTACGACGATTACCTTACCATGTCGAAACCGATTTGGTTAAATGGTCATATCTCTTCATGGGATAACGCTGGCGCTCAGTCACATCGTCAAACCTTTACTAGCCCAACATTAGTCACAATAGAATCTCATCCCTACGGCCACTCTCACTATTCGCCTTTCGATCAATCATTGGTCTGCTGCACAATTCCCGACTGCCTGACCCATGATCCCTACTGTTGTTATCAGTTAGACCACCCGTTCTACTACGAGGATCCCCCAGCCACTTAGGATTTATCCACCGGCACGCACCGTCCCCTATCTCATCAGTCACTGAACAAGATGATGATCTGATCTCTCGAACAGAATTCGCCATACTTCGCCATTAGCCTACCTAGCATTTTCCTCCACGTATCCTCTTAGCATCTTCCTCCACTTTTCTTCTTCCTTACGATCGATGCCTTTTCTTTTCCTTGATCATTCACCTCTTCTTGCAATATCCTTTTATTTTGCTTCCCCTCTCAACCTATTCCACGTTCAACTTCGCGCTCTTTCTCCTTTCTCACTCACACTTACCTGCTATTCCGCTCTACTCTATCTCTCTCATGCACTTCGCACACTTTCCTTCCACGCCTCCTCACAACTCAACGTCTATTTGTCTCTGGCCAGACATTTGTTTTGTTTGTCCCAGATTTCGCTCATCACCGAGATTTCAATCTGCGAGGGCGTAGAGATAGAAAATTCCATTTAGGGTTAGGACCCCCCCCCTTTAGTCTCACACTCACACCTAAACACCCCAAATCGCTGTGTCGAACACCGTGCCGCTCTTTGTGTCGTAAGAGGACAGGACGAGAAGAGTGGCCTACCCTGCCACCATTCTCTACAAGAGGCACAGTGATTTTTACTGTTATCTAGCAGGTTCCTACCCCATCTTGCATATACTCTAAGTTAGGGCTGGGGCACTGCTGCGGGGCACTGCTGGTCACCCGGCGCTTTTCGTCGGTGAACTTCCGGGTGAAGGCCCTTCTTCGGCTGAATGGCTAATTGGGGCTTCCTCCGGAGGCAAGCAAAGGGAATCATGCGTGCGAGTGAAATGGGAGCATACAAGTGCACCCAGGCATTTGATGGCAGACATGCGAGGTTTTAGGATTGCCACATGCTCCAGAGGATTATGAAGTGCAGTGGGAAGAGAACTGAAGAACTATCCCGCCTCAACGTGTGAATCTGGTAGGTTAGAATTCAGGGAACTGGTTAGTTCCCCTAGCCTAGGCACACGACAGACGATACGTAGAACTGCACCTGGCTTTAACATGTAAAACTACGTGCCTACGGGGCGCGCTAATCTATGAAGATGAGCGTAAGCACGATCCATAGGTCGACTGCTAAGAGGTGCACTCGAGGGGTTTTTAAAGGTCGACTGCAAAGAGGCGGGGGGTGCTTGTGGGTGCTTGAAGGTCAATCGAGGGGTTATTGACAAGGGAGGAAGAAGGGCTGTAGGAGAGAGATGTCTTCTCAACGGACAGCGATGGGGTGACACGCGCAAGAAAGTCGCATGCGCAAGAATAAGAAAGATCGTCGCATGTCGCATGAGCAAGAAAGTGGGCTGCATGCGCAAGAATAGCACGTCGCAGCTTGTCTGAGTGGAAACTACCATGAACAGCGCCTTGCCCTCGGCGGGACACGGGTGGGTGTAGCATGGTTCTGAAGAGCTATTTGCCACGGCGGAGTTTCACCTCGCGCTGTGGCTTGCGAATTGGCTTGCACTTGGGTTCCCAGCAGTTGTTTTGCTGGTCGCTTTCATCAACTCCCCGAGCGCGTGCAGCGCACCGTAGGTGAATAAACCACTGGCAGCGTGAACACGTGTGCTGCGATGGCAGCCCCTCGAAGCACCCAGCAACTGCGCGCTTCTGGCCTGGTTCTAAGCGCGACTGGGTAGTTTCCTGCACATGGGCGAATGGATGAGCCTGAAAGTCCCGAGCAATCGCCACCGGCAGTCGCACCTCGAGTGCCTTTCGAGGTCGGCTCACAGACACCCGCGGCGGGTTGCTGTGACGCGCGGGGTTGCTGCAAATTCGGCGCTGCTTCCTCATCAGACGCCTCTTCGTCTCGAAAGCTTCGCTTGCGTTCCTTCAAAAAAAAATGGCGGCTTGTGCTTTCGCAGCCTTCTCCTCGGCCACGAGCACCTCGTCCTCGACAGGTGGCCACAGTTGGTCTCCAGCAGCGGATGGGGCAGCCAGCCACGGTTCGTCTCCAGCAGTGGCCGGGGTGTCAGAAGGCGGGCCATCTCGAGGAGCGTCGCGATCGTCTTCTTCGTCGTCAGTGAACACGTCGACGTTGTCATATTCGTCGCCGTCGTCATCTTTGTCGCCGTCGTGCTCGTCAGCCAAAGGCCAGAAAAAGAGATTGTAGTGCTCTTTTTGCAGGATGCCAGCTTGACAATCCCGCCCAAGCACCCGCTTTGGTGTGGGTGAAATCACCGAAGCTCACGTTCGAGCAGTCCGGAAGGAGCTCGTATGCGAATTGGAAGCATACCGAGTAGCCGATGACGAATCGTGTGTCCTCGCCCAGATGCCATACATTTGGAGAGGAACAGTCGTAGGATCGAACTTGGCCTTCTCCTTAATCAGCTTCCATTTATCAGGCGCTCCTGTTCCCGCCCGAATTTGAGCTTCTCGGCCTCGAGATGCACGGGCTTCGCCTTCGCTGCGTTGACGCAGATAAATTCGAGGTGGATGCCAGCAGCAGCACATGCTTGCTCGATATGAGATATGGCCTTAACATCATCCTCTGGCTTCCCGTATATCACAGCCCGCGTGTGTTTCAGCAGCCGGTGCGCGAATTCGATGTCTACTTTCCGAGGAACAAACTCTTGTAAGATGGAAACCAATCCGCTCGGCGTTGCTTTGCGTTCTTGCTTCTTCTTCTTTTCGAGGTCGTGAAGCAAAGCGGATAGAATAACTGGAAGCAGCTGCAGCGCGGTGTAGGCGAGCTGCTTTCGATAGTCGTTCGAAGGCCCGCCATTCCGCGGCTGGCGTGACGAGACAGTCATCGACCGTTGATTTGAGTAATTGATATCATGATCCCGGGCATACTGGAGAATCCAACTCTCGCAGTCCGTGCGCGTCATGATAACGAAAAAACTATCGCGCCTACCACAGCGCAAGCCTACTTCCGTTCTTCGTCGGCTTCATGTTAATGCCCGAGGCGAGCCTTTGAACCGGTGGGCCATTCGCGAGCAGGACCTTGCTGTCCCTCGCAGCCAATTCAGTCGCTTGAAGTTCTGCGTGGGCCCGAATCGGGTACACTTTGCCGACTTCGAGTTTCTCGTCGTGCGGGATTTGCGCCAGTTTTCGCGGCATCGGCTGGTTCAAGACCTCGTAGCGGGCATTCTCGGCTTTGATGGCCTCGGTCCTGGCCTTTCGACGCACCGCCTTGCGCTCCGTCGCCGAGACTCCTTCAGCGCCCCCGCCCCGCAGCGCATCCTCGGGCCCTCCATCCTCCTCGTCGTCGTCGGAAGCTGGGCGTTCAATTTGAGTCGCGAAAACTTCTGCGTATTATCTGAATGTGTCCGAGATGTTCATTAGGCTATCGACGCTCTCCCGAGACGCCGACATCCTCACGAGAGTCTACCGACCGTCCAAGATCCGGCGGGACCGGCACCTGCAGAAAGCGCGCGTCTCTCACTCACCCCCGTCTGCAGGACCGCTGGCAACGGTGCACTGATACGAAACTGCCGGCGTAAGTCTGATTTGAGCTACGTTCCATCAACTGTTCTTTCTTGCTCACACTTGTACTGTTTTCTAATATGGGTCATATCACTGGTTACTATAGATCAGTTCGGGACACATCACTGGTACCTGTGAGCCCGCGAGACGGGGAACGAGTGATGTGTCCCTAGGGTACGGGTGATGTGACCTAAGCATAAATGGGGTACCAGTGATTTGCCTAGGGTGAGTGATGTGACCTCACTTTTTGGGTACCAGTGATGTGACCTCAAGAACCAGTGATGTGACATTTATTTACCCTGATGTTATATACCCGCTCTAGAAAATTTTATTGAACGCCGCCATTCCCCATCAGCCCGCCATCGTGCCAGCCCCCGCCCGTACGTTTCCTACGTTTTTACTACTGGATGCGTATATAGTGATAAAGCACACAACAAAGAACAATGATGATTATAGTGGAGTTGAGCTATTCGGCGCATTCATAGCCGCCAGGGGAACCTGGCTTTCCTGTCGCTTTCATCGACGCGGCAGAATGCGCGGGAGCTACCCGGTTCCAATGCCCAATAGCGACCCTATTGCATATATATTATATATGCGGTTCCGCTTCCAATAGCAATAGGGTCGCTTCTTGCAGCGGGCACAGCGGCGACATACGGTTGCGTGTGTGTGTTGGCCAGATTCTGGCCGGGCCGCCGGGGCACGGACGACCATGTGTGGGAGCAGCGGGAGCAGCAGGCGGAGTAGGCTCAGGCTCATGTCGCAGCTGACTGCGGGCGACCTGAATGTCGGGCACGGTAAGGCTTGGCGACAGCCGCATCCGAAGGGGGGTGGGACGCGAGAACATGCTTTTGCTGGGCG
>JAQMWT010000434.1:0-58310 GCA_029834535.1 Chrysophaeum taylorii
CCACCAGCACACTCACCTCATTGGATGCCACCCCCACCAACGATGCTGCATCGCATCTTTCACCTCGCTTCCCCATCCTCAACCAACCTTGAGTTCCTTCCGAACCAACCTCCAATGCTCTCCCCAGTTCTCTGGGTATCATCACCACCTCCACGGATGCCCGGACCGGTTTCTCGTGGTTCAACACCACTCCGTCTCTCTGTTCTCAACCCCCGCGCTAGGCCCCTCCTCCTCTGCCAAATCAGCTTTCGCCTATCCGGCACCCCGGAACCCGGCTTGCACCGCTCGCCTTCTCAGCCACCTGTTCATCCCAACTCGACCATGCGTCCGAGTTGCAGGGCGCATCAACATCGGCGACCGTACCTCTACCACCAGCGACGATCCACCGTGCAAAGTCCACCAACAAGACCACCAACATCAAAAGTCGACAAATTCGAATTATCAAAAGCAGACTTTGCCTGATGGTCATGCTCGCCATCATGCTGCCCAAAACATGCATTGGAGCCTTTCTCTCTTCGGGCACAACGGCCAGGAGCTGTAGGAACACCAAGCCACCTCGTTCCCACTTTCGACAAGTCAAAGAACAAGACACCTCGGATGTTTTCCGAGGTATTATGCCTATCGAGGCAGTAACCTCAAGGAGGACTGAGCCGCCGTACTCTATGCCCCCGGGCACAAGAGCCGCAGGCTACTGACAATATCCCCGCAGTTCAGCCCCTGGTATGATGCATAGCGAAGAAGCAAGACCCACTTCACTACCTCGAAGATGGTCTCCTCGACCATTCCAGATCAGCCGCCTGATCCTAGCACCATCAAGCCCCGCATTGCCGTATCACAAGGACAAGACACGCTTTGTCAACGGTGCCACGGTCAACATACTCGCAGGTGCGCCGCACCTGCGGGTATCGCTCAGATTCACCAGGCACTCCGCCTTGTTCGATATCTCGCGATCAGCGGCGATCGGCGAAGCTGGTTCCACCTCGCCGCCTTCTCTCCCCGAAGACAGGCGCGCACTGCCGCTCACCGGCGCGCTGCTGCATCTACCATCCACCTTCTCGGCCGAATGCACTGGATGACGCTCAGCAGGCTGCATGGACCATCTGCGATCACCATTTCGATTTGATGGACGTCTTCGCAAGTCAGTAGCAGCATACTGCTCTCTCGGTCAGAAGATGCACTCCTTTCGGCTGCCGATCCTTATGTCTCACCGCGACCAAGCTTCTGGAAAGCGGCTTTATGGCTGCAGTAATAGACAAGACGAGGGTTTTGAACGACCTGATCCGCCGCAAACCATGCACGCATTGCGATGCGGCGGTCCTTCGGCCATGTGTCCCCTTGCATAGCTTCTTCTGGACGCCACACGCTTGCGCTGCCCGGAAAATCGATTGCGCTCTCAGGAAACGCTCCGCACTATCACACAGACTCAGCTACCTGAACCACCTGCCAGCACTTTCGCATCACTGGAATGTACGACAAACGTTCCTCGCCAGCTGCCGGCTCCACCACAAACATGCACCCAAGTCACGTACGTTGCCTCCCTCAAAAGCGTCTTATCGCTCAGCACGTCACTCCCCGTTTGAGGACGCATGTAGCATGCCCGCACCTTCGAAATGCTATACACGCCTATCAGGCAACCTGGTCACTACGGCACTCGCGGCTCTGGTCCCAACATCTCCGCCATTAAGGATGCACCTAGCATGGCTGGCCCTTCCATCGCCCTTGGTCCTACTGCACTCACGTACTATGACCCAAGCGAAATCACAATCTCCTTCGGTGATCCCCCTTTTCGAATTCCCGCACTGCACCCCAAGCATTCCAAGCCGGATACTCACCACCACGGGATCTCAGCTCACGCGCCCATCTGCCCTACCTTGCAGACAGGTCAGCCGCGAGCCACACTCCTTCTGGCACTGACTTCGGACCACCCGCATCACGCGCTTTTGCTCTTGGAGCGTGACACGCTTTTCGATGCTCTCCGCGTCACCGCCTCCAACACCAAGACACTCGTCATTTCCACCGACACTCCGCGCCGCAACGTATCTCACGACCTTCAGATCACCAACATAAGTCGCTCACGCCCGCACCACGTCGCGCACGCCTTACGAGGGCGTATCTCAATTGGTGACCTCACAGGTCTTTCGATGCATTTTCCGACGTCCGACTTTGAACTTACGAGTTACTTTATGGCAATCACCAATGCCAAGACGTCTGAAGCTGCGCAATCATGTCCCTGGAACTCCAAAGCCACAGAAACTGCCAGACAGCTCTCCACAGCTGCTCAACCGCTACTTATAGTCTCGTACATAGCAACGAGCACTATCTCGCAGTCTCCATTGGACGACAAGACGAAAGATAAGGCCACAACGGCCAGCTACACCAGCCAGTTCATTGATGTAGCAGACGAGACAACGCAAACCAACTGCACAGCACGGTTCCAGACTATGCAGACGATGCTCAGGTCCAACGCTCAATTACTCGACCACGCACACGTTCTGTCACCTGACCTTGCACTGCTACTGGCTCCTGTCTCAATCATAGCTGATGCACCCCATCCGATGGACCAATCCTTAAGATATGTCCCGCTCGCAGAAGCACCACCACAGGACACACAGGTACATCATGAAGATACAGGTAAGCGCACCACGATCACGCGCACAAGCTCGTTGCGCCTATCCGATCACGACGAGACGAAGCTACAGCTCTGCTTGTTCCCTTCGCCTCCGGAACACAAAGGCCACCTTTCAGCCTCCCAGGCATTTGACCCGTCCCTGTCGCTGCAATCCGCATTAGCACAGATGATCTCACCTCCCTGCACGACTGCAGATCAGGCACAAGCCAATGTCAGCACTCTGGGGAGTTACGCGCACCCGCTGGAATCTCACCAGCACGGCTACCTCAGCCAGTCAGGTTACTGCACCACCTCGGTCTCCCCTGACACCAGGTCGACGCATCGCCCATTCGCGATCATCTCATGTCACCTATTGGACGACTATGATCTCGAGCATGAACTCATCGCAACGCTAGAATCATAACCGAGAAGGAATCCTACTTTGGAGTCACCTCGACCACTCCCACAGGAACTTTGGCCACCAGACGCCACCCATGTGCTCGTGGTTTATCCATTGGTTTCCTCAAAAGCTTTTGACTGCAGCACAGACGAAATGCATCCTTCCCATGCGACTATACCCGCATCCTCGTTTGGGACACAAGCATTTACTTCATGTCATTTGTTTACGCTCATAGTACCGGGACACACGGCAACCAAGATAGAAGTGGACTGCGTTCCACCCTCCTCTCTGAGCGCTACCCCCGACATGCTGCTCCCGGCACTACTAGCCAGTCCCATCACGTCTGATTCAGCTCCCATCGCTTTGTATGACGTCATATGGCATATTCCGATTGCAGCTCAGACACCGCACAGGCTCCTATGCACTCGCGCCGGCACGCTCACCGCCCCTCTCGGTTTAGAGTACGAACATTGCGCCATATCCATGGTACACTCACAGTCAACTGAGACGCACGCTCGCTCGTCGCACAGTACGATGCCCGAACACCTTTTAATTCAAGATACGCAGAACACTGTTATCTCAGCCGCCGCAGAAGCGCCTCCTCCGACCGCCTCCCGGCTCTGCGCTCATTCCGCAACCATGGTCTCTCCGTCTCACCGGCAATTCGAAGATTTCACCCAGTTCGAATTACGAGGGCGCATTAGTTTTCCACCGACGACAAGGTTCGTTTCGATTCGCATCAGTCATGCCTCCTATGGCTACTCTATCGGAACTCACTTCGAGGCGTACCGAAGTCCCTCTTTCTAAGGACCTCTGTCACACGCCACGACCTGATGAGCATTCGTCGTTCCTCCCCGCTTCAACGCGACTTCCGACGACCAAATCCCCGACGATTCGTGATGACACTGACTTCCGTCACCAATACAATTCAGAGCCTCCCACGCTCTTCCATCAGTCTCTTGCAGGTCACACCTCTCAAGTTTCAGCTCGCTCGATTTTATCCTGCATGCTGCCATATGCAAACGAAGTTCGGTCACGCCAAAACCAAACGTCGCAGTTATCGCCAGTCTCGCGCAATAAATTCCCGCCACCACATGATAGCCGCACTCAGAGTCCTTTGCTCACCTCTTTTTTCACGTCCCTCCCAGCACCATGCTTGACGTTGAAGCTCTGCACCACAACGGTTCGGTTACAACACAACTTCACGCGAAATCCTCGCCCAGTTCTAATCATATCTCGCATCTGTCGACATTACTATCAGAATCATGCTTCGGACACAGCTCAGACTACACTCGCGTATTACGCTCTTATGACGCACCCGGTTCGCTCCTCTCCGTTCACAATGCAGATTCCATCTTGCAGAACTCTGAGCCCAACAGCCACCATTGCGATTCGCACCCAGTCGACACTTTCCGTAGCACCCGCGCGGATAACCCCCAATCTCCACCGGTTGGGCACGCGCTCTGCCGCACACCGCTAGCCCCACCCAGCTGTGTTGCGAATCAAGGGAAATTAACTGCCTTGCCTATATACTTCCTCATTCCCACACACTCGCTGCTAGCCACAGTCTCGGATGACTCACTGTCGGACAGTTCGCGCATTATGGCCATTACCTCACATCGTGCTCATTCTTCGGACATCTCCCGTCCACAGATTAATCCTCTATTGAAACATACGCTCCCTACACGTTGTATACTGTACAGCTCTCGCATATCGACAACACCCTCCTGTCGAATGTCTCCCCTTTCAGTCACTGCACGATTCACCAGGGATGCACCACGCTCCCTCGCGTCTGTACATCAAGGGAAGGGGAATTTTGATTCTGGTGAAAACGACTCCGGACATGAAATGAATACTGGATCAGTCGATTGTCACAGTTCATGATTACTTTGTCGAATAGAACACGAAAGATGCGACTTTGACCATACCTTCGAAGTCAAGTCTCCCCCTGGCACGGACACTATCTTCAAGCAGTCCATCGCCTTCAGGCATTTTCTTCTGTTGCCCGACTCTTCTGCATGTTCTGCACAGGGCACTGACTCTTCAGCACAGGACACACGGCTGTATCCACCATCATACGCGATACACTCGCAAACCTCAGTCTCCGCCCAATCATCTTTCGATGATAGCCACTCGCGACTTACACGAGACTACAACCCCAAGTCTACCGCAAATTTAGAGTTTTCACATTTATGGCCACCCCCAGACAGCTTTATCCCGATATCCTCATCGCGCTACGATTATCCGCATATTACTTTACACGTTCATAGCCTAGCTTCAGCTGTCTCACACTACACTCAGGACGACAGCTTCGACACGTATGTGACAGGCAATCCTGGTAGTCTCATCTTCCAGGAACAGCTCCGCCTTACTCGCTATCATTACGACGATTACCTTACCACGAAACCGATTTGGTTAAATGGTCATATCTCTTCATGGGATAACGCTGGCGCTCCGTCACATCGTGAAACCTTAATTAGCCCAACATTAGTCACAATAGGATCTCATCCCTACGGCCACTCTCACTATTCGCCTTTCGATCAGTCATTGGTCTGCTGCACAATTCCCGACTGCCTGACCCATGATCCCCACTGTTGTTATCAATTCGACCACCCGTTCTATTACAAGGATCCCCCAGCCACTTAGGATTTATCCACCGGCACGCACCGTCCCCTATCACATCAGTCACTGAACAAGATGATGATCTGATCTCTCGAACAGCATTCGCCATACTTCGCCATTAGCCTACCTAGCATTTTCCTCCACGTATCCTCTTAGCATCTTCCTCCACTTTTCTTCTTCCTTACGATCGATGCTTTTTCTTTTCCTTGATCATTCACCTCTTCTTGCAATATCCTTTTTATTTTGCTTCCCCTTTCAACCTATTCCACGTTCAACTTCGCGCTCTTTATCCTTTCTAACTCACAGTTACCTGCTATTCCACTCTACTATATCTCTCTCATGCACTTCGCACACTTTCCTTCCACGCCTCCTCACAACTCAACGTCCATTTGTCTCTGGCCAGACATTTGTTTTGTTTGTCCCTGATTTCGCTCATCACCGAGTTCAATCTGCGAGGGCGTGGAGATAGAAAATTACATTCAGGGTTAGGACCCCCCCCCCCCCTTTAGTCCCACACTCCCACTAAAACACCCCAAATCGCTGTGTCGAACACCGTGCCGCTCTTTGTGTCGTAAGAGGACAGGACGAGAAGAGTGGCCTACCCTGCAACCATTCTCTACAAGAGGCACAGTGATTTTTACTGTTATCTAGCAGGTTCCTACCCCATCTTGCATATACTCTAAGTTAGGGCTGGGGCACTGCTGCGGGGCACTGCTGGTCACCCGGCGCTTTTCGTCGGTGAACTTCCGGGTGAAGGCCCTTCTTCGGCTGAATGGCTAATTGGGGCTTCCTCCGGAGGCAAGCAAAGGGAATCATGCGTGCGAGTGAAATGGGAGCATACAAGTGCACCCAGGCATTTGATGGCAGACATGCGAGGTTTTAGGATTGCCACATGCTCCAGAGGATTATGAAGTGCAGTGGGAAGAGAACTGAAGAACTATCCCGCCTCAACGCGTGAATCTGGCAGGTTAGAATTCAGGGAACTGGTTAGTTCCCCTAGCCTAGGCACACGACAGACGATACGTAGAACTGCACCTGGCTTTAACATGTAAAACTACGTGCCTACGGGGCGCGCTAATCTATGAAGATGAGCGTAAGCACGATCCATAGGTCGACTGCTAAGAGGTGCACTCGAGGGGCTTTTAAAGGTCGACTGCAAAGAGGCGGGGGGTGCTTGTGGGTGCTTGAAGGTCAATCGAGGGGTTATTGACAAGGGAGGAAGAAGGGCTGTAGGAGAGAGATGTCTTCTCAACGGACAGCGATGGGGTGGACACGCGCAAGAAAGTCGCATGCGCAAGAATAAGAAAGATCGTCGCATGTCGCATGAGCAAGAAAGTGGGCTGCATGCGCAAGAATAGCACGTCGCAGCTTGTCTGAGTGGAAACTACCATGAACAGCGCCTTGCCCTCGGCGGGACACGGGTGGGTGTAGCATGGTTCTGAAGAGCTATTTGCCACGGCGGAGTTTCACCTCGCGCTGTGGCTTGCGAATTGGCTTGCACTTGGGTTCCCAGCAGTTGTTTTGCTGGTCGCTTTCATCAACTCCCCGAGCGCGTGCAGCGCACCGTAGGTGAATAAACCACTGGCAGCGTGAACACGTGTGCTGCGATGGCAGCCCCTCGAAGCACCCAGCAACTGCGCGCTTCTGGCCTGGTTCTAAGCGCGACTGGGTAGTTTCCTGCACATGGGCGAATGGATGAGCCTGAAAGTCCCGAGCAATCGCCACCGGCAGTCGCACCTCGAGTGCCTTTCGAGGTCGGCTCACAGACACCCGCGGCGGGTTGCTGTGACGCGCGGGGTTGCTGCAAATTCGGCGCTGCTTCCTCATCAGACGCCTCTTCGTCTCGAAAGCTTCGCTTGCGTTCCTTCAAAAAAAAATGGCGGCTTGTGCTTTCGCAGCCTTCTCCTCGGCCACGAGCACCTCGTCCTCGACAGGTGGCCACAGTTGGTCTCCAGCAGCGGATGGGGCAGCCAGCCACGGTTCGTCTCCAGCAGTGGCCGGGGTGTCAGAAGGCGGGCCATCTCGAGGAGCGTCGCGATCGTCTTCTTCGTCGTCAGTGAACACGTCGACGTTGTCATATTCGTCGCCGTCGTCATCTTTGTCGCCGTCGTGCTCGTCAGCCAAAGGCCAGAAAAAGAGATTGTAGTGCTCTTTTTGCAGGATGCCAGCTTGACAATCCCGCCCAAGCAACCCGCTTTGGTGTGGGTGAAATCACCGAAGCTCACGTTCGAGCAGTCCGGTAGGAGCTCGTATGCGAATTGGAAGCATACCGAGTAGCCGATGACGAATCGTGTGTCCTCGCCCAGATCGTCATACATTTGGAGAGGAACAGTCGTAGGATCGAACTTGGCCTTCTTCTTGATCAGCTTCCCTTTCATCAGGCGCTCCTGTTCCCGCCCGAATTTGAGCTTCTCGGCCTCGAGATGCATGGACTTCGCCGTCGCTGCGTTGACGCAGATAAATTCGAGGTGGATGCCAGCAGCAGCACATGCTTGCTCGATATGAGATATGGCCTTAACATCATCCTCTGGCTTCCCGTATATCACAGCCCGCGTGTGTTTCAGCAGCCGGTGCGCGAATTCGATGTCTACTTTCCGAGGAACAAACTCTTGTAAGATGGAAACCAATCCGCTCGGCGTTGCTTTGCGTTCTTGCTTCTTCTTCTTTTCGAGGTCGTGAAGCAAAGCGGATAGAATAACTGGAAGCAGCTGCAGCGCGGTGTAGGCGAGCTGCTTTCGATAGTCGTTCGAAGGCCCGCCATTCCGCGGCTGGCGTGACGAGACAGTCATCGACCGTTGATTTGAGTAATTGATATCATGATCCCGGGCATACTGGAGAATCCAACTCTCGCAGTCCGTGCGCGTCATGATAACGAAAAAACTATCGCGCCTACCACAGCGCAAGCCTACTTCCGTTCTTCGTCGGCTTCATGTTAATGCCCGAGGCGAGCCTTTGAACCGGTGGGCCATTCGCGAGCAGGACCTTGCTGTCCCTCGCAGCCAATTCAGTCGCTTGAAGTTCTGCGTGGGCCCGAATCGGGTACACTTTGCCGACTTCGAGTTTCTCGTCGTGCGGGATTTGCGCCAGTTTTCGCGGCATCGGCTGGTTCAAGACCTCGTAGCGGGCATTCTCGGCTTTGATGGCCTCGGTCCTGGCCTTTCGACGCACCGCCTTGCGCTCCGTCGCCGAGACTCCTTCAGCGCCCCCGCCCCGCAGCGCATCCTCGGGCCCTCCATCCTCCTCGTCGTCGTCGGAAGCTGGGCGTTCAATTTGAGTCGCGAAAACTTCTGCGTATTATCTGAATGTGTCCGAGATGTTCATTAGGCTATCGACGCTCTCCCGAGACGCCGACATCCTCACGAGAGTCTACCGACCGTCCAAGATCCGGCGGGACCGGCACCTGCAGAAAGCGCGCGTCTCTCACTCACCCCCGTCTGCAGGACCGCTGGCAACGGTGCACTGATACGAAACTGCCGGCGTAAGTCTGATTTGAGCTACGTTCCATCAACTGTTCTTTCTTGCTCACATCACTTGTACCGTTTTGTCTAATATGGGTCATATCACTCGTTACTATAGACCTGTTCGGGACACATCACTGGTACCTGTGAGCCCGCGAGACGGGGAACGAGTGATGTGTCCCTAGGGTACGGGTGATGTGACCTAAGCATAAATGGGGTACCAGTGATTTGCCTAGGGTGCGAGTGATGTGACCTCACTTTTTTGGGTACCAGTGATGTGACCTCAAGAACCAGTGATGTGACATTTATTTACCCCTGATGTTATTACCCGGGCTCTAGAAAATTTTATTGAACGCCGCCGAATTCCCCATCAGCCCGCCATCGTGCCAGCCCCCCTGGCCCGTACGTTTCCTACGTTTTTACTACTGGATGCGTATATAGTGATAAAGCACACAACAAAGAACAATGATGATTATAGTGGAGTTGAGCTATTCGGCGCATTCATAGCCTGCCAAGGGGGAACCTGGCTTCCTGTCGCTTTCATCGACGCGGCAGAATGCGCGGGAGCTTTCTTTACCCGGTTCCAATGCTTTCCAATAGCGACCCTATTGCATATATATTATATATGCGGTTCCAATGCTTTCCAATAGCAATAGGGTCGCTTTTCTTGCAGCGGCCACAGCGGCGACATACGGGGTTCGTGTGTGTGTTGGCCAGATTCTGGCCGGGCCGCCGGGGCACGGACAGACCATGTGTGGGAGCAGCGGGAGCAGCAGGCGGAGTAGGCTCAGGCTCATGTCGCAGCTGACTGCGGGCGACCTGAATGTCGGGCACGGTAAGGCTTGGCGACAGCCGCATCCGAAGGGGGGGGTGGGACGCGAGAACAGCGTTTTGCTGGGCGAGGGGGTCGCCACCCCCCAGCGCTAAAGTTTTGTGCCCGGGGGGGAGTCTGCGACCTCCCAGCACGAAAGTTTCGTGCTAGGGGGGTGTCTAACCACCGCGCACGCACTCTAGAAGAGGCCTCGAATGCCTGCCGAGCGCCCAGGTGGTCAGCAGAGCTATAGAACTACGGACGGCCACGGACTGGGTGCCGGCGACTCTGTCGGGAGGGAGCGCCTCTGCTAGCCTCGCGCTCTTCGCGGGAATAGGCGTTAAAAGAATCGGACAAGAGGAGGCGCGGCTGCAGGAAAATCACCGTGGCTTCGCCATATGCGCGACTCCGAACCGCAAAACTTGTCGGGATATTGTACGCGCCCTGTCCTCAAGACGACGATGATGACGACAACGAACCGCCCCCTGTAGTGGTTTTCTCCGATACCCGCCCCTCCTGGCCGGACCGGGGGCCTCAACAACCCTTTCTCCCTACCCGAACCACGGGTGAAACCACCACACGCCCGATCTCAGCGTAATACCTCAAGCGTAATACCTCACGCCATCACGAAATCGGACAATCAAAAGAGGGTAATATCAAGAAGACAGCAAGAAAGCAATACAAATGCCCGGTACATTGGGTCCAGTGGAAGCGCAGGTGAAGGTGTCAAGATGACACCCCCCCATAAATGCAAGGTCAATACCAGGGCAACAATCAGGGTAAGTCAGGTGGCAGGCAGGCAAGTGGGGGAAATGGGCATTACTGCCACACCCCCCGCGAACATGGCGAGGTCAACGAGCCAGACTCCGTCGACGAGCCCGCCCTCGATGAGGAGGAGGATGAGAGCCCAGCTCCAGAGGAGAACCTCCGCGACTACCTCATGGACCTCGGAGACGCCACATTCTACCATGAGGCCGCCACATTCCTTACGACCCATTCAGCGTCGCCAAAGACCCCCCTCGAAACCCAATTTCCCTGCCAAACTGTAGCCTACATTGTAGAGCCACTCAGGTGCTGCGGTGCCCGTCGTCCTAGGGGGGGTGGGGGACCGATCCCTCCGCGCTATAGGGGAGGCCTAGGGCAGGGGATACCGACCCCCCAGCGCCAAGCTTTCGTGCTGGGGGGGCGTTCTTTTCGTGTTCTCGCGCGCCCCCCCCCCCCGGATGCGGCTGTCGCCAAGCCTAATGCGACAGGAGGTTGGTAGCTTCGGAGGCACAACGGCGGCTTCTGTGGCAGTGGACGTATCGGCATGCTCCTCGATGAACGGCGAATCCACATCATTCCTTGGCTCCGATCCGCCACGGGCCAATGGCAGTCGGGGTGCGTTATCTTGAAAGGCGGCGCTCGATTCACGTGAGGGATCACGTAGCTCGGCTTGGAGCCGGACATTCTCGTCACGCTCAGTGGACGTCGGCTTGTTCGGCGCAGGACCAGCGATTGTGCATGCAATATTCAAAACCCGCTGCCGCTCCTTGCCATATTTGCGCAAAAGGCCCGCGTTCTTCCGGAAAATCCCGCTCGAAAAGCCTCGGCGAGATTCGAGAGCCGTGACTTGATTCTCCCACCAGTCAGCAAACTCGGAGTAATGATAGCGTCGTGCACATTGGCACTTGAGGTATTGTTCATGAAACGCTGGTAGTTTTATTCGAACAGGTCTTTCTCCGCCGTTGTTGAAATCTGCGTAACCGGGATGACGTATCCCTCGGCTGTGCCCCACCAGCGCAATGCCTCAGGCCGCGTCGATCGCCACAAGACAACATCATCAGACTCGCAAATATCATCATCGTCATCACCGACGTCGACCTTCGCCTCGTCCTCGTTCGCATCGTCGCGAGAGTTGACGACGTAGACTGCTCGTTTGTGGAAGCAAAATCCCGAGTTGAAACAAAGAATGGATGCGCCGGCCTGTCATACCACGAAGGTGTCGTCTCTTGAGTTTCCTCGATCAACCAATAATGATTGTAGAAGCCGCGGTACATCGGCGGCAGGTCACCGTTGTCCACAGCCATGTCGATGTTCCAGCGGTAGTTAATCCGCGAACGAGGTTGATGCAGAAACGTGGCGAGTGCGACGCGAGTGCCACCAGATTTCGCAAGTGAAAATGGTATATTTCCAGCTGCGAAGTTCCACGAATAGTGCAGTAAACAGGACGCCCATCGCGAGTAATCTTGCAGACAAAATAGTAATTGAGCTCTGGGCGATCTGATAGACACCCACGTCGAACGTGTCCAATGGTGGCGCGATATTGCGCCGTGTATGATTGGGGAAGAGCTGCTTACCAGTTGCGGCGTCGACGCACTTCGCGAAAAGTTCGACGACCTTTGCCAGCTCGGCCTCCAGTACATCCGGCGGTGGGACCGTGCGCCGCACCCTATGCGCAAAGTAGGAATAGTTTTCGCGATATCGACTCTCGACATACTCCTCCGCAAGACGCTCCAATTCAGCGTCGGACAAAGACGTTGACTTTCGCCGCCGTGCAATGTAGCGGCCTTTCAAGATGCTTCGGAGATTTCGAACATCCTCGTCGTTGACAATGAAGAGCGCATCTCGAAGCCTGCTAAGGAAATGGTCGTGTGCACCGTGTGACTTTCGAAGCGCCCGCTGCAATCGCATCATAGCATGAATGAGCTTTATGCGCACAGATAGCATGAATGAGCTTTATGCGCACAGAGCGCCAGTTTTCTTTCGCAGCCGAGCCTCCAAGACCAGGGCCGAATTCCACTGCTGGGACTTCGACATCACAACCGCCATTATCGGTGTCATCTCCATCCAAGTCCCCGTACTGAACGTTCGCAGCCCCGTCCGGTAGCCGAATCTCGTCAAGCTCCTCTTCACGCACGGCGGCGTCGTCAGTTGACTCCATCGCGGGGCTGCTTCCTTCGTTGAATTCGTCATTTAGCCAACGAATGACTTCCTCGAGGCGGCTGAAATAGATCTCGCCATCGTCGTCACCCTCGTCGGCAACATCAACATCAACATCGTCGTCGACGTCATCGCTAATCACGCCGCTTGTACTCAACTCGAAGACCCTCCTCACCATAAGAAAATCCGGTGACGTAGTATTCCACGTTTTCGATAGGGTCCGTCCAGGATTGTCCCAGCAGCTGGCTGTGTTCTGACGCAGACCAGTGCGGTGGTAGCAGACGCAGCCGCTGACGTTCCCAAAGTAACGTAGAGCCTATCTCGCAGCCTCCGAGTGTTCCTTCGCCCTCGTGCAGTCGGGTGGCTGGCACGAGAACTTGCACCAGCTGCACAGCAACATCGTCTTTGCGTCGAGCTGGAGCACTGTCGCAGGAGCCCGGGATCCGCACAATAGCAACGACGCGTCTGTTCCCACGGTTGTAGACGCGCAGAAGGGTCCCAAGAACAAGGCTCGTCTCACTCGGCATTCCCTCGGCATCCTCGCAGGTGGCATGGTGCTTGTACACTAGGGCGCTTGCATAAGCGTCCACCAAGGCACACTTGGCCTGCTCGTCGGCAAGACTCGGTGAATCCCGTCTCGGCATTCGCGTTGAGCCTTTGCCAGTGAGAGCTCGGCCTTTGCCAGTGAGAGCTCGGGTCAGAAATTGGCGCACCAGCATGTCTAGGCTCACATTGACACGGGCAACGAAATTCTGTTCTTTGGCTCTGGCTCCGACGTCGATCACTTTTGCCACATCAATCTTGCGGCCAAGCGCTGGCCGTTTAACGTCGGGCCCAATATTGCGACCGACCTTTGCGACCGTCGGGTCAATCAGAAAAGTGATGAGTTCTCGCGGAGGGTCAGCAAGGATACAACGGGGAATAAGCTGGGCAGTCCCGTCTGCGGTGGCAATTTGCAGCGTGTCAATTGCGTAATCCATTGGATGCCCCGGGATCCATTCGGCGTCGAGGGCAACGAAACGCAGCTTCCCTTCGTAGAGATAGAAACTTCCATTTAGGGTTAGAAACACCCCCCCCCCCTTAACCTCACACTCACCTACAACCACTAAATCGCTGTGTCGCACACCGTGCTGCTCTTTGTGTCGTTAGAGGACAGGACGAAAGGCAGCACTACCACTGCCACCATTCTCTACCAGAGGCACAGTGATTTTTACTGTTCTCTAGGTTTGGACCCAGTCCGGTACTGGTAGAGAAACGTCCTCCGAAAGACATCGATCTCGATCGACGTCTCGGACAAAGGCTCAGGATTTCCAGAAAAGAGCAATCTCCTGAAGTTCCTGAAAGTTTTAAGACCGTAGACAAGTTTCATCGCTTGCTACTGGTGAAAAAGTGTGAAAAAGTGTGAAGGCAACCAACAACGCGCAAAACGCAACCCGAAAACGATGGCGACTCACGACCCACAAGTCACGAGTCTGGAAGTAGCGACGCAATTCGCTACACCACAAGCTCTCTGGCACCAGCTCCAAGCAAATATGCAACAGAGCAAAGCTAATTTCTTGGATCAACTCGCCGCTGATCAAGCTATTCTCAAAGCCAGAATCGCCGCTGATTACGCTGATCTCAGAGCCAAAATCACTGCCGCAATCGAAGCTCAAGACGAGGATCAAGACGTGCAACTCGATCAAGACGAGCAACTCGATCAAGACGAGCAACTCGATCAAGCCGAGCAGCTCGATCAAGACGAGCAACTCGATCAAGACGTGCAACTCGATCAAGACGAGCAACTTGAACAAGCTCCCCAACCAGCTGTTCTTCCGGCAACTCCCCTCAAGCACAAGCAAACTTCTCACGAAGTCGCGACCCAAGACCCGATCATCTCTATGGTCACCCCCCCTCCTACTGTTCAAAACGTTCTCGACCATGAACAGAACCCACCTCCTGCCGACAACCCCACCAGATGTCAAACACCCCACGGCAAAGTCTCAGACCCCACTGCCTTCCCTCCGGACCCAGGCATAGCCAAGGTTACTCCACAACCTGGCACACCCGACATTCACGAGGATACTCCACAAACTGGGACACCTCACATTCACGAGGACACTCCACCTTGTTCGAATATCGCACCAGCAATATTGAACACTCCACCACCACCACCAATAAACACTACCCCCTTCACTCCGCCAACCCCACCGGAGCCACCACCTCCTTCACTGGAGCCTAACTCCCCACGGTCGGCGACTCCCGCTACACCACATATACAAGTTCCCCAACATCCTCAACCCTCTCGCCGCACCACTCATCTTCTTGATGATCATGCCATATACGGCCATGACGGCCCCGGCACCTTCATCCCTGACCAAGCCCCCGCCGTGGCTCAAGCTCATGCCGCCCCACTGTCGGATTCCCTTGTCCGATATCCATCATCTTCCGCAAGTCACTCTCATCAGGACTTTCCTCTCCATCCACAAGACCATGCCGCCTACGGCCACGACGGCCCCGGCACGAGGTCGTCCTGCAGAAGCCGGCCCAATCAAAATCAAGGGGCATTGTCAGCAACTCCGAAGTCATTTTCAGATTCAGAGATCTGTAATCGGAACGGTGCGGTCATACACGAAGCGGGACACGCGTAACGGTATAAGCTGCGTCTGTCGCGGCTCGTGATGATCCTAAATTGTTCATCTGAAGTAAATGTCGTTCGTCGGCGTAGCCACAAATAAATGTCGTCGTCGGCGTAGCCAAGCGCGGCGGCGAACTCTTGCTGCATATTCTTGCAAGTCTTTGGAACTGCGCGCAAATGGAGTGGATGGCTGGAAACCAACAATCGCACGCGACAGCTCATCAAACTGGGCGTTATGTCGTAAAAATTGACGACGTACACGTAAGGGTGCAAACGTGCAACGTAAGAAATAATCGGGGCCTCCTGCTCTATCAACCACATGAAGAAAACAGCCATCTTGCATAATTTCATCGTCCAGTGGGTAGCGGTGACTCCCTTACCAACATCTCTGGAAGTCAAGTTGCACAGAGCGGAGTGTACGCAGGGTGGCGACGCGATACACATCGACGACGACCATTCCGCGTAGGGTAAATAAGACTCAATCAACCGTAAAGTTGTAACATAGCAACCGCACAGTGTGTGCTGCACCACAGGAATATTCGGAAAGTTCTTGTGGTGGATCTGGTTGGCGGTGTCCGACGCATCGAGTGCTAGCACGACTCGAAACGACGTCCCACACATTTCGTTGGGTCGTTGGAGACCTAAAGTACTGCCTCCGGCTCCACTGAAAAGCATCACCACCTTGCGATAAGTGATTGGAAGCCATTGAACCTTTTCGTATCGGCGGCGGGTCTCCGCTTCGGTGATCTCGCGGCACTTCTTTCGTTTTCTTCCGACCTTCGAGCGAAATCGTCGTCGCCTTCGTGTCGTTCGAGGGTGGACTTGTCCGCAATAGCGGTCGTAGCGTCCTTCTGCGCCGTGCTCAGCAACATCGGCGGGGGAGACGCGTCGCAATGCGTCAAATGACTAGCGACGCATACGGTGAAAGAAAGGTTCCCCTTGTCGTATCCTTCTTCACATTCTTTCGTAAGTTCGTTGATCGTAGAAACGTTCAACTCATCTTCATACCGAACGACATCGCCAATCGCGAGAACCTCGCCTTGAGTGACGACCGTCGGCGCTTCTTCCGCGGCAGTAACCGCAACCCGAGCAGCGGACCGGTCGTGCTCTTCGCATGAAGAACACATTCCTTCGACAACTCCCACCTGCTCGTTTTCAGCAAACGTAGCGAAAACCTGTCCCATAGGTTTCGACAAAATAACCCGTAGATTGTAAGTTCGACCGGGCTCGATTTGAAGCGTGCGCGCAGCGTAAGCCACGACGTTTCGCGCGGCTTCTCCCGGAGCTGGGGAGAATTTGGTCGTAGCATGTCCCCGCGAAGCCAAGGCTACCGTTCGTTCCGGCGGCGGGCTGCGGATGTCTTTAATCGTGCTCAAACGAGCGTAAACTCGAGTCTTGCCTAGGTCGAGACTCTTCCGAAAGGCATCGTGTTGATGATTGTAAATCGGCACGGTTATCGGGCCTCGATCGTAAATAGATCGAAAGGTCACGATGGGTGCATCGACTCGTTCATCCATGACTTTAATCTTCTTGCGCCCGCAGACGACTTGGGTTCGATACAAACAGATCCGATCGTGGGGGTAGTCCACGACGGCTCCTAAAACTCGGATATCGCGCCCTCCCAACAGGAACAGATAGTTCGTATCGGCCACAATAGCGACAATGGGGGCGGCGATGTTGTCGGCGAGAGCGACCCGGATCGCGATCCAACGATAGATCGTCGTCGTATTCAACCCCGATCCGTACAGCTTGCGCTTAATCGGAAGCTCGCCTTCATCGAAAATCAACTTATCTTTGGCCAACTTTCTGACCATTTCGCGGCAAATATAATAAACATCTGCCATTCCATCGACACCGATTGTCGTCGATAATTTCGGTCCGTCACGATTCCTGTAGATGTGACAGGCCATAAACGTAAGAGTACCCGTATCCAAACAAGTCGGGGTAACCAAATCATCTTGGATCGTCTTGCCATCTCGCGGCGTCAGCGCAGTGTGAGCACATTGGGCTCTGACTCGCTCATCGCCGGGGTTGGGCATCGACACCGCGGCTTGAGCTTTCGTATCATCTAATGTCGGCGTAATCGACGCAGCGCTCGCGGCAGCCTTTTTTATCTGGCGGCTTCCGCTCTTCCTCCATGACAATCTCGGAGGGAATCAGTGCTGGTAGGGGATCCCGATCTTCGTCATTCTCGGAAGCAAAGGACCTCTCCCATAACTCATTCATTTCGTCGTTCCAGAATGCATCCGTAGATTCGTTCGTCATCGGTTGATCATAACCATCATCGGCGATCGGTTCCGTGTCGGCTGCGGCTTCGAGTCCGTAGCTGAGCGGTTGTTGTGGTGGCTTCTTTAGCAAGAAGGTCCGAGTTCTCGTCCACCAATCCAGCAGGTTCCACGTCGGCTCGTCTTCGTCCCAATCCAGAACGCGGCTAATCTTCTTCTTAAATCTATCCTTTTCTTCCGGCGGCGTATCCGTGGCTCGATCCGTAGTAACCGAAACCGTTTCGGGGGGGTCCGCAGGAAAAGATGGCGTCGTCTCCGACGTCAACATCTATATCGTAAGATCGTCGTCTGCATCACTCGTGATGGTCATCGTCTCGTCCGTCGAATGATCATCCGTGCTATCACTGCAGAAATCCATGTCTGGCTCACAGCCAGTCCGGTCGCTAAAGGTCGTCTCTGGAGGGTCCAAAGATAAGCCGATAGCGTCGAGGGCTTCCTCGTCAAAAACAGTCAAAAACAAACGGTGGGTCGTCCGTGGACGACTCGTCAAGTAACGTAATCGCAGACACTGGTTCACAAGGTGTAGCTTCTTCGTCTTCCGAGTCTGAATCGCCTTCCCAGTATCGTGGAGCTTCGAGTTCATTGCTCGACATCTCCTCATAAATCTGTGCCAATGACCGACGATCGTCAGCACTTCGTTGGGTAGCTCGTCCGTCAGCGGGCGAGCACGATCGTCGAATGCGGCCGCGGCAAGAGCGTCGGCTGCGTCGTCGTGGCGGGTGTCCGTGTTCGGGTACACCATCACTCCTAATGGTAACTGTTGACCGCAAGGGGTCGTAAACGCGAAATTATATTGGTGTCGGCCTACGTCGTATTCGTCGTCGCGCGACCGGCGTCGTCTGTGCCGGCGCGAACTTCGACTGGGGCTCTTGTTATCTTTGTCTCTCTCTGGCGTCAGTTCGGCAGGTCCTAGTACCTCTGGATCGTCCCTGTAGGCGACTGGTGCTCCCAAGCCTATCCGAACTGTCTCAATCGTCTCGTCTATCGAAACATCGACACATGCGTCGTCTTCTTGCCAAAACTCCGACCAAACGCAAATTAACTCTCCGTCGGCGAATAAATCCATGCCTCGGGGTCGGAATTGCACTTCTTTCCGCTCTGGCGGTTTCTTCCTCAGGAAACAGTGAGCTCGAATCCATATCGTCGGTACGCTCATCTTCCTCGTATCCATGCTGCTCGTCCCATCCAAATTCGATTCCGGGCGGCAGCTATACTCATCCCTTATAGTATGTTCGGGATCTTTCTTTATCACATAGCCATCATCATATGCAGGCTGAAAATCTTTGAACTCTTCGCTCGTGAGTAATACGCCAGGGCTTTCACAGAGCTCCAAAGGCAGTTCATGCGTTATAAGATTCTTCACCTCTTCCGCTTTCGTATTCATTTTCTCGGCCGTTTCACTCGGCCTATCATCCACTCCATCGCTTAGAATATCGGCAATCGCCTCGTCACTAAAAATGTCGGCACACGAAATGTCTGCCATCGTCAAAAGGAACAAAACATCTGCAAAAACGTCTGCAAAAACGTCTGCAATCGGTTCGTCGGGGGGCCCTGCAAAAGAAGAAGGTGTCGTCCCCGACGTCATATCTGTCAAGAAATGGCCACCAAAGGGCACGTGACGTTCGATGGGCGTGTACCCAGGTGCGCGCTTATCCTTCGAGGTAATCCTCTGCAACGCATCGTCGATCGATCGTGGAGACGAAGTGTCATCCAGTTGAATGCCGGAGGTAGACTCATAGCATCGGGCGTAGCAGCGGCGGGTCCCTTCCTTTGGGCGTCATCGGCTGCACGGGGCTCGTAAATCGGATTCACACACAACTCCGGCGCGTGGTCAAAACCAAGGGTTGTGTCAGCTGACGACAAATCATATCATGCCACCAACGGTGATACCGGGTCAGAAGCGGTTGTTGGCTTCGGCTCTATAGCGGTATAAAAGTGTGTATGGGCGGCTTCTCCGGATTGCTGTAGTAACCGCCACAGGCGCCCGTGCCCCCCCCTTCTTATTAGCCTATTTGGACCATACACTTCTCGCTACACAAAGCTGTAGTAACCGCCACAGGCGCCCGTGCCCCCCCCTTCTTATTAGCCTATTTGGACCATACACTTCTCGCTACACAAAGCTGTAGTAACCGCCACAGGCGCCCCCCCCCTTTTTAAGAAAGGACGCCGACCCCGGCGGCATTCTCAGATTCGATCGCTCGCCACAGGCGCTACCATGGCGCCGCCTCGGCGTAAATTTGGAGGCTATTTTCGTCCCGGACGTTTTCGTCAACGCTTGACGGTCTGGACACGGGGGAACAGTAAGAAAATCGAAACGTATAAGTCAGTGGTAGATTTGAACCAGGGACCATGCATTCGGTCGCGAATCCTCCGCCATCTATAGCGGTTTAAAATTGTGTATGGGCGGCTTCTCCGGCCTAGCCTGTTTAGACCATACACTACTCGCTACATAAAGCTGTAGTAACCGCCACAGGCCCGTAGTTTAACGACGTTTCGGTCAGATTCTCCGATCCTGTTGGGATTTTGGTTTAGGTGAGCTCCTTCGACTTGGTTTGCTCTTGCTCGTAGTTTAACGACGTTTCGGTCATCTCGGACGACTCGTCGTCGTCGTCGCGCGGCTTTCTAACTTTCGACCGCGTTCGCATGGGCGGCGGTATCTCCGAGGGTCGGAATTCTCCCTCAAGACTGCTCGCTCGCCTCGAGCGACTCGGTGTACGCAATTCCTCCCTCTCGCGGTTCAACCATCGTACTTGCTCGTGTGTCTTATCTAATCGAGCGTGTTCGTGCCGCAGTTGCTCTTGCATTATTTCTATCTTCTTCTGGTGTAGCCATTCACGCCGTATCTCTTCTTCTTCTATCAGCTGGATGAGGATTTCTTGCGCGCGCTTATTTTCTCGGCGTATCTCGCGTAAATGGGCTTTGTAAATCTCTACAACGTTCGGTGGTTCGTCATCTCGCGCACGTTCTGGATAGGCTGCCGGTTGTCTCGCCGGCGGCGCCCTCGGCGGTTCATCGCCGTTGTAGTTCAGCTCTTCTTCCTCCTCATCATCATCAGTATCATCATCATCAATATCATGCCGTTCGTTCGTCCCCTCGGGACGACTTGAAGGTCCAGGTTCTCGTATCTGCTCGTCAGCAGCGTCATCGTCCTCCATGTCGGCTTCGGCTCGCTCCAATCGGCCAAAGTCTGAACGGGTCCAAAATGGTTGAGTCGTCGTCGTTCTCGTGTTCCTTCGACTCTGGGACTTCTACTCGTCCACGACACGCGTAATATCGTCGTCGCGTGCGTCTTCCACCGACCGATCTATCAGTCCGGTGGGCGGCAGAATTCGTCTCTGCCCGGCAATCAATGCCCCAGTGAGTTGCGATCTCACTCCGCTCGCCTGCAGCAGCGGTACCCGGGTTGCGCGTCGGCTAGAACCGAATCGCGCGTCGTCACCTCCGACGGCTAACGTATCCGGCCGGGGAACTTTCCCAAGGCGATGGTCCTTCTGGAACTCTTCGTCGGCGCGCTTGATCAGGGCGCGCACGGCTCGTCCGGACCGTGTAGAGAATGCACGATGCACTCGTCCGCTGCGACCGATATGGTCGCTCGAATCTCGTATTCCTCCACCACCTGTGGCGTTAGGAGAATTTAGGCCTACCTGGCGTGCCTTCGAATCCTGGCTCGCCGCTCGCGTCCGTGCCCTTGATGGAGTCACTGGACGAGGATGGCCGTTCTCTCGCCACACAACCACAAACAACTTCCGTGCCTGGTCCTCACAACTTGAGGATCGGCTGTTGCTTTATGATTAAGAACACTTGAATCGCAGAAATCAGGGAAGATGATGTCATAAAGAAAACTGACATCATCAGAACGGAGTAGGGTGCCCCTGATAAGGGGGGGGCCTAGAAGAGGGGTAAGGCTTAGGAGGCGGGAGTTGCCGCCACATTGGCGATCCCCCACTCACGGTAGATGCGGCGAGTTTGGGCCACCTTTGCCTCTGTGAAGTTGGCGCAGCCGCTTTCCACCCAGGTTCGCGCAGCGATGCGCTCTGCGCATGTTTGGGCGAGGGCGTGTTGTTTGTCTTTAAAGGTCGACTGCTAAGAGGGGTGTGTGTGTGTTGTGCACGAAGGGTGTGTGTGGTTTCGTTTGTCTTTAAAGGTCGACTGCTAAGAGGGGGGTGTGTGGGGGGGGGCATGACGGATGTGGGTGGTTTTGCGTGGTTTCGTTTGTCTTTAAATGTCGACTGCTAAGAGGGGGGTGTGTGTGGGGGGCATGAAGGATGTGGGTGGGTTTCGTTTGTCCCCCGAACAGGGTAAGGCTCAGGTATGCACGCGAGCCAAACATTGATCCTCCAAGCCGTCTACGGCGACCTCGCAGACTATTTCCACGACCCGCGGCGGCGGCTCTTTCAGCGCACCATTCTCACGCCCCGTCGAAACGATGTTGTCGATGCTGACAACGCGCGCATGACCGCGGCCTTTCCCGGAGACGAGGCGTAGGAGTTCTTTTCAGCCAACTAGCTTGGGTCGGAAGACGACGCCTCGCTCTTTACAGTCGAGTTTTCAACTCCCTGACAACCAACGGTATGCTGACTTTGAGCGCGAGCTTAAGGTCTTCGTAACCTCGACCCGTCGCACGGCCACTGCAACGGTACCAGATTCATGATCGATCGTGTCGTGTCACCGAGGCTCCTCGAACCAGCATCCCTTAAGGCCCGCCGACGCGAAACGATCAACAAGAGCCAGGGGCAGACGCCCCGCAAGGTCGGCGTCCTCTTGCCCAATCCCGTCTTCTGTCACGTCGAGCTCTACGTGGCTCTCTGTCGATCGGCAACCCCGAGGATATCCTCTTCTGGGTCGACGACTCCACCCTACCCCACACGTTTTGCGCAATACCGATAAGCCCCCTCCCGGCGTCTACACGCGCACTGTAGGTGAACTAACTGGGACCAGGTGAACTTACTTGGACCAGGTGAACTTACTGGAGTTAGAGATTGGGACTAGGTGAACTTAGTGACCAGGTGAACTTACTGGGGCCATGTGAACTTACTGAGGGTTTTAGAGTAAACTCAAAGGTTAGCGGCGTGCTCGTATCAAAGCAGCTTATATTGGCGGGGGTGAGAGCGACGAGCTCAAAGGAGAGTGGGGGTGAGTGGTTGTGGGTTTACGCCGAACTTACTGGGGTTAGAGATTGGGACTAGGTGAACTTACTGACCAGGTGAACTTAACGAGAACAGGTGAACTTACTGGGGTTAGACTAGGTGAACTTACTGGCCTGCACTTGTTATAACCTAGCGCTGTCACCGCTGATATGAACAAGTGGCAAATGGATGACGACGAGTTGGTGCGGGAGTCGCTGCTGTTCCGCAAGGCGCGGAGCGAGGAGAAGTGGTGGCGGCAGAGCAGCGCGCAGAGCTGGTGGGTGGACGTCCGGTTGATGCGGAGCGGGCGGCTTGAGTGGGTCGACCCGAGCTGGCCCGAGAAGGTGCAGGTGAGGCTCCAGCTGGAAGAGTTCGAGTTCGAGATGAGAAGAGCCGGATTCGCGCTGCGACGCCGCGGGGAGTCCGAGGTCCTGGTGTTCTTCGGAGCCGCCGACGGCCGATGGCGCCGCGCGCTCGAGGCGACGGCGAGGCCGCGTCTCGCGGCCGTGCCGGGATGTCTGCTGCGACTCGCGCCCGCGACCTCGGCCGTCGTAATGGCTAAGCTCTTCGGGGACCGCGCGGCGCGGCGCCTCATGGTTATCGACGGCGACTGGGTGACGGTGCGCTTCCACCCGCGCAAGGCGCTGATGACCGACCAGCCAGAAGCGATATTCGCGCTTCGACAGCTCTTCGTCCATGTCACCAGGAAAACGGTCGTCCTGCGCCACAAGACGCGCCCACGGCTCCACGCGACGCTGACCTTTTGTCCCGACGACCGCGACAAGTTCGCCGCGTTGCTGGCCGCGGCGACCGTTCCCACGGCAAAGCAAGTAGACGAGGAAGAAGACGACGAAGGAGAAAACAATATCCCGCCGCCGCCTGATACCGAGTATCCCGACGAAAACTTCGAAGAGGAGCCTTCGTGGGCCGACTTCTTCGACAAGGACAACAAACGCGACGAGAAGCGCGACTTCTCCAACTTTGTCCAGATCGTCCCCTGGCGTCGCGACGACGACGACGACGTGGACTCCTCTGAGCTCACCCCGAACGACGAGGACCTCGCGTCACCCCCCAAACACCGCCCCGCCGGCGAGTCCAAGACCCCGCCCACGGAACTCGAGTACTACGACCAGACCCCTCAGCGACGCCTCTTGGACATTCACGCCAAGCTCCATGCGCGCGACGGCATGCAGGAGCTCAGGACCCCCACCAACGTCTCGCCGATGACGGCCAGCCGCCGCCTCCTCGACGTGTACGCTAACCTCCACCGGCGCGACGATGACTGCGGCGGCGACGGTCACTACTGCGACGTGGAACCTGCGGAGCCCCTCGTGGAGCGGCGCACCGACCCTTCCCCGAAGACGGCCAAGCGCCGGCTACAGGACACTTCCAAGAGTCTCCACTGAGGATAATGATCGCTTCTTGTTTACTTTTCTTTTTATTTACAAGTGATGATGATGATGATATCGTCGACCAAGAGCGACGACAAAGACTTTGAGAGGCAAACTCTTGATCTGTAGCCGCTGCGGTACCTTCCTGCACCGCGGGCCGGGAAACGCGGCGAGAACAAAAATGTGGCGATGGTGTGCCTTTCTACCTAAGTACCAAAAACTGCGTCGAAACAAAAAAAAATCGTGTTGACTGAAATATGGTCTCGTCTTCTTCAAAATCGTCTACGTGATGATTGCTTGCTAGAGGCCGTCGTCATCCAACAACACGGATCGCTGAATGGCTCGCAGCTTCGGAAACGACGCCGCCCCCACCGCCACCGCCGCTGGCAGAGACGACCACCAAGTGAGTCACACTGTTTCCTGTCGCGTTGGACATCTCGCTATTACTGGCTGTGCTTCGTAACTCTTTAGTGGCGCGAAGGTTGGGACGCTAACGTCAGCACACGACCACGTAATCAGTGTTGAATCTGGGATCTGTGCAGCCCCTAGGTCTGAAACTAGGCCCTAACTTTGAAGTTCTGACTCGGTTCCCGACGAGAGTCACTCAAAAGCTTAAGTGTACAAGTTCAGTATATATCCTGTTGATGGAATCAACAGGTACGAATCGAATAATCCGTCCGTCCGTGCACCCAACATATAGAAAAATTAAGTAGTCATCCGTCCGACCCACAGGGGTATATATAGCCCCGGGCACTCGCATTGGCACGACCTCGCACAAGACCGCGCGCAGTGGCGGTCCGCCATCCATGCACTTTCATCCCAAGCTTCTACCCCAACTGTGTGATTTTTTTGCTCTGTGATCCTGGACCGGCTACTACCGGCCCAGCCTGGCTCCCATGCCCGGGAGAGGTCCGAAGTTAGTTAGTTAGTTACTCGCATTGGTTATGGGCCCTTAAAGCGCTCGAGGTGGTTCGCGCGTTCGAATCCGCCCCACCGCTGCGCCGCAAGGAGTGTGTGAGTGCCCTCGAAGCAGTTGCCGTCGGCAACTGCTGGAGCCCCATCTTCTAGCACACACACTAGACCCCCCTCATCTGGGCGCTTTCACTTACCAGGACCGGATGTTCATCTCCGACGCAGATGTTCATCTTAAGCAGATGGCGTCGTCGTCTGCTGGGTCCCCACCGTCTCGCATACATGCTTGACTCGCCCCAGATGTTCACGTTTCACTATGATGGGGAAGCACAGGGGTATATATAGCCCCGGGCACTCGCACACACCAGGACCGGCATTCCTACCCTCACCTTTTGCGACCACCCAACATATAGATGTTGTCCTCCTACCCCACAAACCCACCCACATCCTTCATGCCCCCCACACACACCCCCTGTGGCGGTAACCCTCACACCGCCATCCTTACCCCTTAGTTCTATCGAGTTCTCTACCCCACTTCCCGTTTACTGGACTCTACTTCAACCCCTGACGCACGTATTACAACGCCACCAGGCGTTTCCCTTTTTCAAATCGACTAATCTCAACCATAAATCATTTCACGAGTCTTCGGATTGAAGCTCGTGGGCAGTTTGAAGGTTGATCGACAGGAAGGAAGCGCTCCTCAACCCGCTCGGCACCCTCGAGACGTCGAGGGCACAGTCGAAGCAGGGTAAGAAGTCGGCGCGCATAATCCTTTCCTGCCGCACCCCCCTCTTAGCAGTCGACATTTAAAGACCCAACATATAGAACTTGCGTGCTTGCCCCGAAGAAATGATGGCGACGCCTCCTGGGACGAGCCGCGGCGTCTCGTGCCTAAAGAGCGCCGCGACACCGAGGGACGCACGCGGCTTGCGCGGCACCGCCCGAACGAAGCTGATAAGCAGCAGAAGCAGCAGAAGCACCGCGACCTCGACACGGACCATGACCGACATCGCGTGGGAGCGTACGGCAAGACTAGGAAAAGGAGCGCGACCGAGCGCGAGAGCCTCGTGCTACCGCGCGGCCGCAACACGAGGAAGAGCAACGCGACCGACCGCGAGAGCGTCGTGCTACCGGGCAGCCGCAACGGTAGGAAAAGGACCGCGAGCCGCGCGACAGCGTCGTGCTACCGCGCGGCCCCAACACGCTTGAAATGGAACCTTCCACCGTCCGTCTACTATTGTCGGAGTATGAAATGGAACGTTCCACATTCGTCTAGTATTCCTCCATAGGAAGTAGAACCGACGGAAAGCGCCGAAGAGAAATGATGCCGACCCCCGAGCCCACCATCCGCACCCGCCACCCCCCCCAAGCGACCGTCCGTCTGTCCGTCCGTCCGTCCGACAGCCTCGTGCTACCCCGCGGCCGCAACACTATTGAAAGCTACCGCGCGGCCGCAACACTCTTGAAATGGGACGTTCCACCGTCCGTCTACTATTGTCGGAGTATGAAAAGGAACGTTCCACGTTTGAGCAAAGGTGGAAAAATTGTAAGATACTATGGAATGCCGCGAAGAACCGTCGTGGCGCCTCACAGTACAACCGATGGAAAGCCCCGAAAAAAAAGTGCGGAACCCCCCCCCCCCCACACAGGCATATCGCACACGTTGGTGTACGGCTACAATCCCGACAAGACGTACTGGGCCCTCAAAGCCGAAAAAGAGCCCACCATCCGCACCCTTCTCGAATGTGGCGTAAGGAGAATTTAGGCCTACCTGGCGTGCCTTCGAATCCTGGCTCGCCGCTCGCGTCCGTGCCCTTGATGGAGTCACTGGACGAGGATGGCCGTTCTCCCGCCACACAACCACAAACAACTTCCGTGCCTGGTCCTCACAACTTGAGGATCGGCTGTTGCTTTATGATCAAGATATTATCGAAAAACAGAAATCAGGGTGACACATGTCACGGAAAAGGAAGATGATGTCATAAAGAAAACTGACATCATCATGACGGAGTAGGGTGCCCCTGATCAGGGGGTGGCCTAGAAGAGGGGTAAGCCGTAGGAGGCGGGAGTTGCCGCCACAGGACTCCCCTGGTAAGAATTCGAGCTGCCCCAGCGAGGTGCTAGCCCCAGCGAGGTGCTAGCGCGAGGAGCGCGGCCTCGCCTTACGAGCATCTCGTGAACGAATCTTCTGGTAAACGCGGGTGATGACCGGCCGGTTCAGGAACTCGGCCACTGCGCAAAGTAAACTTGGGGATCAACACATCAATCTCGTGCGGAGCGAAATCCGTGACACAAGGAGTTGTGTTGGAGGAAATTCTGGACTTGTCGGTGAAACTTCGACCTTCAACGTCCTTGAACTCGGGTTTGAGCTTGCGGTGCGAAAGTTGAGAGGTCGGTTTGAAATAAGCGACATCATCGTTCGGACCCAAATCGGAGTAGAAATGTAGAGCAGCACGATCATTTTGGTAATCGTAAGGCTCGTAAACTTCAGCAACATAAATCTTCTTGCGCCAATCAGAACGCTTCCGGTCAGGAATCCGGAAAACAACAAACTTACCGTGCTGATAATCATCACGGAAGGTTTCTTCGGGTTTGCGGATGGTTTGATCAACGATCGGAGGTACCATTACAGGCGTGATCTGACTAACATGAACACGTCGTTCTTCGGGCGGAGAGTCGAGAGACTCAATCCTATAGGTGACCGGGAAAAGGCGTTCCTTGATAATAAACGGTCCTCGCCATTCCGGTCGAAGTTTGTTCTGAAGGAAAGGAATGTAGAGCAAAACGTGCGATCCTTCCTTGTATTCAACATCAACATGATCAGCATTGTAAGCCAATCGTTGTTTCTTCAAAGCTTTATCACGAGCCTCGCGGACGATCTTCGTATAATACTTCAATCGTTCACGAGTTTCGGCGACTGCATCAGAGCGAGTCTTCGGCAACAATCGCGTATCAAAATCCATAGGCGTGTAGTCAGTAGGTAACATCGGCTGACGGTTCAGGCGCAGCATAAAGGGAGAAATCTGCGTGCCTGGAATAAACTTGCGGCTATAACAAAGCGCAATATAATGGGCAAAGTCGGGCCAATCCGTGATGTTCCGGCCCTGAAGGCAAGCACGGAGGAAGGCCTTGATAAGTCGGTTAACACGCTCAGCCGGGTTCGACTGGGCATGATAAGGAATCGTAGCTTGGTATCGTGTATTGAAGAGATGGCAAAACTCGCGCATCAACTTGTTCACGAACTCTTTACCGTTGTCGGTACGAATCATCTGCGGCAAGTAGCCCTTGAGGAGGATGTTAATGACAAAAGACTCGAGGACAGACTCGGCAGTCTTGTCGTTCAAAACATCCAGAATCAAGAAATGCGAGAAGGGATCAAAAAATACTAGAAGATACGTCTGGGCCACTAAAATCGTTCTTGGATAGCCTGGACGGTACTGTGACGTCCCATATGACCACCGTTAACCGGAGTGTCATGGTAGAGTCGAATAATGCGCTTGCGCAACGTAGCAGGTGCAACAATCATCGGGTGCAAATCAGCAGAAATGCGGCAAAGAACGTCTTTAACGACTTCGAATCGTTCGTTCGCTCGGGAACGTCGCGGCGTCTGACCTTGGGCCATTCGGTAGCGAATATCCTCGCAAGTAGCATCAGATTCTTGCTCACGTGCGATCTCAGCGAGCGTCATATTATCGGGTATCTTATCGATATAATCTTTGTAAGCGGCTGCGTCCTTGAAGATCTGTGGCTCATCGCGCGCACGGTTCTTCCGACGTTGTCTCGTAGCGTGAGACGTAGCCAGTTTCATCGGATCCTTTTCAGGGTCTTCGTCTTCGTCTTCCGGCAGTTCGGTCGTAACAAACGACATTATGAAGTGGCAGCCGGAAGCGGGAATTCCTCGGTCATCAACAGGTCGGGGAAGCTCTTGGAACACCAGATAAGCGTGGTTCAAAGGCTCTCCAAATTCGTCAGTCTCGATGACATGATCTATCGGATTGCGGGAGAGACAGTCAGGGATACTCATTCCCGGTGACTTTCCCGGTTTGTAACCAAGTTCAGGGTCAAAATTGGCGAGGCGCATCGCCCAACGAGCAAGCTGCCCAGACGAGTGCGTCGCCTTACGTAAAAACGTCAAATTTCGGTGATCGGTCTCCAAACAGTCCGGTGCCCTTCGATGTAGGCTCGAAAGTGCTCTAGAGCAGTATAACTGCCGCAGCTCTAGCCGACGGGGCTCGTAATTGCGCATCCTTCGGCGCTCGGCTCCATATTCAATCACTCGTTCTTCTCGAGTCACTCTTCCGGCATCGTCCTTGACTTCGACAATCTGAGAGATGCTCCAAGTCCATCCTTGAAGCATCGGATCGGATCTGAAAAGGCGATCATAATCGGGGTGGTAGACTCCACGGGAATCAACCAAAGCTTCAATAATCGTATCCCGCTTGACACTCGGGCGTCCACTGAACTTTACACCTTCGAGGCATAATCGTCTCAGCGGTTCCACGATCTTCGAGCGCCCTTCGCTATCGCCGGCAAAACACCATGCCGATGAGAGCGTATCTGGGTCTTCGAAGTATTCGGCAAAGTACCTGGAATCGGCATCTTCTGCAGTGCTTCCAGCGTCTTCGGATTCGGCTTCAAGCCTTCTGGGGTCGAAATGTGTCCCAGAAATTCTATATCATCCTTGAGAAGGTGGAACTTCGCGGTTCGACCGCTGTACCCTCTCTGTGCCAAATGACACATCACTTCGATCAAAACTTGTAAATGTCGATGAAGATCGTCGGATCCCATCATAATATCGTCAACAAACGCAACCAAGTCTCGATACATCCATTTCGAAAGGTCGCTCGCCATTTGCTTGCAGAAGAGCCCGGCCGTCTTCACACCTAGAGGTAATCGCAAGAAACTATGAGCGCCAAGTGGGCTAACCATCGTGACAGCGTCTTGCGCTGCCGGATCCAGACGAAGGTTGTGGTATCCCCATCTAATATCAATGCATGTCCGCCATCGTCGCATAGCGAGAAAAGCCATCATCTTGTCGAATGTTCGGCCAACTGTCATTGACCAATTGATCGTTGAGCTGACGTAAGTCAACTGCAGCACGGCGCGCGTTTGACGTTCCAATCTCAGCTCCTTTCTTCGGAAGCATCAACACAGGAAAGCCCAAGGTGAGTTGGCCGGACGAATGACTCCATCCCGGCACCACTCGCTGATCTGCTTGCGGAGACAATCGAGCTTCGCAGGCGTCAATCGGTAGGGCGTCATCTTAATCGGTCGCGGATTCGCGTCTTTGAATCGTAGAGACACAGGAGGTGAGTCCACGGTCTCATAATCGGGTCGAAAAAGGCCCAAGAATATTGCACACAGTGACGGAGCATCAGTTTCGCCTCGTCATCTAAGTGCGGATTGTCAGGAATTCCCTAGCTCCTGAACAACCTTGTCAACTTCTGCCTTTGTAGGTATTTGGACTTTCATTGCTTCGTTGTCCTTGACATGCTCAGGAGTTTGCGGCAGCGGTGCACCCTCAGCATCGCGCGGCGCATCTTTCCATGGCACATCAAGCCTTTTCTCATATTTTAGTCTCACTTCCGGGTGGCTTTTGTTGATCCTCTCGCCTTTGACACGAACACTCGGCTCGCTCTTAATCTTCGGTTCCCGATCTCGCTCAGGATCTGGCGGAACGTCCAAATTTGGTTGTCGGGGGCAGCAGAAGAAGCATGAGACGTCCCCGGCTCATCTGTTGCAGGCGGAATCAACGGTACCTCTGGAGGTTCCATTTGGTGCGATCTTGGAGATCATCAGTCGATACCCATCTTACGACACGCGTGCGCGTGTTTAACAGCGGAACTTGTACGTGACGAAGGGTGGTTTCATCAATTTGCAAAAATAATCAAACGGTCGGTCTGCAGGACTCAACGCCGACGGCGCTTCGCCGCTCAGGTGAAAATCCTTGGTCACAGAGTTGTGCAGATCGAGTACTCATAAGGTCATCGTGTCTGGTGGCACGACGGACGCCAAGTGTTTCAACGAGGTCGTCCTGAGAAGCCGGCCCAATCAAAATCAAGGGGCATTGTCAGCAACCTGAAGTCATTTTCAGATTCAGCCATCCGTAATCGGAACGGTGCGGTCCTACGCGAAGCGGGACACGCGTAACGGGTAAGCTGCGTCTGTCGCGGCTCGTGATGATCCTAAATTGTTCATCTGAAGAAATGTCGTTCGTCGGCGTAGCCGCTGCGGCGAACTCTGCTGCATATTCTTAAGTCTTTGGAACTGCGCGCAAATGGAGCGGATGGCTGGAAACCAACAATCGCACGCTACAGCTCATCAAACTGGGCGTTATGTCGTAAAATTGACGACGCGCACGTAGGGTGCAAACGTGCAACGTAAGAAATAATCGGGCCTCCTGCTCTATCAACCACATGAAGAAACCAGCCATCTTGCATAATTTCATCGTCCGTAGCGGTGACTCCTTCCCAACATCTCTGGAAGTCAAGTTGCACAGAGCGGAGTGTACGCAGGGTGGCGACGCGACACATCGACGACGACCATTCCGCGTAGGGTGTAATAAGATTCGATCAACCGTAAGGTTGTAACATAGCGACCACGCGTGTGCTGCACCACAGGAATATTCGGAAACTTATGGTGGATCTGGTTGGCGGTGTCCGACGCATCGAGTGCTAGCACGACTCGAAACGACGCCCACACATTTCGTTGGCTCGTTTGAGACCAAAGTACTGCCTCCGGCTCCACTGAACAGCATCACCACCTTGCGATAAGTGATTGGACGAACCGTATCGGCGGCGGATCTCCGCTTCGGTGATCTCGCGGCACTTTTTCATCTTCCGACCTTCGAGCAAAATCGTCGTCGCCTTCGGGTCGTTTGAGGGCGACTTGTCCGCCATAGCGGTCGTAGCGTCCTTCTGCGCCGTGCTCAGCAACATCGGCGGGGAGACGCGTCGCAATGCGTCAAATGACTAGCGACGGAAACGGTGAAAGGCTGTTCCCTTGTCGTATCCTTCTTCACATTCTTTCGTAAGTTCGTTGATCGTAGAGACGTTCAACTCATCTTCGTACCTAACGATATCGCCAATCGCAAGGACTTCGCCTTGAGTGACGACCGTCGGCACTTCTTCCGCGGCAGTAACCGCAACCCGAGCAGCGGATCGGTCGTGCTCTTCGCAAGAAGAACACATTCCTTCGACAACTCCCAACTGCTCGTTTTCAGCAAACGTAGCGACGAAAACCTGTCCCATTTCCATAGGTTTCGACAAAATAACCGGTAGACATGTTCGACCGGGCTCGATTTGAAGCGTGCGCGCGTATGCCACTACTTCGCGCGCCTTCTCCGGACCTGGGGAGAATTTGGTCGTAGCATGTCCCCGAGTAACCAAGGCTACCGTTCGTTCCGGCGGCGGGCTTCGGAGATCTTTAATCGTGCTCAAACGAGCGTAAACTCGAGTCTTGACCAGGTCGAGGCTCTTCCGAAAGGCATCGTGATGATTGTAAATCGTCACGGTTATCGGATCTCGATCGTAAATAGATCGAAAGGTCACGATTGGTGCATCTATCCGTTCATCCTCGAACTTAATCTTCTTGCGCCCGTAGACGACTTGGGTTCGATAAAAACAGATTCGATCTTGGGGTAGTCCACGACGGCTCCTAAAACTCGTATATCGCGCCCTCCCAACAGGAACAGATAGTTCGTATCGGCCACAATAGCGACAATGGGGGCGGCGATGTTGTCGGCGAGGGCGACCCGAATCGCGATCCAACGAAAGATCGTCGTCGTATTCAACCCTGATCCGTACAGCTTGCGCTTAATCGGAAGTTCGCCTTCATCGAAAATCAACTGATCTTTGGCCAACTTTCTGACCATTTCGGCAAATATAAGAAACATCCGCCATTCCATCGACACCGATGGTCGTCGAGAATTTCGGTCCGTCACGATTCCTGTAGATGTGACAGGCCATAAACGTAAGAGTACCCGTATCTAAACAACGGAGGGTAACCAAATCATCTTCGATCGTCTTGCCATCTCGCGGCGTCAACGAAGTGTGAGCACACCGGCTCTGACTCGCTCATCTCCGGGTTGGGCATCGATACCGCGGCTTGAGCTCGTATCATCTGTTGTTGGCGTCATCGACGTAACGCTCGCGGCAGCCTTTATCTGGCGGCTTCCGCTCTTCCTCCAAGACAATCTCGAGGGAATCAGTGCTGGTAGGGATCCCGATCTTTGCTACTCTCGGAAGCGAAGGACCTCTCCCATAACTCATTCATTTCGTCTTTCCAGAATGCATCCGTAGATTCATTCGTCGTTGGTTGATCATCACCATCATCGGCGATCGGTTCCGTGTCGGCTGCGGCTTCGAGTCCGTAGCTGAGCGGTTGTTCTGGTGGCTTCTTTAGCAAGAAGTTCCGAGTTCTCGTCCACCAATCCTGCAGGTTCCACGTCGGCTCGTCTTCGTCCCAATTCAGAACGCTGCTAATCTTCTTCTTTAATCAATCCTTCTCTTCCGGCGGCGTGTCCATGGCTCGATCCGTCGTGACCGAAACCACTTCGGGGGGGGGGCCGCAGGAAAAGATGGCGTCGTCCCCGACGTCAACTCTATCGTAAGATCGTCGTCTGCGTCACTCGCTCGCGATGGTCATCGTCTCGTCCGTCGAATGATCATCCGAGCTATCACTGCAGAAATCCATGTCTGGCTCACAGACAGTTCGGTCGCTAAAGGTCGTCCCTGGAGGGTCCAAAGATAAGCCGATAGCGTCGAGGGCTTCCTCGTCAAAAACAAACGGTGCGTCGTCCGTGGACGACTCGTCAAGTAACGTTATCGCGGACACTGGTTCACAAGGTGTAGCTTCTTCATCTTCCGAATCTGAATCGCCTTCCCAGTATCGTGGAGCTTCGAGGTCCTCGCTCGAATCTTCGAGTTCATCGCTCGACATCTCTTCATAAATCTGTGCCAAAGACCGACGATCGGTCAGCACATCGTTGGGTGGCTCGTCCATCGGCGGGCGAGCAAGATCTTCGAATGCGGCCGCGGCAAGGGCGTCGGCTGCATCGTCGGTGCGGGTGTCCGTGTTTGGGTACACCATCACTCCTAATGGTAACTGTTGACCGCAAGGGTTCGTAAACGCGAACGTTGCAGACGAATGTCCCGAGTCTTCCCGGTAACGACCATCGTCCGAATTTCGATCGCGAGATCTTCGTCGCCGGCGGCGCCGGGAATGTCTGCTAGAGCTCCGGCTGTCTTTCCGTCGGCGCGGGCGCGAGCTGCTACGGCTCTTGTCGCGGCGTCGGGGGCTCCGGCTATCTCGACGGCCCGGTCGTGTCGAAGACGATCGGCCGTGTCCATCTTTCAAGTGCTTCACGGAATCCATAACCGTGGTCAGCTGCGTGCCCATATCGTTGAGTCTGCTCTGAATGTCGTGAGCGGCGCTCGAACCGAGGGTGGCATTGGAACTGCCGTCGTCACGCGAATGACCATCTTTCTTGTGTCGGCTTTCCCATCGTCCTCGAGAGATGGGCTTTTTGCCGTCTTCGATGTACTTACACATCGCAACATAATAGTCGTCGGGCTCGCGGTTGCAAATGACCCGGTTCCCGCGTTCATCCTTGTCGTGGGTCGTTAAGAAAAACCCACACTCCTTGCATGTGCTCTCGAACCACTTCTTCGGATTATCTTCGAGACGCAATGCTTCATATTTCGTCGTTTTATCTTTCGTTCCCGAGGCGAGCGCCCGTCCTCCGCGTCCAGACGGTGGCTTCTGCGGCTTCGCGCCCGACGGATTCGTTGAATTTCGGCTGTTCTTCTCCGCCATTGCGGTTGCGAAATCGTTCTCGAGCCGCGTAATCAATGACAACGTAGACGTAAACGTTTTATACGTCGTCGGGTGCCCGCTGCGCATGGTTCGCACGCGGGATTTCAAATCGCTGGACTCCAGTCCACGTATCAAGTAAGAGATGATCTCCACATCGTTGAGATCTCGGTTGGCCACAGAACAGTACGCCATGGCCTCTTTCTGAAATTTGATGCAATACGTATGTACGTGGCGTTCCCCAGAGCGTTTCGGAACGGTCGCTTGGGTCGTGCATTGCAATTTTCGTAGCGATTCCTCTGCCGTCACCGGCAGTGGGCAACTCTCTCGGAAATATTTAAAAATCTTGAGGCAGTACTTCTCGTTCAGTCGTCGTAATCGTCGTACCACTGAACCGTACTCCTCATCGTCGATATCCCGACGTAAATAAAAAGACGCTGGGTGATCGAGATCTTTACACAGGTCTTCGTACTTCTTCAAGTGTTCTCGAAAAATTGGTGCGACTGTGTCGCGCAAACTCGCGGGCAACAGGTACCGCAGTTTCTCCATGCTAAAATGGTCTTCGGCTAACGTACTCATCACTGCGCCCGCATCTAAATCGAACTGGCCCTGGTCGCGTCTATCAAGAACCAGTTTAAAAGTTTCGGTCTTTAATCCGGAGGTCGATCGCCGCTCCTTGTTGCGATCGTGTTTACCTAACGCGCTGGCGAACCGATCCGTGAAGCCCATCAAGAACTCTTGGGTGTCGATCCTTCCGTCGCCACGCGTCTCCTCCTTTTCTTCGTCATCGTCGTCTTCATAGCGCGGCTTCCTAGCCTTCGCGCGTGATCGTGTAGTTGGCGGCTCTTCCTCAGCTCGGGACCCCGGACTGCTCGCTCGCCTCGATTGACTCGGCGTACGTAGCTCGTCCCTTTCTCGGGTTAGATAATTTACTTGATCCTGGAGGTCGTCTGCTCGAGCGTTGGCCCTCCGCACTTGCTCTCTTAATTCTTCGGCCTCCTTCCGTTGTAGCCGCTCCTTTCGATCGTTTTCTTCCGCCGCCTTGTTGCCTTTTCCTGCGAACGTTCGTTTTCTTCACGTAACGCCCGCAAATGAGCCTCGCAACCCGTTCATTTTCGTTGCGTCCGGGGGTCGTGCCCGCGTTGACGGCTGTCGGTCGTCCTCCTGACGGTCTCTCCGTCGGTTCGCCGGTGTTGTAGTCTCGCTCTTCTTCCTCGTTGTCAACTTTCAGTGTCGTGCTCTCTTCATCATCATCATCATCATCATCGTCATTCCTCTCGCTCGTCTCATCCTGTCGGCGTGGCGGTTCGTCGTATCGCGTCTGCTCGTCGGCAGCATCATCGTCTTCCATATCGGCACTGGCTCGTTCTAGTCGGCCGAGATCAGAGCGGGTCCAGAATGGTTGTCGTCGTCGTTCTTGTGCTCCTTCGACTGGACTTCTACTCGTCCACGACGCGTAATATCGTCGTCGCGCGTCTTCCACCGACCGATCTATCAGTCCGGTGGGCGGCAGAATCTGTCTCTGCCCGGCAATCAATCCTCGTGAGTTGCGATCTCACTCCGCTCGCCTGCGGCAGCGGTGCCCGGGTTGCGCGTCGGCTAGAACCGAATCGCGCGTCGTCACCTGACGATCAACGTATCCGGCCGGAAACTTTCCCACGGCGTGGTCCCAATTCTTGTCGCGCGCTTGATCAGGCGCGCACGGCTTGTCCGCACCGTGCGCGAGGATGCACGATACTGTCCGCTGCGACCGATATGGTCGCTCGAACTCGTATTCCTTCCACCTGTGGCGTTAGGAGAATTTTGCGCCTACCTGGCGTGCCTTCAACCTGGCTCGCCGCTTGCGTCCGTGCCCTTGATGGATCACTGGACGAGGATGGCCGTTCTCCCGCCACACAACCACAAACAACCGTGCCTGGTCCTCACAACTTGAGGATCGGCTGTTGCTTTTATGATCAAGATATTATCGAACAACGCAGAAATCAGGGGCACGTCACGAAAAGGAAAGATCTTCATGTCATAGCCAAAAACCGCATATCACGCTACGGAGTAGGGTGCCCCTGATAAGGGGGGGGGGGTAGAAGAGGGGTAAGCCTTAGGAGGCGGGAGTTGCCGCCACATCGAACACGCCGGAATCTTCCTCGCAAAAACCAACATCCAGCCCATCTCCTAACCACCATCATCCCCCATCAATGCCCCTCTCGAACACAAACCTTCTTCCAACACCTTCGCAAAACCCTCATCGCATTCATTACAACCCCCAGCATTTGCCCTACGTCACGTCATTCGCAACGCACTTAATACACGGAAAGCCCCCATCAACAGTCCCAGCGTTAGCCCTTCTTGATTGTCGGAGTATGAAATGGGACGTGCCACCATTCGTTTCGTGTTCCTCCATTCGTCAATATATGTCCATGCGTTTATATTACAAAAATTAGAATTATTCTTTTATATGTGCCCTTTAAGAGGTGCAAATTGTTATATGTGATTTTAAAAATAAAATTGGTATATGTAAACCGCTTAACCCTATATTGTTTATAAGTGTCATTTAGATACATGTAATTGTTAAAAGTGTCACTACTATAACGAAATTGGTGTAGAGGCCGCTATTGTAAAATATTGTAATAAGTGTCACAGCCTTTTGTACAATTGTTATAAGCGTCATTTTTTTTCTGGTAAAATATTTTTTAGCGTCACACTTTTTTTAAAATTGTATTGTAAATAAGTGTCACAAGTTTGAGTTGCTTCACATTGCTTTCCTTACCCCTGGTGGTTACCCCCTTCGGTACTGTGGCGTAAGGAGAATTTAGTGGCTACCTGGCGTGCCTTCGAATCGTGGCTCGCCGCTCGCGTCCGTGCCCTCGGTGGAGTCACTGGACGAGGATGGCCGTTCTCCCGCCACACAACCACAAACAACTTCCGTGCCTGGTCCTCGCAACTTGAGGATCGGCGGTTGCTTTATGATCAAGATATTGCCGAAACACAGAAATCAGGGTGACACATGTCACGGAAAAGGAAGATGATGTCACAAAGAAAACTGACATCATCAGAACGGAGTATGGTGCCCCTGATAAGGGGGGCCCTAGAAGAGGGGTAAGCCTTAGGAAGCGGGAGTTGCCGCCACAGGACTCCCCTGGTAAGAATTCGAGCTGCCCCAGCGAGGTGCTAGCGCGAGGAGCGCGGCTTCGCCTTACGAGCATCTCGTGAACGAATCTTCTGGTAAACGCGGGTGATGACCGGTTCAGGAACTCGGCCACTGCGCAAAGTAAACTTGGGAATCAACACATCAATCTCGTGCGGAGCGAAATCCGTGACACAAGGAGTTGTGTTGGAGGAAATTCTGGACTTGTCGGTGAAACTTCGACCTTCAACGTCCTTGAACTCGGGTTTGAGCTTGCGGTGCGAAAGGTGAGAGGTCGGCTTGAAATAAGCGACATCATCGTTCGGACCCAAATCGGAGTAGAAATGTAGAGCAACACGATCATTTTGGTAATCGCAAGGCCCATAAACTTCAGCAACATAAATCTTCTTGCGCCAATCAGAGCGCTTCCGGTCAGGAATCCGGAAAACAACAAACTTACCGTGCTGATAATCATCACGGAAGGTTTCTTCGGGTTTGCGGATGGCTTGATCAACGATCGGAGGTACCATCACAGGCGTGATCTGACTTACATGAACACGTCGTTCTTCGGGCGGAGAGTCGAGAGACTCAATCCTATAGGTGACCGGGGAAAGGCGTTCCTTGATAATAAACGGCCCTCGCCATTCCGGTCGAAGTTTGTTCTGATGGAAAGGAATGTAGAGCAAAACGTGTGATCCTTCCTTGTATTCAACATCAACATGATCGGCATTGTAGGCCAATCTTTGTTTCTTCAAAGCTTTATCACGAGCCTCGTGGACGATCTTCGTATAATACTTCAATCGTTCACGAGTTTCGGCGACTGCATCAGAGCGAGTCTTCGGCAATAATCGCGTATCAAGGTCCATAAGCGTGTAGTCAGTCGGCAGCATCGGCTGACGGTTCAGGCGCAGCATAAAGGGAGAAATCTGCGTGCCTGGAATAAACTTGCGGTTATAACAAAACGCAATATAATGGGCAAAGTCGGGCCAATCCGTGATGTTCCGGCCCTGAAGGCAAGCACGGAGGAAGGCCTTGATAAATCGGTTAACACGCTCAGCCGGGTTCGACTGGGCATGATAAGGAATCGTAGTTTGGTATCGTGTATTGAAGAGATGGCAAAACTCGCGCATCAACTTGTTCACGAACTCTTTACCGTTGTCGGTACGAATCATCTGGGGCAAGTAGCCCTTGAGGAGGATGTTAATGACAAAAGACTCGAGGACAGACTCGGCAGTCTTGTCGTTCAAAACATCCAGAATCAAGAAATGCGAGAACGGATCAAAAAATACTAGAAGATACGTCTCGGGACCAGCGCTGGGCAAGGGTCCAAATAAATCCATGCAAAGAACAGCACCATCACCATCGTAGACGGGCTGCTGCAAGAGTCCAGCTCGTTTCGGCTCCGGCGTACGAGCTTTCTGGCAAACTAAAAACTCGGCAATGAAGACTCCAACTTCGTTCGACATGTGAGGCCACTAAAATCGTTCTTGGATAGCCTGGACGGTGCTGTGACGTCCCATATGACCACCGTTAACCGGAGTGTCATGGTAGAGTCGAATAATGCGCTTGCGCAACGTAGCAGGTGCAACAATCATCGGGTGCAAATCAGCAGAAATGCGGTAAAGAACGTCTTTAACGACTTCGAATCGTTCGTTCGCTCGGGAACGTCGCGGCGTCTGACCTTGGGCCATTCGGTAGCGAATATCCTCGCAAGTAGCATCCGATTCTTGCTCACGTGCGATCTCAGCGAGCGTCATATTATCGGGTATCTTATCGATATAATCTTTGTAAGCGGCTGCGTCCTTGAAGATCTGTGGCTCATCGCGCGCACGGTTCTTCCGACGTTGTCTCGTAGCGTGAGACGTAGCCAATTTCATCGGATCCTTTCAGGGTCTTCGTCTTCGTCTTCCGGCAGTTCGGTCGTAACAAACGACATTATGAAGTGGCAGCCGGAAGCGGGAATTCCTCGGTCATCAACAGGTCGGGGAAGCTCTTGGAACACCAGATAAGCGTGGTTCAAAGGTTCTCCAAACTCGTCAGTCTCGATGACATGATCTATCGGATTGCGGGAGAGACAGTCAGGGATACTCATTCCCGGTGACTTTCCCGGCTTGTAACCAAGTTCAGGGTCAAAATTGGCGAGGCGCATCGCCCAACGAGCAAGCTGCCCAGACGAGTGCGTCGCCTTACGTAAAACCGTCAAATTTCGGCGATCGGTCTCCAAAACAGTACGGTGCCCTTCGATGTAGGCTCGAAAGTGCTCTAGAGAAAGTATAACTGCCAGCAGCTCTAACCGACGGGGCTCATAATTGCGCATCTCCTTCGGCACAGCTCGGCTCCAATATTCAATCACTCGTTCTTCTCGAGTCACTCTTCCGGCATCGTCCTTGACTTCGACAATCTGGAAGAGATATGCTCCAAGTCCATCCTTGGAAGCATCGGATCGGATCTGGCAAGCCAGATCATAATCGGGGTGGTAGACTCCACGGGAATCAACCAAAGCTTCAATAATCGTATCCCAAGCTTTCTGACACTCGGGCGTCCACTCGAACTTTACACCTTCGAGGCATAATCGTCTCAGCGGTTCCACGATCTTCGAGTAGCCCTTCACATATCGCCGGCAATAATTACTCATGCCGATGAAAGAGCGTATCTGGGTCTTCGGGGAAGTATTCGGCCTGGAATCGGCATCTTCTGCAGTGCTTCCAGCGTCTTCGGATTCGGCTTCAAGCCTTCTGGGGTAGAAATGTGTCCCAGAAATTCTATATCATCCTTGAGAAGGTGGAACTTCGCGGTTCGACCGCTGTACCCTCTCTGTGCCAAATGACACATCACTTCGATCAAAACTTGTAAATGTCGATGAAGATCGTCGGATCCCATCATAATATCGTCAACAAACGCAACCAAGTCTCGATACATCCATTTCGAAAGGTCGCTCGCCATTTGCTTGCAGAAAGAGCTCCGGCCGTCTTCACACCTAGAGCCAATCGCAAGAAACTATGAGCGCCAAGTGGGCTGACCATCGTGACAGCGTCTTGCGCTGCCGGGTCTAGACGAAGGTTGTGGTATCCCCATCTAACATCGAGGCATGTCCGCCATCGTCGCATGGCGAGAAAAGCTAAAGCATCATCTTGTCGAATGTTCGGCCAACTGTCATTGACCAATTGATCGTTGAGCTGACGTAAGTCAACTGCAGCACGGAACGCGTTTGACGTTCCAATCTCAGCTCCTTTCTTCGGAAGCATCAACACAGGAAAGCCCCAAGGTGAGTTGGCCGGACGAATGACTCCATCCCGGCACCACTCGCTGATCTGCTTGCGGAGACAATCGAGCTTCGCAGGCGTCAATCGGTAGGGCGTCATCTTAATCGGTCGCGGATTCGCGTCTTTGAATCGTAGAGACACAGGAGGTGAGTCCACAGGCCTCATAATCGGGTCGAAAAAGGCCCAAGAATACTGCACACAGTGACGGAGCATCAGTTTCGCCTCGTCATCTAAGTGCGGATTGTCAGGAATTCCCAGCTCCTGAACAACCTTGTCAACTTCTTCCTTCGTAGGAACTTGAACTTTCATAGCTTCATTATCCTTGACATGCTCGGGAGTTTGCGGCAGCGGTGCACCCTCAGCATCGCGCGGCGCATCTTTCCATGGCACATCGAAATTTTTCTCATATCTTAGTCTCACTTCCGGGTGGCTTTTGTTGATCCTCTCGCCTTTGACACGAACACTCGGCTCGCTCTTAATCTTCGGTTCCCGATCTCGCTCAGGATCTGGCGGAACATCCAAATTTGGTTGTCGGGGGGGGGGGGAGCAAAAGAAGCGTGAGACGTCCCCGGCTCATCTGTTGCAGGCGGAATCAACGGTACCTCTGGAGGTTTCCATTTGGTGCGATCTTGGAGATCATCAGTCGACACCCATCTTACGACACGTGTGCGCGTGTTTAACAGCGGAACTTGTACGTGACGAAGGGTGGTTTCATCAATTTGCAAATAATAATCAAACGGTCGGTCTGCAGGACTCAACGCGGACGGCAAAGCTTCGCCGCTCAGGTGAAAATCCTTGGTCACGGAGTTGTGCAGATCGAGTACTAATAAGGTCATCGTGTCTGGTGGCACGACGGACGCCAAGTGTTTCAACGAGGTCGTCCTGGAGAAGCCGGCCCAATCAAAATCAAGGGGCATCGTCAGCAACTCCGAAGTCATTTTCAGATTCAAAGATCTGTAATCGGAACGGTGCGGTCCTACGCGAAGCGGGACACGCGTAACGGTATAAGCTGCGTCTGTCGCGGCTCGTGATGATCATAAATTGTTCATCTGAAGTAAATGTCGTTCGTCGGCGTAGCCAAGTGCTGCGGCGAACTCTTGCTGCATATTCTTGCAGGTCTTCGGAACTGCGCGCAAATGGAGCGGATGGCTGGAAACCAACAATCGCACGCGACAGCTCATCAAACTGGGCGTTATGTCGTAAAAATTGACGACGTACACGTAAGGGTGCAAACGTGCAACGTAAGAAATAATCGAAGCCTCCTGCTCTATCAACCACATGAAGAAACCAGCCATCTTGCATAATTTCATCGTCCAGTGGGTAGCGGTGACTCCCTTGCCAACATCTCTGGAAGTCAAGTTGCACAGAGCGGAGTGTACGCAGGGTGGCGACGCGACACACATCGACGACGACCATTCCGCGTAGGGTAAATAAGATTCGATGAACCGTAAGGTTGTAACATAGCGACCACACAGTGTGTGCTGCACCACTGGAATGTTCGGAAAATTCTTATGGTGGATCTGGTTGGCGGTGTCCGACGCATCGAGTGCTAGCACGATTCGAAACGACGTCCCACACAATTCGTTGGCTCTTTTGAGACCTAAAGTACAGCCTCCGGCTCCACTGAACAGCATCACCACCTTGCGATAAGTGATTGGAAGCCATTGAACCTTTTCGTATCGGCGGCGGATCTCCGCTTCGGTGATCTCGCGGCACTTCTTTTCATCTTCTTCCGACCTTCGAGCGAAATCGTCGCTGCCTTCGGGTCGTTTGAGGGTGGACTTGTCCGCCATTGCGGTCGTGGCGTCCTTCTGCGCCGTGCTCAACAACATCGGCGGGGGAGATGCGTCGCAATGCGTCAAATTATTAGCGACGGAAACGGTGAAAGAAAGGTTCCCCTTGTCGTATCCTTCTTCACATTCTTTCCTAAGTTCGTTGATCGTAGAGACGGTCAACTCATCTTCGTACCTAACGATATCGCCAATCGCAAGGACTTCGCCTTGAGTGACGACCGTCGGCACTTCTTCCGCGGCAGTAACCGCAACCCGAGCAGCGGATCGGTCGTGCTCTTCGCAAGAAAAACACATTCCTTCGACAACACCCAACTGCTCGTTTTCAGCAAACGTAGCGACGAAAACATGTCCCAGTTCCATAGGTTTCGACAAAATAACCGGTAGATTGTAAGTTCGACCGGGCTCGATTTGAAGCGTGCGCGCAGCGTATGCCACTACTTCTCGCGCGCCTTCTCCCGGAGCTGGGGACAATTTGGTCGTAGCATGTCCCCGCGTGGCCAGGGCTACCGTTCGTTCCGGCGGCGGGCTTCGGAGATCTTTAATCGTGCTCAAACGAGCGTAAACTCGAGTCTTGACCAGGTCGAGACTCTTCCGAAAGGCATCGTGTTGATGATTGTAAATCGTCACGGTTATCGGATCTCGATCGTAAATAGATCGAAAGGTCACGATTGGTGCATCAATTCGTTCATCCTCGAACTTAATCTTTTTGCGCCCGTAGACGACTTGGGTTCGATAAAAACAGATCCGATCGTGGGGGTGGTCCACGACGGCCCCTAAAACTCGTATATCGCGCCCTCCCAACAGGAACAGATAGTTCGTATCGGCCACAATAGCGACAATGGGGGCAGCGATGTTGTCGGCGAGGGCGACCCGAATCGCGATCCAACGAAAGATCGTCGTCGTATTCAACCCTGATCCGTACAGCTTGCGCTTAATCGGAAGTTCGCCTTCATCGAAAATCAACTGATCTTTGGCCAACTTTCTGACCATCTCTCGGCAAATATAAGAAACATCCGCCATTCCATCGACACCGATGGTCGTCGAGAATTTCGGTCCGTCACGATTCCTGTAGATGTGACAGGCCATAAACGTAAGAGTACCCGTATCTAAACAACGGAGGGTGACCAAATCATCTTCGATCGTCTTGCCATCTCGCGGCGTCAACGAAGTGTGAGCACATCGGGCTCTGACTCGCTCATCTCCAGGGTTGGGCATCGATACCGCGGCTTGAGCTCTCGTATCATCTGTTGTTGGCGTCATCGACGTAACGCTCGCGGCAGCCTCTTTATCTGGCGGCTTTCCGCTCTTCCTCCAAGACAATCTCGGAGGGAATCAGTGCTGGTAGGGGATCCCGATCTTCGCTATTCTCGGAAGCAAAGGACCTCCCCATAACTCATTCATTTCGTCTTTCCAGAATGCATCTGTAAATTCATTCGTCATCGGTTGATCATCACCATCATCGGCGATCGGTTCCGTGTCGGCTGCGGCTTCGAGTCCGTAGCTGAGCGGTTGTTCTGGTGGCTTCTTTAGCAAGAAGTTCCGAGTTCTCGTCCACCAATCCTGCAGGTTCCACGTCGGCTTGTCTTCGTCCCACTCGAGAACGCTGCTAATCTTATTCTCAAATCTACCCTTTTCTTCCGGCGGCGTGTCCGTGGCTCGATCCATCGAAACCGTTTCGGGGGGGTCCGCAGGAAAAGATGGCGTCGTCCCCGACGTCAACTCTATCGTAAGATCGTCGTCTGCATCACTCGCGGTGGTCATCGTCTCGTCAGTCCAATGAGCGCACGAGCCATCACTGCAGAAATCCATGTCTGGCTCACAGCCAGTTCGGTCGCCAAACGTCGTCCCTGGAGGTTCCAAGGATAAGCCGATGGCGTCGAGGGCTTCCTCGTCAAAAATAAACGGTGGGTCGTCCGTGGACGACTCGTCAAATAACGTTATCGCGGACACTGGTTCACAAGGTGTAGCTTCTTCATCTTCCGAATCTGAATCGCCTTCCCAGTACCGAGGAGCTTCGAGTTCATCGCTCGAATCTTCGAGTTCATCGCTCGGCATCTGCTCATAAATCTGTGCCAAAGACCGACGATCGGTCAGCACGTCGCTGGGTGGCTCGTCCATCGGCGGGCGAGCAAGATCTTCGAATGCGGCCGCGGCAAGGGCGTCGGCTGCGTCGTCGGTGCTGGTGGCCGTGTTCGGGTACACCATCACTCCTAATGGTAACTGTTGACCGCAAGGGGTCGTAAACGCGAGCGTTGCGCTCAAAAAACCCAATTTATATTGGTGTCGGCCTCCGTCGTATTCGTCGTCGCGCGATCGGCGTCGTCTGTGCCGGCGCGAACTTCGACTGGGGCTCTTGTTATCTTTGTCTCTCTCTGGCGTCAGTTCGGCAGGTCCTATTACCTCTGGATCGTCCCTGTAGGCGACTGGTGCTCCAAAGCCTATCCGAACTGTCTCAATCGTCTCGTCTATCGAAACATCGACACATGCGTCGTCTTCTTGCCAAAACTCCGACCAAACGTAAATTCAATCTCCGTTGGCGAATAAATCCATGCCCCGGGGTCGGAATTGCACTTCTTTCCGCTCTGGCGGTTTCTTTCTCAGGAAACAGTGAGCTCGTATCCATATCGTCGGTACGCTCATCTTCCTCTTATCCATGCTGATCGTCCCATCCAAATTCGATTCCGGGCGGCAGCTATACTCATCCCTCATGGTATGTTCGGGATCGTTCTTTATCACATAGCCAGCATCATATGCAGGCTGAAAATCTTTGAACTCTTCGTTCGTGAGTAATACGCCAGGGCTTTCACTGAGTTCCAAGGGCAGTTCATGCGTTATAAGATTCTTCACCTCTTCCGCTTTCGTATTCATTTTCTCGGCCGTTTCACCCGGCCTATCATCCACGCCATCGCTTAGAATATCGGCAATCGCCTCGTCACTAAAAATGTCGGCACACGAAATGTCTGCCATCGTCAAAGGGAACAAAACATCTGCAAAACCGTCTGCAATCGGTTCGTCGGGGGGCCCTGTAAAAGAGGAAGGCGTCGCCCCCGACGTCATATCTGTCAAAAAATGGCCACAAAAGGGCACGTGACGTTCGATGGGCGTGTACACAGGTGTGCGCTTATCATTCGAGGTAATCCTCTGCGACGCATCGTTGATCGATCGTGGAGACGAAGTGCCATCCACTTGAATGTCCGGAGGTAGACTCATAGCATCGAGCGTAGCAGCGGCGGGTCCATTCCTTTGGGCGTCATCGGCTGCACGGGGCTCGTAAATCGGATTCACACATAACTCCGGCGCGTCGTCAAAACCGAGGGTTGTGTCAGCTGACGACAAATCATATCATGCCACCAACGGTGACACCGGGTCAGAAGCGGCTGTCGGCTTCGGCCCGTAGTTTAACGACGTTTCGGTCAGATTCTCCGATTCTGTGTCTTCTCCCTCAAGACTGCTCGCTCGCCTCGGGCGACTCGGCGTACGCAATTCATCCCTCTCGCGGGTCAACCATCGTACTTGCTCGTGTATTTTATCTAATCGAGCGTGTTCGTGCCGCATTTGCTCTTGCATTATTTTTATCTTCTTCCGGTGTAGCGATTCACGCCGCATCTCCTCTTCTATCAGCTGGATGAGGATTTCTTGTGCGCGCTTATTTTCTCGGCGTATCTCGCGTAAATGGGCTTTGTAAATCTTTGCAACATGGATGAGGATTTCTTGTGCGCGCTTATTTTCTCGGCGTATCTCACGTAAGTGGGCTTTGTAAATCTTTGCAACATTCGGTGGTTCATCACCTCGCGCACGTTCTGGACGGGCTGCCGGCTGTCTCGCCGGCGGCGCCCTCGGCAGTTCATCGCCGTTGTAGTTCAGCTCTTCTTCCTCATCATCATAATCATTATCATGATCATCGTTCCCCTCGCTCGTCTCATCCTGGCGGCTTGGCGGTTCGTCATATCATAGCTGCTCGACGGCAGCCTCATCGTCTTCCATATCGGCTCTGGCTCGTTCTAGTCGGCCGAGATCAGAGCGGGTCCAGAATGATTGAGTCGTCGTCGTTCTCGTGTTCCTTCGACTCTGGGACTTCTACTCGTCCACGACACGCGTAATATCGTCGTTGCGTGCGTCTTCCACCGACAAATCTATCAGTCCGGTGGGCGGCAGAATTCGTCCCTGCCCGGCAGTCAATGCCTTATCAGTGAGTTGCGATCTCACTCCGCTCGCCTGCGGCAGCGGTACCCGGGTTGCGCGTCGGCTAGCACCGAATCGCGCGTCCTCACTTCCGACGACAAACGTAACGGCCGGGGAACTTTCCCACGGCAGTGGTCCTTCTGGAATTCCTTGTCGGCGCGCTTGATCAGGGCGCGCACGGCTTGTCCAGACCGTGTAGAGAATGCAAGATGCACTCGTTCGCTGCGACCGATATAGTCGCTCGAATCTCGTATTCCTCCACCACCTGTGGCGTAAGGAGAATTTAGGGGCTACCTGGCGTGCCTTCGAATCGTGGCTCGCCGCTCGCGTCCGTGCCCTTGGTGGAGTCACTGGACGAGGATGGCCGTTCTCCCGCCACACAACCACAAACAACTTCCGTGCCTGGCCTCACAACTTGAGGATCGGCTGTTGCTTTATGATTAAGATATTATCGAAACACAGAAATCAGGGTGACACATGTCACGGAAAAGGAAGATTATGTCATAAAGAAAACTGACATCATCAGAACGGAGTAGGGTGCCCCTGATAAGGGGGGCAGAAGAGGGGTAAGCCTTAGGAAGCGGGAGTTGCCGCCACAGGTATGAAGCTCGTGGGCAGTTTGAAGGTTGGACGACAGGAAGGAAGCGCTCCTCAACCCGCTCGGCACCCTCGAGAAGTCAAAGGCACGGTCGAAGCAAGGTAAGAAGTTAGCGCGCATAATCATTTCCTGCCGCAGCAGCGCGCTCCAATCTCCGGAGTTGTTGCCAAGCTAGAGGAGAGCGTGCTGCAGACAGAAAGTGCCGCCGATGACATCAGTGCCGCCGACGATGGCTCCTGTGTCGCAGAACTTAGCAGCGGTGGCAATCGCGCTCGGCGAGTCGTCGTCGGAGGAGACTTTTGGGGAGGAAGAGATTGAGCAGGAGGCCGCGGCACTCGTGCGGCGCGCGGCTTTGACGGAGTCCGAGAAGAAGGCCAATAAGGCCAAGGCTGATAAGGAGCGCAAGGCACGGATCGCGGCGGAGGACGAGGAGCAGTCCCGGCGCGCTCCGCGCTCGCTGAGGGAGCTCAGTACGGTCGACTGGGATAACGAACTGCGCGCCAAGGAGTTGTTACGCGCGTGCGCCGTGCTGAACTCGTACAACGGCGAGAAGGAAGAGTCGGTGACGAGCTGGAAATCCAAACGGGGGCGCTGGTGACGGCGGTGGAGTACACCGAGGCCTCGGGTGCGTCGTTCCTTACTTTCCTCGACACGGCCCATCCGCGCTCCAAAGTCAAGCCCGTCAACAACCGTACGCAGCTGCGAACGGTCTGTACGCAGCCGACGTGCTCCCATTTATTCGACGCCCGCCGCCGCGAGGTCTCAGGCGTCGCGTCCTGGAAGCTTGTAAACTTAAAGCGACACGACCCGGATTGCGGGATGCTCTCGGTCGATGGGCGTCGTGATAGACGAGACGCCGACTCGCACCCGCACCGCGATCGTAGGATGGCTTACTCGGCGGAAGTCTTGGCTCAAGCCGCCGTGCAGTCCCAAAGGGGAAACCGCATGTCCGTGCCCCGCTTAGGAGTCAAGGCGGTACTCGCACCCATTTGTCTTGTGACCCCTTCCGAAGACCTAGTAACGCGTGTGACGTCGATGGCTGCCCTGCAGCTCCGTGGGAAGCCGAGCGACAACCTGAAGAAGATCAAGCCTTACATCCAAGCGCTACAAGACGCGAGCTGGCACGCCAAGTTGCTCACTGCCACCGCCGATCAAATGAACGCTATCGTCGTAGCACGCGCCAAGGCGGACCTCGAGCACTTGAATAAGGGCCAGCCCCGTGAGAAGCAGGTCGCCCTAGACGAGGCAACGTTGCCGCGGGCCGATCCGGACAAGGTCTATTACTGGGGCTGGGTCGTCGCTCCGCCCACGACCTGGAGGATGCTCCAGGGCAACTCGATCAAGCGAGTGTTTGCGGCTGATTTCGCCAGGGCCAAGCATGTCGACGGCGGTAATTTCGGCGCCGTGACGGGCTACGACCCGAACTACCACATCACTCCCCTCGTCTTCATGCACACCACCGACAACGAGTCCACGGAGAGCTGGTCCCGACTGTTCCGCGAGGGTAAGGAGTACTATGGCGCGGAAAAGATCGACACTGCCATCACCGTGTTCATCGTCGACGGCGATAAGGGCGGTGCTGCCGCTATTGAGAATGAAATTCATCGTGGACGCATGTTTCTGTGCAAGGAGCACAGAGGAACCTTGCTCGCCGGCAATTCCGGCACCAAGGGAGCCAAGGATCGGTACTTCAACTTCGTATTCTTCCGAGTCTCGCAATGTCGCCTTTTGTCACTCTCAATGTTGTCAATCTCGTGTTAGCGACAGACGTTTCACAGGTGTAGGCGACGAGCGAGCACGCACAGCAGGTTGCGTACGAGAAGCTCTCGCCGAAAGAAAATCGTTCATGGACAAGTTCCCACGAGATGTTCAGTGCGCGCTGCAGATTGCGGGTCTCCTCCACAAGAAGCACACCTCAAACCAGGTCGAGTCGCTCTGGTCTCTGCTAAAGGAGGTCCGGGAAATCGAGGACCCGGCTACTGCACTCGTTCGCTTCGTCGAGATGAGCGAGGAGAAGATTGACAAGTATGCCAGAGCAGCATGTCGACATTTGCGACGACAAAAGCGATCGGCAAGCTCGCCGAGGTCGAAGTGGCCGCGAGGGATCAAGTGACGCGCATCGCCTGGTCTGGCGGGGGGGGGGGCAGGCGCGCGCCTTGCAGTCGACACATCTTCCACGTGAATATCCACCATGACTGCCCAACCTGCGATTGTGGCGGACCCCAAGTCAACGAGTTTCCGCGCATTCACGTTGCCGCTGTTATCAATGAGTGCGCGGGCAAGGCGCTGCAGGAGTGCGTCTCGCGCCTCGACACGACGGCCCTGATGAAGTCTCAGTATCTTGCCGCCGGCCAGTTGCCGGTGCTGGACTTTGGCTCGGTGGTCCCGGCCGAGACGGCCCTTACCAAGCCGCTCGCCGTCCCACGGCCTCGCGGAAGGCCCAAAATGAAGCGCGGCGGTGGGCGCAACGACGCCGTCAAGGCCGCTGCGAAGAGGATGAGAGCGGAGCGGAATCACCAACGGATGGACGACAGTGGCGACGACGAACCCCACCGTCATCTTCGCCAGACAGCCGCTCGGGCAGCCCATGCCAGCGCTGAGGCTTCTCGCCAGCTCCCGGGTAACAACGCCGTTCTCTAAACTGGCTCCACTCGCTCCCCACCATCACAGTCATTTCAATATCGACATCTTGGACCTCGTCAGCGTCATCATCTTCTTAAGATGATTATCATCACCGAAGCAGCTCGGCTCCTCCTACCTCCCTACGTCCCTCCCTCCTGTGTCGCACCTAGCGACTCCAGACAAGTCCGCACAACAACACACCATCGTCACCTGAATCTCAGACTGACGATTCTTCGCTCAACACAAACGATGTAAAGCGCAAAATTAAAAAAGAGCCCGCGAGCTGCTTTGAATGCATGGCAGGTAGTGCTGGTAAAGCGACGCGCGAGAAAATAACGGAGCGGCGAGCCGTGCTGTGTCGTGTCGTCCCGTCTTGTGACGTGATGTCGCCATCGCCGTTGGAGAGAAGATGATAAGATGGAAGAGCGCGTGCCCGCGCGCCGCAGCAGGCACCCGCGCCGCCTGCTGCGGCGCGCTGCGTTGAGGTGCATCACCTGCTGCGGCGCGCTGCGTTGAGGTGCATCACCTGCTGCGGCGTGCTGTGTTGAGTCATCTTATCACGTGACAATAGTGTAGCACTGATAGCAATTATTACACGATACACGACACTTACACGAAGAGCGTCAAAAAAAAAGTGACACTGATAAGAGTTTACAAGTAACTAACTAACTAACTTCAGACCTCTCCCGAGCATGGGAGCCAGGCCGGACCGACAGGCGCCAGTCCGGAATCACGGGCCTGTAGACGAGGAGCGCCGAAAGGTCGGTCGGCGGAGAGTGACCATCAAGCTTGTCGCCATGAGACGAGGAGACCGCGATGTGACTGACAACCAACTCGTCGATAACCTTCCGTCTGCGCCCCCCGGCCATACCCCGTCCCACTGCGAACGTTCCGGCTGCCAACCGGCCCGCCCGGGAGGCGAATAGGTGCCAACCTACGCCGGGAGGGCGGATGCCCTCGCAAGGCTCAGGATTCATGAGGCACCGTCCTCCATCGCAACCGCAGTCGGCGATTAGGGTAAGCGATATTATAAGTAAGTTGCGACAATACTTAAATTTAAGCGCAAGAGTTGTGACATTTACAACAATTAATTCAAAAAGAGTGACTTATAACAAAATTAAAAAAATTAGGACGTGACACTTATAACATTAAGATACAATTTGTGACGCATAATGCAATTTACATAAAAAAGTGACACTTAAAACATTTTATCCTTACTAATAATCGACAGATGTTGCGGCTGCGCCAACTTCACAGAGGCAAAGGCGGCCCAAACTCGCCGCATCTACCGTGAGTGGGGGATCGCGAACGCATTAGGCCGGGCTCGCTGTGCCCTCACCGCCCTCACCCATGTCGCCGCCTCGGGGAACCCCACCCAGGCCGCCCGATCCCAGCAGGACGTCACCCTTCGTCGCACATACGTCCGGCGGCAGCATGCGTACGACCTACGGGCGGGGCCCGTCCTCTTTTCGCCTGCCCCACGCCTCGGCGATGACCCCGACTAGGTCCCGCGTACTTATCTCCGCCCGTCAGGCACATCCCTCATACCCCACAAACCCACCCACATCCTTCATGCTCCCCACACACACCCCCCTCTTAGCAATCGACAGATGTTTGCACCAGCCTGTCCCAGTGACACGCCACTGACACACCACGCACGCGCCACGCACGCGCCACGTCGCCTGTCCTGACACTAGGTCACATGCCACGTTCACTTCACACACACATGACACTCATGCGGTTATGAGGCCCATGTTGTTCGTGTTCTAGCACGACGCTACCACTTGCGCGCGAGTGTCATGTCGGCCACCGAGCTCAAGGACGCACGGAAGCGCCTGCCGGAAATCGTCAGCCAGCTCCGCACTTTCAACCACGACGGTGATGCGGTGGAGGACGCGACGCACCTGCGACACCTCGAACAGGACGTCGTGGACTACGCCCAGTTCCTGGCTGACGCCACCGGCTCCATCTGGCTCCCGCCGTTGACGCCCGAAGCCGACCTGTTCCTGCTCTGCCTCCTGCGCCGCGGCACCGCGGCGGAGGCGCAGCGCATTGTCGACCGCTGCCAGACTGGTGCCGACGCTTTGGACCGCCTACGCCAGCGCTTCGCCTTCAACAGCAAGACCGAACTCCGCCAGCATCTGCACGATCTGTCCTTCGTCTCGTTCGGCACGCCCGACCTTTACCTCGCGGCCTTCGAACGTAACATCACGGCCCTTGAGGCACTGGGCGACACATTCACCGACACGGATGCTCTTCTACCTCGGAGGCCTCAAGGGGCCCAAAGGGGGGATGACCTGGCGGAGGCCCACCGTCTCCTCGCGATTGAGTCCGCCCGGACAGGCGCCTCGTACGACACCTTCATTAAGGTCTTCACCACGTACTGCCGCAACGCCGATATCAGCCGCGGCGGCTCTTGCGCACGCGCCCGCCAGACCGCCGCGCAGCCTGCTGCCCCGCCCGGCCGCACCACGCTCAACTACGACTTCCGTGCGGACTGGACCCCAGTCCCGTTCTGCAGCAAGTGCTACGGGCTCTTGCACACCGCCCGCATATGCTCTGCCGACATCACGAGCCGTGTGCCGTGCGGAATCTGCCGCTTCCCCACCCACACCACCGACAACTGCGCGCTCAAGACTCCCGGCTGGCAGCCCGGAGACGTCCTCTCGATCCGCGACCTCCGCAAGTTGAGGACTTTCCGCTCCCGGGACTTGCCACCCGCCCGCCCGGCCGCGCCGCCCCATCAGGCGCCCCCGCCGGCCCCGCAGGCACCTGAGCCTGCGCCGACCGCTGCCGCGGCCGCCCGCCGCACCACCGACGCCTGTCGGACCGGTTACACCATCGGCGCGCGCGCCTTTATGGCGCGCGGCATCGAGCCACCGTTGGTCTCTCTCAGCGCCCTTCACCTGACGTTGACGTTGCTCTTCGTGGCCGCCGGGGCTATGCTCGGTCTCTGCCTCGACGGCCGTGTTGCGCTGCCCGCTCTCCTCCTCGTCCCCGGCCTTGCATGCGTCCTCCGCACTGTCTCATTCCCGCTCCTGTGCAGCACCACGGCGCGGGCAGCCCGTGCCCGCGCGGCGCCACCAGACGACTACGAGGAGTGGCTCGTCGACTCCGCCTGCGACAACCACACGCGGCCCGAGTACAGCACGGTGGTCTCCTACACGAAGACGTGGCTGTCCTGGCTCCCGGGCGGCTTCTTCGACGGTGGACGCCACAGCCACGCTGTCAGTGGACACGTCATCGAGAACGTCACGCTCCAGACTACGGACGGACACATCGACGTCACCATCGCTGCAGCCATTACGCCCTCGCTCCCGCGGCTCTTCTCGGTCGACCAGTTCGACAAGAGCGGGGGGCGCTTCATCAGCGGGTCGCGCCCTCGCCTCGAGACGAGCGACGGCAAGATCATCCCCCTCATCAAGCGAGGAAAGGACTACGTGCTCATCACCCGGCGCACGGGGACCGAACCGGCGACGGCCGGCACTGCGGCCGTCACCGCCGCGGCCCCCGCCGCCCCCCGCACGGGGACCGAACCGGCGACGGCCGGCACTGCGGCCGTCACCGCCGCGGCCCCCGCCGCGGCCCCCGCCGCCGCCGCCGTAGCCGCCGCCGCCGCCGCCGCCGCCGCCGCCGCTGCCGGTCGCCGGCTCGCGCCGCGCGCTGTCTATGGCTCGGCTTTCGTCTCCTCCCTCGTCGCGACCGCGGTCTTGGCCGGCGCTATGGCTGCTGTGGCGTCGAGCCATGCCGTTGGGGCGGCAATGCTGCAGCACCCGAGCGCACGGCCGGTCGACCCGGTCCTCATGCCGGGCCTCCGCCTCGACGACGTCAGCGCCCATCAGATGCTCGGCCACGCCAGCGATGATCGCCGGGACGCCGCCCTGAAGCGGCTCGGCCTTCCCGCTGTCGGGGAAAGCCGGCACCCCATCTGCTGCACCCTCGGCCGCTTACGCAAGGCGCCCACGCATTCCACGACGACGAGCGCGACCACGGCACCCGACGGGGCCGTCGTTGAGGTCGACTTGCAAGGCCCCTTCAACCCGCCGACACTCGGAGGGGCGCGATATGGCCTCGACTTCGCCTTTCGGCGCCCGGCTCGCCTGGCGAGCTCGCTCATTGCCAAGAAAAGCGACGCGGCGGGGGAGCTCCCCGTGCTCCTCGCGTCCGCGCGCGCGGCTGGGCTGCACCCAACTACCCTCCGCGCGGACTTGGGGGGCGAGCTCGACAACCCGCACTTCCGTTCTACGGCCGCCGCCTCCGGCCTCGCCGTCGAGTACGTCGTCCCCGAACGCCACGTCAACGCCGCCGAGAACGCCCACATCCGGATTCTGGACGTGGCGCGCGCCAACGACGTCTTGGTCCGGAACGTGCTCCATCCCAAATTCTGGGGCTATTCCTACCTCTACGCCGTCCGTCAGGTGAACGTCGTCGGCGGCTACATCGGCGAGCACGAGGACATTAGCGGCATGGCGCCCTACGGCTCGCTCGTTGCCTACCGCGTCGACGCCGCGAAGAACACCGCACGCGCATTGATCGGGATATACCTAGGATGTCGGCCCGAGGCCGGTCCCGGGGCCGTCTACGTTGTTCCAGCGCCGCGATCGGGCTGCGTCCAGGACGACCTTCGCCTCGTGCGCACGACCGCGACCGTCCGCTTCCTCGCCGCACCGGGCACGCCTGTTACGACCGACTTGCTCCGCACCACTCTCGACAGCTTGCGTGCAGCGGCCACAGCCCCGCTCGCGGACGCCGGCGCCCCGACGCCGCCACCGCCCCCACCCCCTACCTTGACCCAAGCCTGCAAGATTGCGCAGGCGTACGCGACCGCGACGTCGGCGGGCGAACCCGCCCCCGACCACGCCCCGCTACCGGGCCCGGGCTTGTTCGACGACGATCAGGACCCTGCCCTTTGGCACGAGACGCCGCCCTCGACCTTCGTCTTCGACTACGGACCCCCCGACCCGACGGCTCCCCGATCCCTTCGGGAGGCCCGTGGCCGCCCGGACGCGCCTGGCTGGACGGCGGCCGTCCTCAAGGAACACGGCGCCTTCTTCCAATTCGAGGCCATCCGCGTTGTAGCCGCCCGTGACGTCTCTGATGACGCCGTGGTCGTCGGCTGCATTACCGCCCTCGCCGTCAAGCGCGATGGCACGCAGAAGGTTCGCTTCTGCTACGACGGGGCTCAAGCCAAACGGACCGAGACTGCGCATGCGCTCGCCGTCCCGGAGGACCACGACGATGCGCCTTGTACCGTCACTGCGGTTTCACCCTCGTACGCGTCGCCATGCGCTGACAACAATGCCGTGCTCGTCTTCGTGGCCGTCTGCAACCGCTACGGCTATGTCGCCTGCGCTGGGGACGCTCGGTGCGCCTACCTCCAATCTCACCCACTCCTGCCTCATGAGCGCCGCTACATGCGCCCGCCTCGCCACATCGGCGACTACATGGCAGACCTTCCTCCGGACCAACGATACGACCCGGCTCGGTCGCTGTGGCTCACGCTCAAGCCTGTCTACGGCCAGCCCCATGCGGGCCGCAAGTGGTATGAGACGTTCGTCGAGTACCTCGGCCTTCTTGGCTTCCTCGAATCGCCGTACCACCCCTGCTTCTTCTACCGCTATGAAGATACTGGGCCGCCGACGGTACTCATCAGCGTTGTCGACAACATTCCGCTCGCGGGCCAACCGGACGCCGTGGCTGAAGTACGCGCTGCGCTCAGCGACCGTTTTGTCATGACGTGGGAAGACGTCGCTCACGACATCTGCGGCATCACCCTCGACTACCGTGCCGATGGCTCTGTCTTCGCCCACCAGCGCCCGTACATCGACAAGGTCCTCGGTCACCTCGGCTACGGCTCGATCACGGTCGGGCCTGCCACACCGATGCACCTGGACTTCAACGTCGACCCCCACGTACCCGACAAGACGGCCGACAGCGGCGACGTCCGTGCCGCGCTCGCCATCAACCCACGCGAGGCCCTTGGTCTGCTCATGTTCACGCGGGCGACGTTGCCCACCTTCGCGCGCACGGTTCACGTCCTGGCCACCGCCGTAAACGTGTGGTCCGAGCGCCACGCTCGGGCCCTCGACCGTGCCCTGCGCTGGCTCGCGGCTCACCGGGACCTTGGCATCCTGTTTTCTGCTGCCTACCGAGGCGCCTTCCACCTCTCTGCTTATGCGGACGAGAGTCTTGGCTGTGAGCTCGCTCGCGGTGCGCACGGCTCTGCCCTCTCGCGCCTCGGTGGTGCCGTTCTCCTCCAGGGGGCCTGCGTCTCCGGGGCCAGTCGGCGCGTCTCTGCGACATGCCACAGCACGCCTGAGATTGCCATCTTAGCCCTGTCTCACACTGTCCGTCGCCTTCTTGGCGTGCGCCACCTCAGCCAGACCCTCGAGGGGGTCCGGCCGCCTCGCACCACGGTATGGTGTGATAACCAACCGGCACTGAAGATCGTCCGTCGCCGTCTTCTGTCGCCTAACTTGCGCCATCTGCGTATCGCCCTCAGTGCCCTCATTTGCGCAGTTGATACGTACGACTGTGCCTACAAGTACGTCAAGACCAAGCTAAATTACGCCAACGTCTTCGTTTCCAACGAGGACGCTGACCTCTTCGACCGCGATACTGCCTTCCTCACCGGTCATGTCACCCCTGACCTCTCCTAGACTCCTGGGGGGGTCCTACCTCGCTCTACTCTTGTTCTTTCTTTTTCGCCCTTCCGCTGCGCTTCGCTCCTTTCACGTGCCTCCTGCAGCCCTCTCTTCGCACCTGATCGCTTCGCTGGATCTTCGCACCTGATCGCTTCGCTCGCACCTGATCGCTTCGCTGGATGGGGAGGCACCAGCCTGTCCCAGTGACACGCCACTGACACACCACGCGCGCGCCACGCACGCGCCTCGTCGCCTGTCCTGACACTAGGTCACATGCCACGTTCACTTCACACACACATGACACTCATGCGGTTTGTTTGTTTGTCTTTAAATGTCGACTGCTAAGAGGGGGGTGTGTGTGTGTCGAAGGAACGTTCGTTTGTTTGTTTGTTTGTCTGTCTGTCTGTTCGTTTGTTTGTCTTTAAATGTCGACAAGTGCAGGCCAGTAAGTTCACCTAGTCCCAATCTCTAACCCCAGTAAGTTCACCTTGTCCCAGTAAGTTCACCTGGTCAGTAAGTTCACCTAGTCCAAATCTCTAACCCCAGTAAGTTCGGCGTAAACCACTCGTGCTCACGCCACTCCTTTGAGCTCGTCGCCTCTAACCCCCGCCAATCCAAGCTGCTTTGATCCGCACGCGCCGCCAACCTTGAGTTTACTCTAAAAACCCCAGTAAGTTCACCTGGTCCCAGTAAGTTCACCTGGTCACTCAGTTCACCTAGTCCCAATCTCAAACCCCAGTAAGTTCACCTGGTCCCAGTAAGTTCACTTACAGTGCGCGTGTAGACGCCGGGAGGGGGCTTATCGGTATTGCGCAGCACGTGTGGGGTAGGGTGGAGTCGTCGACTCAGAAGAGCATATCCTCGGGGTTGCCGATCGAAAGAGAGCCACGTAGAGCTGGACGTGACAGAAGACGGGCTTGGGCAAGAGGACGCCGACCTCGCGGGGCGTCTGGCCCTGGCTCTTGTTGATCGTTTGGCGTCGGCGGGCTTAAGGGATACAGGTTGGAGGAGCCTCGGTGACACGACACGATCGATCATGTATCTGGTACCGTTCCAGTGGCCGTGCGACGGGTCGAGGTTGCGAAGACTTTAAGCTCGCGATCAAAGTCAGCATGCCGTTGG
>JAQMWT010000435.1:0-215838 GCA_029834535.1 Chrysophaeum taylorii
CGTGTCTGTCTGCCGACGTCGAGTCAGAGAAAAGCCAGTCGCCGTAGTGATATCGTAGCTTTGCGATCTGCAGCTCCCACGACTCAAGGTCGGAGACGTGTTCCTCATAAACTCGAGGTGCTCTTTGGTGTCGGCACCCGATTGGCGCGCCTTTGGCAACAAAGCTCGAGGTGTTCGACGGCCTTGCCGAGACCCTCGCCGCCGCGCCGAGCATGGATTCGTGCTAACCGAACGTGGGGCTCTAGGGCGGTCTCGTCCGCCGCAATAGCCGCGACGTAAGACCGCTCGGCCCCGCGATCATCGTTGCGGACGTCATAAAGCAAATTTCCGAGTTCACAATGCGCACGCGAGTTGCTTGGGTCGGCGTTGATGGCCTCGCTAAAGCACGACTCGGCGTCGTCAAAATTAGACCGCGTCTCGAGCGCCTCGGCCAATTTCTGGAATCGAATCGAAAGCTCACGCGATCCGAGGCGTCGCTCGTCGCCCTCGTCGCCACCTAGTCGCACATACAGGCGAGCCTCTCGAACTGCGCCCTCGAGCGAGCCCTTATGGTCCATAACCTTCATCAGGTACCAATGAGGTCGTGGATCCGTCGGTCCGAGAGTCGACGCGCGCTTCAAAACTCGCTCCGCCTCCTCGCCCGGCGCCAGAAAACGTCCGAGCTGGTAGTGGGCCTCTTGATTTCCCTCAAACGCCACGACGGCCGCGCGGTACTCGCCCTCGGCGTCTTTACTTTTGTCCTCGCGCGCTTCCAACAGCAGCCCGAGTTGTACGTGCACGATTGATGCCCATTTCGCGTCGGCATGCTGAAAAGTAGCGCGCAGTTCTTCCTCGGCTAAGCGCGAATTGCTCAGCGCCTCCCACAAAAATCGACCGTAAAAGAAGTGCGCTTCGACGCTGCTTGGATCCGTTTTGAGCGCCAGCTTGTACTGCCTCTGCGCGGTCTTCTTATCGCGGCGGAGATGCCAGAGCATTCCAGCGTACCGTGCGTGGACCATCGCAAGTTTCGCCTTGTCGCTTTGTGAGAGTTCGCTGCTCTTCTGTAGCGCGGCTGATTTTGCAGCAGCCTTGTACTTGGCCAGCGCGGCCTCCATGTCTTCGCATTGGCTGCACGTCGCGCGATGGCACGTCTCGACGAACCGCTGCGCGCAAGCCCAATACACCTCTCTCGGCCCAATCGACCTGCCACAGATTGAACATGCCCTTCGAGAGCTACCACCAGAGTAACTCGTTGTCGCCTCGAGACCATCGTGCAGATCACAAAATCGCATTGGTATCGACAAGTCGTCCGCCGATTGCGATTTGGTGACGTCGCCGGTGCCACACCCGCACAGAACCATCGGTGGTTCCACGATTTTGCGAATCCGAGAGCTTTTACTCTGTTGAGTACGGGACGCCCAATGTGGCACTCCCTCGTCGTCTATGACTTGCGGCTACTGCTCGAAGAATCGGAACTCATACGCTCCCCTTTTTTTTTTGAGAGCGGCGAACGTTCGATATTTTGAGAGATGTTGCATCATCAGAATGGATTCCAACGCCCTCATCAATTCGCACAATTCTAGGAATGCGAGGTGTATACATACTGATAACACACACGGGTGAAAAGCGAAAGTCCACTGCAAGTCAAAAGGCAGAAAGATCCAATCGGTTGCTTATCTTGCGATCCTAAAGGCTTCGAGCCTTGAGAAACCTACAAAATTGTTGTTTTCAACTTTCACACACATATTCCACGCGGTTCTGCCACGGAAAGTTGCCCGAAGAGCGGAGCGCTTTCCTTTGACCGCGAAAGACTCCAGCAGCATGAGGTCGGAGAGCCGTTGGAAGAAGAAAACTAACTAACTAACTAACTTCAGACCTCTCCCGAGCATGGGAGCCAGGCCGGACCGACAGGTGCCAGTCCGGAATCACGGGCCTGTAGACGAGGAGCGCCGAAAGGTCGGTCGGCGGAGAGTGACCATCAAGCTTGTCGCCATGCGACGAGGAGACCGCGATGTGACTGACAACCAACTCGTCGATAACCTTCCGTCTTCGCCCCCGGCCATACCCGTCCCACTGCGAACGTTCCGGCTGCCAACCGGCCCGCCCGGGAGGCGAATAGGTGCCAACCTACGCCGGGAAGAAGAAAAGCGAGCATATTTCCGTTGGAAAGTAGAGGGCAAAATCATGAACGGGCTGACGTTGTTCAGCAAGGTTTTTGCTCACAGTGTTTAAGCGAATTAGCGTGATGTGGAGCTTCGGAGCTCGATTACCAAAGGGGCAAATCCAACACACTCAATCTCAGCAAATATGGCGGTGTGTACTTAAGATGTAAATCTCACACACTCTGTTTTCACTCGCGGACTACTCTACACGCGTGAAGAAGGTTAATGCGCTGTCTGCGCCGGAATATTTATTTACCACGCTTGTTCTTCGAAGTCCTTATTACTAATCGACAGATGTTTGTCTGTCTGTCTGTCTGTTTGTTTGTTTCTTTGTTTGTCTTTAAATGTCGACTGCTAAGAGGGGGGGTGTGTGTGGGGCGTGAAGGATGTGGGTGGGTTGTTTGTCTTTAAATGTCGACTGCTAAGACTCTTACGAGCCGTTAACTATGTCTCAGTTTGTACTAAGACATACTCAACGGATCGCTGAGCTATGTTCATTTGTACTCAAGCAGTATGTGCCGCCACGCCGCGAGATCGTCGCGATGGAACTAGTCCCCATAGTGAAGTCGGCATCCTTTCGTCCCCTCACGCAAAAAAAGGAAAAAGCCCACGCGTTGTAGGACCCGGACCCGTCGTTGCGGCGCGGGCTAGTCTCGTTTTCTTATCCGACCCGCGGAGGTTTGGGCGGAGTGTTAGGGGATACAAGTGCAGGCCTGTGAGGAAGCTATGACACTTACCCCTGCACCACGTCCCCATTATAGTTCTCACATCTCCATTTTAGTTCTCACATGGCACCAGGTGCTCGTTCACGATCGAGCCTCTGCTTGACTTCGTGGCGACACCTCCTCGGCTTCAGTTCATTGCTACGTGTTCGGTTCGTTTCGTCTACCATGTCCTCGATCGAAATTAAAGATAGCAAGCTTTCGCAAAACCTTGATGCCTTCAGCGGTGAGCGACATTTTTTTTTTCCACCAATGGACACGTCGTCGCGAACATGATCATCTCTACCGGCGATCACATTATCTCGACCAACGATCCTTGGACTAGCATCTCAGCATCTCGCTCTGCAGAAGCATCTCGCTGCTCTGAAGAAGAACTTCGCGTCAAGCAACAACGTTGATATCCATGAAAACCGCGACATGAACTTCACGCGAACAACATGACAACCGCGACATGAACTTCACGCGACTTTACAAGCGCATTACCGATGTCTACATGGGCCGTGGGGATCGCGTAGCGAACTTCCTCAACAAGTTCATCATCGGAGTATACAAGTTGCTCGGCATTGTACCTATCAAAGGAGTTCAAGTTGCTCGGCATTGTACCTGATCCGACGTACCCTCGAGTGTGTCCTCGCATTTGACTACGTGCATCGTGCTTCAAGCCTTACTGGCTTTGTTTTACCGTCTCGCGTTTCGTACCGATGAATGTGGTTCTACCCTTGAGAAGTTCAACAACAACGATGAATGTGGTTCTACCCTTGAGTAGTTCAACAACAATCAATTTCGATGGCATGCACAACCACTTCCGCCGCGCTATCCGCCGCGTCGTCAACCACGACTTCAGACTCTCCCAACTGACCTACCCTAGACGCCCCCCTTTCCCAACAACCTGGCTCTGCTCGATTCCGACGCACTACCCGATGTCCTTTTGGCGGCTGCAAGGATCACTTTAGGGGACTGCCGCAAGTTTCAGCTATTCCACGACAACGCCCTACCCACCATCGCCGTTCTTCTCAACAGCGCAACACTTCCAATGACTCCAAAAACCCAACAACACCAACCAAACCCACCACCACTAACACTGCCTTTTCTGCTCCTATGCCTACTCCCACCTTGACTGATTCTAGTTCCACTCCGCCGCTTTTCTTAATACCACCATCTATTCCACCCCCTTCACCGCCTTAAACGGCCACACCCACCGTCTCACATACCCCTCCCGATACTCTGCCTCATGCCAATCAAGTTAATTCCAAGTCGGCGTGTGTACCGCCGAATGTCTGATGCAAGCACATCAACAACTCCATCCCACGGAAGCCCCTCGTTTTTGTTTTTAGCTCCCATTGCACAGGCGCCTCGTTCTGTATTTTCCGCTATTCGTTGCTCAGCCCCTCGTTCTGTATTTTCCCCTCGTCGTTGCTCCTCTCCTCGTTCTGTCTTTTCACCTCGTCGTTGCTCCCCTCCTCGTTCTGTATTTCGCCTATTCGTTGCTCCACTCCCCGTTGTGCATTTTCAGCTATTCGTTGATCCACTCCTCGTTGTGCTTGTCGGTTTTGGTAAAACCATTTTCGTGCTTCCTGTGTGGTTGGATCGCTCATCTTCGGGATCCTGGACAGACGCTTCTTGCTGTGTGATTTGTGGTTCTCCTTCACGCACTTTTTCGCCGTTTTTCTGACCTTTAAAATTCGGTTTTGCTATCGACGTGAATTCCGTGTTCAGCACCCGCGACGCTATCTGCAAGCTATCTGCAACGTTCTTACGTGCCACAACTGTTTTGCCACTGTCTCCAACTTCTACCGCAGCCTATTCGAGTATGACAAGCGAAGCTCGCCGCTTGCTCCTCCAACGTTGGCCCATATGGCAATTTCGTTCTTGCGACTGCGAAAACGGGCCACTTTCTTATCTGTCACAGCAGGCTGGCATACAGCAGCCTGGTCTACCTGTGTTCGTTCCTTACACCGCTGGCGCGTCCGAAGTCTTCCATCTTCGCGTACAGGACGCGGTCGTGCCCATGGCAACTTGCTCGCGCCACAAAAACCAAACACCCACGTTCGCATCAAACCTGTTTACGCCTGTTTTGGATTCTGTCGACTCCGACCATCGTCATACCCTGGTCACCATGCAACATATCTGCCCAAAGGCCATGTTCTCATCAGACGTCTGGTACACCGCCATCATATGTACCAGCTTGTGTTTCCGCTATCTTTGCCCCGCTGCGATCCTCAGTGGCAACAATCGTCTAACGCACGTCATCCCAGGCACTTTTGTCGCTATCGTTCTTCAGACCTCGATTTTGCTGACAGTTTCACTTACCCGATTTCCTGCAATGTCAACCACCGAAGGAACTTCAACGTTGTTCTGACTTTCTCGAATCACGCTTCCAAGCTCTCGTCTACTGTTGCCCCATTGTCACCTGTTCTTCCGCTGTTGCCCCCTTGTTCGCTGTTGCCCCCTTGCCCTTGTTTGATGAGAATGCGCCGGTTTCACTGGGACTGATCACCCCATCACGTGAACCGACCATTCTACGAGCTCGAGAGAAAACAACTGAAAGTGCAAAAGAGAGAAAACAACAGAAAGTGCAAAACAAAGTCGTGCCAAACGGGGCCGACCGCGCAAAGTCGACCAACGCGCGTTGCAACAACCAACAAACTTTTTTTTTTACGGGCCATTCTGTTTCATCCTGTCACAATGTTGATACGGGCCATTCTAATGTTGATACGGGCCATTCTGATGTTGATACGGGCCATTCTGATGTTGATACGGGGCCATTCTGATGTTGATACGGGGCCATTCTGATGTTGATACGGGCCATTCTGATGTTGATACGGGCCATTCTGATGTCGATACGGGCCATTCTGTTTCCCCCTGTAACTCTTTGTATGTCTCTTCTGTTAGCTTTCGTTTGTTAGTTCATTGTGTCTTCCTTCCCCTTTGTTTAGCAAACACCCTTGTTGATCCCTATGCACACGTTTATTACTCTGCTTCTGAAGAAATCTCTCAGTATTACCTTGACGAAACTACTATTACTTCCATTTACGTGAAGCTTTAGCTCCGACCAATCCTGAGCGTCCTGGCTGGTTGCAAGCCATCGCTAACGAATACAGCTCTCTTGGTCAGCTTGGTTGCTGGGATGTTGTTTGCCTTCCTTCGACGTTTTCTGGTAACATTTGCACTCTCAAGTGGATCCTCCGCAAGAAGTATGACTCTGGCCGCTTCAAATCGTACAAGGCTCGCCTCGTTGTCCGCGGTTACACGCAGGTTCACGGCAATGCTTACCACGTCACGTGTGCCGTCCTGTAATGTCATCTCTGCTTTCATACAAGCCACTGTCTGGCGTTGCTGTTCATGACTGGGATTTGCATAAGTTGGATGTCAACTCCGCTTTTATCCAAGCTCTCATTGACGAAGACATCTATGTCTGGCCACCCGAAGGCTATGCTCCTCGCCAACCCACCGATGGTTCCAAAATCGTTTACAAGCTCCGTCGCTCTTGGTATGGTTGCAAACAAGCTTGTCGCAATTGGTGGCTTTATTTGGCACGCTTTCTCGTCAATGACTGTGGCTTCGTCCGCGGATCTGGTGACACTTGCCATTACAAGCTCGTGCTCAATTCTACCGTCCTTCTACGTCTCGTTCTGGTCGTTGATGATCTTCTTGTGGCGCACCCTCGTCATTGCATTGGCCATTACCAAGCCTTTTTCCTCCGTTTCCGCGCTTTCACTGACGTCAATGATCTTGATCTCACCTCTTACGTTGGTCTTTGCATCACGCGTGCTCGCCCTCGGAGAACCCTCACTCTTGACCAATCCCATGCTATCCGTGAAATCCTTACCGAACATCGCTTCATCAACAGTAAACCCGAACTCACTCCCGCTCCCAAAGGTCTTCATCTTTCTGCGGCTGATTGTCCGGCTCCTGGTTCTCCAGATCACATCTTCATGGCACGCATCCCTTTTCGCCGTATTGTTGGCTGTGTCCTCTCCATCTCCATCATGACTCGTCCTGATATCACTTGGTCCGTCAATCAGTGTGCGCGTTTTTCACACAATCCTGGTAAACCCCACTGGCACGCTTGGCACGCTTTATCTCCCACTCTACGTTGTCTCAATGGTTCTCAGGATCTTGCCCTTATTCTTGGTCGCGATTCTACCCTTCCTCCGGCTTCGTGCTCGTTACCTCACCTCGTGACTTCGCCCGACATCTCCTGTCTCTTTCTGCCACAATGCCTTTCTTGACGTCTTCCTTCAAGCTTCTCCTCTGTGAGCATCTCACTTACCCCTTTTTTCCTTTTCTTTTCCAGCACCTGTGTGAGGACCTCACTTACCCCTTTTTCCTTTTCTTTCTTTTCCAGCACCTGTGTGAGGAAGCTATGACACTTACCCCTGCACCACGTCCCCATTATAGTTCTCACATCTCCATTTTAGTTCTCACAAGGCCAGTAAGTTCGCCAGTAAGTTCACCTGGTCCCAATCTCTAACCCCAGTAAGTTCACCTGGTCCCAGTAAGTTCACCTAGTCCCAATCTCTAACCCCAGTAAGTTCGGCGTAAGCCCACTCGTGCTCACATCCACTCACCCCACTCTCCTTCGAGCTCGTCGCTCTCACCTCCGCCAATCTAAGCTGCTTTGATCCGTACAAAAGTTCACCTACCGTGCGCGTGAAGACGCCGGGAGGGGCTTATCGGTATTGCGCAGCACGTGTGGGGTAGGGTGGAGTCGTCGACCCAGATGAGTATATCTCCTCGGGGTTGCCGATCGACAGAGAGCCACGTAGAGCTGGACGTGGCAGAAGACGGGCTTGGGCAAGAGGACGCCGACCTCGCGGGGCGTCTGGCCCTGGCTCTTGGTGATCGTTTGGCGTCGGCGGGCCTTACGGGATACAGGTTGGAGGAGCCTCGGTGACAACGACACGATCGATCATGTATCTGGTACCGTTGCAGTGGCCGTGCGACGGGTCGAGGTTGCGAAGACATTAAGCTCGCGATCAAAGTCAGCATGCCGTTGGTTGTCAGGGAGTTGAAAACTCGACTGTAAAGAGCGAGGCGTCGTCTTCCGACCCAACCTAGTCGGCCGAAAAGAACTCCGACGCCTCGTCTCCGGGAAAAAAGGCCGCGGTCATGCGCGCGTTGTCAGCATCGACAACATCGTTTCGACGGGGCGTGAGAATGGCGCGCTGAAAGAGCCGCCGCGGGTCGTGGAAATAGTCTGCGAGGTCGCCGTAGACGGCTTGGAGGATCACTGTCTGGCTCTCGCGCCTACCTGATCCTTACTCTCGCGCCTACCTGATCCTTACCCTAAATCGAGGGACAAACAAACAAACAAACAAACAAACAGACAGACAAACATCTGTCGATTAGTAGTTAGGACAAGTGCAGGCCAGTAAGTTCACCTAGTCCCAATCTCTAACCCCAGTAAGTTCACCTGGTCCCAGTAAGTTCACCTGGTCAGTTAGGTCACTTAGTCCCAATCTCTAACCCTGCGTAAACCCACTCGTGCTCACACCCACTCACCCCACTCTCCTTCTAGAAGAGGATATCCTCGGGGTTGCCGATCGACAGAGAGCCACGTAGAGCTGGACGTGGCAGAAGACGGGCTTGGGCAAGAGGACGCCGACCTCGCGGGGCGTCTGGCCCTGGCTCTTGTTGATCGTTTGGCGTCGGCGGGCCTTAAGGGATACAGGTTGGAGGAGCCTCGGTGACAACGACACGATCGATCATGTATCTGGTACCGTTGCAGTGGCCGTGCGACGGGTCGAGGTTGCGAAGACTTTAAGCTCGCGATCAAAGTCAGCATGCCGTTGGTTGTCAGGGAGTTGAAAACTCGACTGTAAAGAGCGAGGCGTCGTCTTCCGACCCAGCCTAGTCAGCCGAAAAGAACTCCGACGCCTCGTCTCCGGGAAAAAAGGCCGCGGTCATGCGCGCGTTGTCAGCATCGACAACATCGTTTCGACGGGGCGTGAGAATGGCGCGCTGAAAGAGCCGCCGCGGGTCGTGGAAATAGTCTGCGAGGTCGCCGTAGACGGCTTGGAGGATCACTGTCTGGCTCTCGCGCCTACCTGATCCTTACTCTCGCGCCTACCTGATCCTTACCCTAAATCGAGGGACAAGACAACAGACAGAACAGACAACAGACAAACATCTGTCGATTAGTAGTTAGGACAAGTGCAGGCCAGTAAGTTCACCTAGTCCCAATCTCTAACCCCAGTAAGTTCACCTGGTCCCAGTAAGTTTCATATAAGTTCACCTGGTCAGTAAGTTCACCTAGCTCACACCAACTCCTTTGAGCTCGTCGCTCTCGCCTCCGCCAATCTAAGCTGCTTTGATCCGCACGCGCCGCCAACCTTTGAGTTTACTCTAAAACCCTTTACTCTAAAAACCCCAGTATGTTCACCTGGTCCCAGTAAGTTCACCTGGTCACTCAGTTCACCTAGTCCCAATCTCAAACCCCAGTAAGTTCACCTGGTCCCAGTAAGTTCACCTACAGTGCGCGTGTAGACGCCGGGAGGGGGCTTATCGGTATTGCGCAGCACGTGTGGGGTAGGGTGGAGTCGTCGACTCAGAAGAGGATATCCTCGGGGTTGCCGATCGACAGAGAGCCACGTAGAGCTGGACGTGGCAGAAGACGGGCTTGGGCAAGAGGACGCCGACCTCGCGGGGCGTCTGGCCCTGGCTCTTGTTGATCGTTTGGCGTCGGCGGGCCTTAAGGGATACAGGTTGGAGGAGCCTCGGTGACAACGACACGATCGATCATGTATCTGGTACCGTTGCAGTGGCCGTGCGACGGGTCGAGGTTGCGAAGACTTTAAGCTCGCGATCAAAGTCAGCATGCCGTTGGTTGTCAGGGAGTTGAAAACTCGACTGTAAAGAGCGAGGCGTCGTCTTCCGACCCAGCCTAGTCAGCCGAAAAGAACTCCGACGCCTCATCTCCGGGAAAAAGGCCGCGGTCATGCGCGCGTTGTCAGCATCGACAACATCGTTTCGACGGGGCGTGAGAATGGCGCGCTGAAAGAGCCGCCGCGGGTCGTGGAAATAGTCTGCGAGGTCGCCGTAGACGGCTTGGAGGATCACTGTCTGGCTCTCGCGCCTACCTGATCCTTACTCTCGCGCCTACCTGATCCTTACCCTAAATCGAGGGACAAACAAACAGACAGACAAAACAGACAGACAAACATCTGTCGATTAGTAGTTAGGACAAGTGCAGGCCAGTAAGTTAACCTACTCCAAATCTCTAACCCTAGTAAATTCACCTGGTCCCAGTAAGTTCACCTAGTCCCAATCTCTAACCCCAGTAAGTTCGGCGTAAACCCACTCGTGCTCACACCACTCCTTCGAGCTCGTCGCTCTCACCCCCGCCAATCTAAGCTGCTTTGATCCGCACACGCCGCTAACCTTTGAGTTTACTCTAAAACCCCCAGTAAGTTCACCTGGTCCCAGTAAGTTCACCTGGTCACTAAGTTCACCTAGTCCCAATCTCTAACCCCAGTAAGTTCACCTGGTCCCAGTAAGTTCACCTACAGTGCGCGTGTAGACGCCGGGACGGGGCTTATCGGTATTGCGCAGCACGTGTGGGGTAGGGTGGAGTCGTCGACTCAGAAGAGGATATCCTCGGGGTTGCCGATCGACAGAGAGCCACGTAGAGCTGGACGTGGCAGAAGACGGGCTTGGGCAAGAGGACGCCGACCTCGCGGGGCGTCTGGCCCTGGCTCTTGTTGATCGTTTGGCGTCGGCGGGCCTTAAGGGATACAGGTTGGAGGAGCCTCGGTGACAACGACACGATCGATCATGTATCTGGTACCGTTGCAGTGGCCGTGCGACGGGTCGAGGTTGCGAAGACTTTAAGCTCGCGATCAAAGTCAGCATGCCGTTGGTTGTCAGGGAGTTGAAAACTCGACTGTAAAGAGCGAGGCGTCGTCTTCCGACCCAACCTAGTCGGCCGAAAAGAACTCCGACGCCTCGTCTCCGGGAAAAAGGCCGCGGTCATGCGCGCGTTGTCAGCATCGACAACATCGTTTCGACGGGGCGTGAGAATGGCGCGCTGAAAGAGCCGCCGCGGGTCGTGGAAATAGTCTGCGAGGTCGCCGTAGACGGCTTGGAGGATCACTGTCTGGCTCTCGCGCCTACCTGATCCTTACTCTCGCGCCTACCTGATCCTTACCCTAAATCGAGGGACAAACAGACAGACAAACAAACAAACAGACAGACAAACATCTGTCGATTAGTAGTTAGGACAAGTGCAGGCCAGTAAGTTCGCCAGTAAGTTCACCTGGTCCCAATCTCTAACCCCAGTAAGTTCACCTGGTCCCAGTAAGTTCACCTAGTCCCAATCTCTAACCCCAGTAAGTTCGGCGTAAGCCCACTCGTGCTCACATCCACTCACCCCACTCTCCTTCGAGCTCGTCGCTCTCACCTCCGCCAATCTAAGCTGCTTTGATCCGCACACGCCGCTAGCCTTTGCGTTCACTCTAAAACCCCAGTAAGTTCACTTGGTCCCAGTAAGTTCACCTGGTCACTAAGTTCACCTAGTCCCAATCTCAAACCCCAGTAAGTTCACCTGGTCCCAGTAAGTTCACCTACAGTGCGCGTGTAGACGCCGGGAGGGGGCTTATCGGTATTGCGCAGCACGTGTGGGGTAGGGTGGAGTCGTCGACCCAGATGAGTATATCCTCGGGGATGCCGATCGACAGAGAGCCACGTAGAGCTGGACGTGGCAGAAGACGGGCTTGGGAAAGAGGACGCCGACCTCGCGGGGCGTCTGGCCCTGGCTCTTGGTGATCGTTTGGCGTCGGCGGGCCTTACGGGATACAGGTTGGAGGAGCCTCGGTGACAACGACACGATCGATCATGTATCTGGTACCGTTGCAGTGGCCGTGCGACGGGTCGAGGTTGCGAAGACATTAAGCTCGCGATCAAAGTCAGCATGCCGTTGGTTGTCAGGGAGTTGAAAACTCTACTGTAAAGAGCGAGGCGTCGTCTTCCGACCCAGCCTAGTCAGCCGAAAAGAACTCCGACGCCTCGTCTCCGGGAAAAAAAGGCCGCGGTCATGCGCGCGTTGTCAGCATCGACAACATCGTTTCGACGGGGCGTGAGAATGGCGCGCTGAAAGAACCGCCGCGGGTCGTGGAAATAGTCTGCGAGGTCGCCGTAGACGGCTTGGAGGATCACTTTCTGGCTCTCGCGCCTACCTGATGCTTACTCTCGCGCCTACATGATCCTTACCCTAAATCGAGGGACAAACAGACAGACAGACAGACAGACAGACAGACAAACAGACAGACAAACATCTGTCGATTAGTAGTTAAGACTGTGAATGACGTCATCCATCCTCGGACCCTACTAAGAGGGGGGTGTGTGTGGGGAGCATGAAGGATGTGGATGGGTTTGTGGGGTGTGAGGGATGTGCCTGACGGGCGGAGATAAGTAGTGGGTTGTTTGTACCCGATTTAGGGTAAGGATCAGTTTGGCCCGCGAGCCAGACATTGATCTTCCAAGCCGTCTACGGCGACATCGCAGACTATTTCCACGACCCGCGGCGGCTCTTTCAGCGCGCCATTCTCACGCCCCGTCGAGACGATGTTGTCGATGCTGACAACGCGCGCATGACCGCGGCCTTTTTTTCCTGGAGACGAGGCGTCGGAGTTCTTTTCGGCCGACTAGGTTGGGTCGGAAGACGACGCCTCGCTCTTTACAGTCGAGTTTTGAACTCCCTGACAAGCAACGGCATACTGACTTTGATCGCGAGCTTAAAGTCTTCGCAACCTCGACCCGTCGCACGGCCACTGCAACGGTACCAGATACATGATCGATCGTATCGTTGTCACCGAGGCTCCTCCAACCTGTATCCCTTAAGGCCCGCCGACGCCAAACGATCACCAAGAGCCAGGGCCAGACGCCCCGCGAGGTCGGCGTCCTCTTGGCGAAGCCCGTCTTCTGCCACGTCCAGCTCGACGTGGCTCTCTGTCGATCGGCAACCCCGAGGATATCCTCTTCTTGGTCGACGACTCCACCCTACTCCACACGTGCTCCGCAATACCGATAAGCCCCCTCCCGGCGTCTACGCGCGCACTGTAGGTGAACTTACTGGGACCAGGTGAACTTACTGGGGTTTGAGATTGGGGCTAGGTGAATATAGTGACCAGGTGAACTTACTGGGACCAGGTGAACTTACTGGGGATTTTAGAATAAACTCAAAGGTTAGCGGCGTGTGCGGATCAAAGCAGGTTGGATTGGCGGAGGTGAGAGCGACGAGCTCGAAGGAGTGGGTGTGAGCTAGGTGAACTTACTGACCAGGTGAACTTATATGAAACTTACTGGACCAGGTGAACTTACTGGGGTTAGAGATTTGGACTAGGTGAACTTACTGACCAGGTGAACTTATATGAAACTTACTCGGATTAGGTGAACTTACTGGGGTTAGAGATTGGGACTAGGTGAACTTACTGGCCTCCACTTGTATTACAAATTCGCATCATCAACGCCAACGATTCCAATGGCGATCAACTTCTGTGTGATGACTATCGTGCTTAGACAACTACATTTACTGGATATCAGTCAGTCAGGCCCGTTTTAGTTTTGCAGGGGTGAGCGAACCGGTGTTTATACCCAGGTTCTTAAACTTTCATTTGGGTTTTGGCGAAAAGATTCAACGATGCCTGATATCCTTTCTAGACGGATCCCGTATACCATACCGATGCTTATTGCCCCTGAGCGAAGGCACATTATCTATCGCAAATTTTGTGGAGAACAACGCGTGCACTTCACCCAACGTCAAAATTTGACATTCTCGCATTTTGATCAACTGGCTTTTCAGACACAAGCAAGTCAACCCCGAACTATCGGCGGATTCGAAATTCCCTAGTTCTTGTTGAGGAGCGAGCGACCAAGGTTGATTCAACCCGCATGTGCGTACATCATACCGCTCGTGGTTGTTACTTTGCGCATGATTGTCCAATCAGTACGTCACGGCCCATGGCTTTTCACTTCAAGACACTTGATCATTAACTTCGGCTGCTTTAGACACTTTTTTTTTTAAGAGACCACCTATTAAACATGGAGTCAGCGGCAGCGTATTTAAACAACCTACTTCTGCAGTCTTGATCACTTCATATGTTGGCGTTCTTCGGAGTCATCATTTCCCAGTCCTAGGCTCCGCCGAACGGCCCGGAGCAAGGACCGACGTGTGAGCCCGCTCCACCAACAGCCAAACACATTCCCATTAAAGCAGACCCTCAATCGATGCGTCATCTCTCCCCGAACGAACGAACGAACGAACGAAAGAATGAACGGACACTTCAACGCCCACCAGTCTCGTGGAGACACTTTGTCGTCGTCGTCGCCGATCTCACGAGACTGGCAGTGGACCGACGAAAGCAAGCTAGCGCGACGAATAGTGGAGGTGGGCAGCGAGTCCTCAGGTCGAGGATGGTGGCGCGTGGTCTCTGAGCCACTGGTCGTGCCATCGGACGACGCGGTCGATAGTGGAGTCGAAGTCGAGGCGCGTGTTGTTCTGGACCTCGACGACTACGGGCTCCGGGTAATTATCGCGGGCCTCGTCCAAGAGGACCTGCATGATCTCGCACTGGAGATTCTCTTGGATCTTGGCATGCGCGTAGTTGCGGGCCGTTAGGCGGTCGAAGAGGACCTCGGTGGTCGCTCTCAGTACCAAGACTAAGTCGAACCAACGCTCCGGGAAAAAGTCGCACGCGTGGTAGTCGACGACGCAGCCACCCTTCGAGACGAGAATTTCCATCTCGTCGAGGACGCGGTCCTCGTTGAGGATGTGGCACTGGCGGTCCTCGTCCCAGCCGTCGTAGGCGTCGAGCCTAGCGGCGAGATCTCCAACGTTCAGGTGTTGCATCTTCACTTTCCGCGCAATAGCGGCGCTCATCTCCGTCTTGCCCGTGCCGGGCGTCCCGCATACCAGCACGTTCGGCCGGGTCGCCCACGTGCGACCCTTTTGCGCCGTTCGTTCCTCCGTCGAAGCCTCGACAGCAGACCGCTTGGTCATGCGGGCGACAATTCTGCCGTTGGAGGTAAATTAGCCACCTAGGCTAGGGGGAGGCAAGGCGCAGATTTCTCTGCTGGCACTGGTGCAGCGTACCAATCCATGTCCCGTGTAGACCGGCTGGTGCTGAAGGCTCCAGAGTGCGTCAGGGAGAGAGAATGCACCAGAGTGCATGCGTTAGGGAGAGAGAATGCGCCAGAGGGAGAGAGAATGCACCAGAGTGCGCTAGGTAGTATGCACCAGCTGCATGTACGGGTCGCAGCGCGACGAGGCGCATGCATTTCGGAAAAAAAGAGTGCCTGCCGTGCAGGAGCCAGAGCTTCGGGAGCGGAGCATTCCGCAAACCTTCAACGGGAAGCGAATGCGAGGTCACCAGTTTGTCGGTCGGCTGCGTAAAAACAAGGGAAAGTAGGCGTTGCCGACGCGCGCCGGTCAATATCGATACCTGCGAGCGCGCGAGTCGAGGAGACGACAACAAATACAAGAACAAGGGCGGAGAGAGACACACTTGGTGGAGTAATCCTTGGGCGAGACGACGAGGCCGCGGCCTTTTCGCGCCCCTCGGTAGACGGTTTCAACGAGATCGACGAGCTCCTGCGTGTTGGTGAGAGCCCAGTTGATTTTATTGTTGTTGCCGGTGCCGAGGTCGATCATGATGTGCTTATTTCGAAAAAAAGTCATGACCGTGCACGGATCGTAGAGCTCGTACCTGTGACGCGTGATGGGGCACCGCGCCCACTCACATGGTGTTGAAGTCGGGGACTTCGCTGATGTCGACAAGGTAAATAACTGCGAAGTTCTTGACCTTTTCGGCAATCTTGGACAAGGCCTCGTCCATCTGCATGCAGACCGGGCAGTAGTCGTGGCCGAACCGAATCACCACGACTCGGTCTTCCTCGTTGAGGATCGCCTGATCCACCGCCCAACCTGCAAACCGACGCGTCCACACACACAGCAATTCCTTTGACGCAGGGCAGCGCAGCCGCGGTTTGTGGTGGTTACCTGTGCGAAGGTGCGGCAGCAAAAAACCTGCGTCGCGGTCATCATCACTAGGCAGAAAGAACACAGGACGCTGCCTAACTCGCTCATCGTGCTGGGTTGCGGGCAGGATTGCTTACTTCCCCTCTGGGGTAAAAAAAAAAAGCGGGCGGGGTCATCGTCGTCGTCGCCCTTCGGTGGGGGTCGAGCAGGCGATGTCTGGGCGGCCGGCATACAAGGCGCAGGGGCGAAAGAGCATCTTGAGAAAGTTGCCCTCGCCCGGGACGAGAGCAAAGCCGTCGGGTCGGCGGAGGAGCGTGTGGTCGGCGCGTCGAAGCCCCTGGCGGTCGAGGAGGTCGACTTGCTTGCAGGTCGTCTCGAGGGGGCCGCGGAAGCAGCAGGTATCATTACGACCTCGCAAGAAACGGACGCGGAGGGCGTCGTTGGTCCGGAGCTCGGGCGTCGCGAGGAGCGTCGCCTGGAGGTCGGTGTGGGCCTTGAAGTCGAAGTCGGCGGAGACGGGGAGCGGGACGGCGCGCCTCGGGACGACGACGTTGGAGGCGGGCGCCGCGTCGAGTATCGCGAGGACCGCGGGGAGCGACTTGAGGCGCGCGAGTTGGTCGGCTTCGGTGTAGTAGACGTAGTCGAAGCGCCATCGTTTCGACGGGCCGACGTAGCCCTTGTCGGACCGCTGGACCCAGTCGCTCGAGAAGGGCTCGCCGCTGGCGACGCGATGGAGCGCGACGAGAGCCGCGGCGCCGAGCTTGTCGGGTTTGGCGAGGTCGGGCAGGTACAGCACGTCGAAGAGGTCCAAGGTCCGCACCACCTCGAAGTCCTGCGCGTTCTCGACCGCCACGACCACGTGCGGCGTCACCTCGGCGCGCGCCGTCGCGATGGTCGCGTTCAGGTAAGTCGCGCGCATCGCGATCGCCGACGGTCCCTGGCCGCCGGTCTTCGAGTAGAACGGCATCACCGCAACGATGCGAGGATCGCCTGCGACCGGTCGCCTCGCGAGCCGCCCCACGCGTCGACGAAATGCGCTGCGCGCGAACGCCGCGAGCTGCTTTTGACCGGGGTGGCCGCGGATTGCGGTCGCGAGCCGCCGCTCGTACCACGACAGGTGCTCGACGTAGAAGTCCAGCAAATCGAGGCTCTTGTAGACGGACGACGGCCGCCCCGGCGGCCCCTCAAACACCATGAAGCTCGCGCCTTCCATCATGGTTCCTGGTCGCGTCAGCCGTACTTCGTCCAGAAATTCGGCCGGCCAAGACGCCAGCAAGCTGGTGCTCGCCAGCCACGCCGCCGAGTACTTGTGCTGCTTGGAGCTCTCGCAGAACACAAAGTTCCCGAATCGCCGCTTCGACCCCGCCGCACCCTCGACGACGACGACGACGACGACGACGACCAAGACGATAGGGACACGCATGCTGTCGCGTGATTGATTTTTATGAGCGCTGTGGCTAGCTTCGATCGCGCCAGAGGGGGATCAATCGTGAAGTGCGCTCTGTGATTCGAGAATGGCAAAAAAGTGCCTCGGCGGAAGGAAGGAAGGAAGGAAGGGGGGGAGAAAGACGAGGTCCTCTCGCGCGCGCTATAGATCGCCCTCGGGTTTGAATGAATGAATGAATGAATGAATGAATGAATGAATGAATGAATGAATGAATGAATGAATGGGTGGCGCGCAAAGGAAGGGAGGAGGATAGGCCTCCTCGCGCAAGACCGAAAGCAGAGGTCCGGCATCGGTCGTCAGGACCAGGTGTGGGAGACGCCGACGGTGGTCGGAGGGAAGACGTCCGCGAAGGACTTGCCCGGGCCGAACTTGGTATCGGGCGGGCCGCAGTCGAACTTGGTAAAGATGCCCGGCTTGTTGAGGTCGATCTCGACGAGGTGCTTGAGCGCGGCGAAGGTGGTGTCTCGGGGGAGCGTGTACATGAGCATGTCGAAGCCCTCGCGCCAGAGCATGACGCGGATGTGGGTCGGGAGGAGGTAGACGGCGTCGACGGAGGTGGACTTGGCCAAACCAGGGCTCACTTTGGTCATCCCGAGTTGTTTTTTGTATTTGGCCGTGCGCTCCTTGACCCGAAAGACTTTAGTCTCGTCGTAAATTTCGTCGCGCATGTTGGGTCCGTAGAACTTCCACATGTCGGGGTCGAGGTACGAGTCGTACTCTTGATACGCAAACCACTTGAGGTCGGCCTCGGTCCAGCCGTCGGCGAAGATCGTGTCGACCCAGCTGTAGCACCGGATCCAGCGGTCGTCCTTGGCGTGGTACTCGCTTCCGTACAAGGCGAGCTTGGTCTCGGTAGAGAGCTCCTGGATGGCAATAAAGTTGTGGCGGACTTGCTCGAAGAGCCGCCTCTTGACGAGGTCCAAGGGCTCGTCGGCGACGCAGGGCACCGGGATCGACCGCTGCTCGGTGCCCTGCGGCGAACGAAACTCCGCGAGCGCCCGCATGAAGTTGTCCATGATGTAAACCTCCTGGACGTACACGGGTTCGGCGAGGGCATCGAGGTCCGCGAAGGCGCAGCCCCTCAGCCCCGACGCGTGGCCCTCGTGTTCGCCGCCGATCTGCGGCAGCTCCCGCCACAGCCGCCACAGCTCGGGATCCGGCGTCTCCTCGTCGCGCATCTACGACGACATCATCGCAAGCATCGATCGCGTCTTCGGAAACGCGTGACGCGTCAAACCGTGTTTCGGGAAACCTTCCGTTGGTTTTAATTATTACCCCGGGGGGTGGGGTGGGGTGGGGTAGAAACAGCAGATGGTCAGAATCATCATTTCATTTCATTGGGGGAGAGGAGCAAAGATGGCGTCGTCGTTGTCGTGGTTGTCCTCCTCGAGCTCGGCGAGGGCCTGGGCTAGAACGTCGCGGGAGAGGGGAGCGCTGGCTCCAAAGGTGGCGACGCAGGTGGCGCCCGCGGCGCAGCCGAACTTGAGGGCGGCGCGGAGGGAGCCGCCCGAGGCGGCGAGGCCGTGGAGAAAGCCCGCGGCGAAGGCGTCGCCGGCGCCGGTCGCGTCGACAAAGGAAGGGGCGGTGGCGGCTCTCTGGTGGAGGAGGATGTTGCGGTTGTTGTCGTCGCGGCCGGCCAAGATGGCGCCCTCGGCGCCGACGGTGAGGACGACGCAGCGCGCGGCGCCCGAGGAGAGGAGGGCGAGGGCGTCGGCCTGGGGCCAGGAGGTGGGGTCGTCGGCGGGCGCAATCTTGTCGACGACCTGGCGCGCCTCGTCTTCGCTGAGGATCAAAAAGTCGGGGCCCGTGTCGTCGACCGTGAGGGGCGGGCGGCCGACGCCGCCCCAGCAACCGGTCGCGTCGTGCTGGACGCCGAGGCTCGTCGTCGCGCCGGCGCGGCGCGCGCGCCGGAACAAGTCGGGGACGTCCTGCTGGAGTGCCGGGCAGTTGTAGTAGCCCGCGACGTGGACGTGGGTGCTCGTGCTCACGTCGACGTCGCGGCCGCGAAGCGCGTCAACGACGCCGCGGTAGGTCAAAAAGGTGCGATCGTTGGCCCCCGAGATGACCACGCAGCTGCCCGTGCCAAGGGGTTGCCTCCGGTGGTCGACGAGGTCGAGGCCGCGGTCGGCCGCCGCGGTTTTAAGAATGGCGCCGAAGTGGTCCTTGCCAACCGCCGAGTGAAGCTCCACGCGCGACCCGCTCAGCTCGCGGAGGTGTATGGCAGTGTTCATCGCCGAGCCTCCGCTCCGGAGGTCGATCGGCTGCGTCGCGAGGTAGTCCGCGTTCCACTGCGACGGCAGCTCGAGGACGCCGCTCGCGAGCACGTCGACGAACGAGTCGCCAACGACCACGTACTTTCGCTCTGGCGCTCCCACTCCGACCCGCCGGAGAGCGACCCGCCGCCGCCGCCGCCGCCGCCGCACGGCCAACAACATAAATCCCATCATCGACGACACCATCGCCGCCGCGGTAACTACGACGGCAAAGCGTCGTCGACTCGCGGCGCCGCCGTAATAAAATGCGCCCACGATTTCGGCCATTCGGCCAACACCTCCTCCTTACCCTCTCGTCGTCAGAGTACGGGTGAACTTACCTGGACCAGGTGAACTTACTGGACTTAGAGATTGGGACTAGGTGAACATTCCTGGCCTCCTGAAGAAATCCCCATCAACAGCCCCAGCGCTAACCCTTCTTAATTACCCCTTGGTAGTAATAATGTATTTGCGCGCGCCGCGCGGTTGTCGTCGTCGATCGGGCGGGAGTTCGTTCGTTCGCTCGCTCGTTCGTTCGTTCTTTCTTTCTTCCTTTCTTCCTTTCTTTCTTTCTTTCTTTCTTTCTTTCTTTCTTAAAAGTGCGAGCGGCCGAAAAACAACCCCTGTTAGTTGTAGAGCTAGAGCGGTTCCGGGACGAGGGCCATCTCGCCGACCCAGCTCTCGCCACCGGCGAGGGTGACTTTGTCGAAGGCGACGGACTCGACGCAGACGAATTTGTTGAAGCCCATGGCCTCGTTGCCATAGGGACTCCAAATGACAGTGTCCTTGTAGCCCTGCTTGTTGAGGATCTTGAGCTGGCGCTTCTTACCCTCGTCCTTCAAGACGGGGTCGCTGACGCCCTTGTAGACGCGATCATATTCCTCTGCTATGGTGATTTCCTTCCTCGTCTCGGTGCACGTCGCGGGCGGGTCAGCCATCTTGTCGAGGTAGCTCGAGCCCTCAAAGGAATCGCCCGAAATGGTGGTCGCGCCGATCGACGAGACGTCGAAATACGAGTGGAGCGCCGCCTGGAACTCGAAGCCTTCGCTCTTTAGGTCGACGTTGTTCACCGTCAGGACCGTCTCGAGCGCCGCCTCGGTGAGTCCGACCTTAAAAAAACACGAAAAGGGCTCGTCCCACATCGCCTTGGTGTAGTCGTTGGGATCGAGCGAAAAGGTGACAGAACTTTCGTCCATGTCTACCATAGACCAGTCGACGTTGCGGGCAAAGCCGTGCTGCTGGATCGGCCCCGGACCAAACTGGGGGAAGCAGTGGCTCAGGCCGCCCGATATGGGCTTGGAGCCGTCCATCTTCGCGTCGGGCCGCACGGCGATCCACTCGGTCCCTTGGGCGTCCACGTACGACGTCACGTCGGCGCCATACACGAACACCTTGGCGCTCGACCCGCTCTTGTGCGTGAGATGGACGTACTTCAACCCCCCCGCGTCTTCTTCAAGGGTCACACCCATCCTCACCGTCTGTCGACCGAGGGATCCGCGGCTCGTCGTCGTCAAGGCGACGGCGCCATGCAGCACGAGCAACAAAGCCATCATCATACTTCAGCTTGAGTCAGACAGAATCTTGTGAGGGTAAGCCTGGTGTGTCGCCGATCGCTCATCTCAACCAGCGACTATGACTAAGGGAACCTCGTCGTTCGGCAAGCGCCACAGCAAAACCCACACCGCGTGCCGGCGCTGCGGGAAGATCTCCTTCCACATCCAGAAGAAGATCTGCTCCTCGTGCGGCTACCCGGCGGCCAAGATGCGTCGATGTGAGTCTCGAACCATTCGCGACCGAAGCCTCTTTTTGCTCACTATGCTGTGTCGCAGTCAACTGGAGCAACAAGGCCCTGCGTCGCCGCACCCAGGGCACCGGTCGCATGCGGCACATGAAGACGCTCAGCCGCCGATTCAAGAACGGCTTCCGAGAGGGCACTGTCGCCCGTCCCAAGACGCGCGCCACCGAGGCGTAAACCACACACCATCATCAAGGGGAAATAAAGGCGCGGGATATGTAGTCATAACAGATTGCCTTCCCACGAAATTGCTGACGCGCGTACGACCGCCGCCGCCGCCGCCGGAGAATGCTGCAAGTCAGGGTCGGTTGGTGGGGGAGGTGCGGATGCGCGGGAGAGCCCCCCCCCGCGATGTCGTCGGGTCTCGACATTGTCGTCGTCGTGCGCGTCATTGGTGGAAGCGCTTTCGCGCGCCGCGGCGCCCATTAGCATTTGGGCGACCCTGGCTCCTTGGAGAGGCACGACGTCGGAGGCGAAGAGGCGTCCGTATTCTTCGGGGAGACGCCAGCGCTCTGACGACAAGGAGGAGGAAGTCGGCGCTAATTCGGGGGTGGCGCGATGGAATATAGCCTTGACGGCCCGCAGCGTGATGTCCTGCGCGACGAGGACGAGGTCGCTTGTCTCCCCGGCGCAGACTTCGAGGTCCCAAGCAAAGTCGCGTCCGAGGAGCGAAAAGCAGCGGCGACCATCGTCGACGGCGTCGATCGATGCGAGGGAGCCGTGGCGCCGGCGCAATGACGTCTGGAGGACGATGGTGCACGGGCCGAGGCAGGCGAGCTCGACATCCTCGAAGTTGACCGCGTGGTCTGCCTCGAGGTGCTGGCCCCTTTCCGAGCAGAGCCAGAGCTCTTCGTTGACAGCCACGAGGACTTTGTTTGCCACACCCACGCGCGTCCGTTCCTTCCTGTGCTCTCGAACGGCGAGGCCCTCGCGCAACAGGACCGCGACCGCCTCGTCCTGCTCCGGGTTGTGGAAGTTGGCGAGCACGCCGTTGGCGCGATCGCGCGGTCCGTACGACACCACCCTCCCGAGCGTTCGCGACCACGCGAGTACCCGAGGACCGAGACGAGGCTTGTCGGCGACGCACACGGCGGGAGATACCGGCCGTCGGGGATTGTGCTTCGAGTCGCCGAGATTCAAATCCATACCCTTCACTGCTCGCCTCGCGTCTGCGCGCCCCGTGTCGTCCGCCACGTGAACGGTTGCCGACGCACAGAAACTGAAATGCCCCAGCATCGGCCACATTGTGGTCGGCCCGGACTCCTCTGGAGGGCTCGGCGCCGGCGGCGGCGGCATGAACCCGCAGCTATAAAACATTACGTCCATCATCGCCTGCTCGAGAGCGCAACACACCACGTTCGACCCTATCATCATGTCCGATGGCTCCTGGCAATCCCACCATACACCTTGGGGTCGGCGCCCGAACACACGTTCGCTCGTCCTCCTTGGTGATCTTTAAAGTATCATCACTGTTAACGCTAATGACGTCATGGGCGTTTTGACGTCGACATCTGGGCATTCGAGGGTATGGCGGCATGATTTATAATGGTGGTCTAGCGAGCGAGCAAGGCGGGTTCGGGTGTTTTTACCTCCTCCTCCTCCTTCCCGATGAGCTGCAACGACGTCGCTTCCGACCATTCGGAGGCGGGACAGACGTAGATATGAGGTCGTGGGAGACCGCCCGAGGAAGAAGACCTTCGGATATCGCAGCAGCCCGCAAAGTCGCCGTCGCCTGGTATGATGCAAGGCGGGAAGCGGGGGGGCGACTGATTATTATATCTCGGTGGTGGATCCAGCAGAGCGCGCGCGAGCGAGGCGTTGGCGGCGAGAGCGTTCGTCCTTGCGACGGCCAAGGCGGCGGCGACGGACTCCAATTTTTCGCGCAGGCTAGCGGTCGCAGAGAGTCTGGTCCTCACGAGGTTGGCGAGACCGAGCGTCGGGTTCGTCGAATTCGCTTCCGCAATCGCGGTCAAGTTTATTGCCGCTACCTTGAGTCGGCGCTTTGCATCCTTTGCGAGGCCCAGCATGCGGATCTCTTCGACAAGGTCAGCGGCAGGGTGACGGGACTCTGATTGCATTGGCTCAAGCTGGGGCCACGCCGCCGTCAGCGTCGCCCGTGCTGTCTCGAGCTCTCTCTCTGCGGCCAACCGCGCTCGCCGAGCCGCCCTCAGGGAGGCACGACCTTCTTCTTCCCACGCGCAGCACCAGACAGCCAGAGCCGCGGCTATTATCCAGTTGCACGAAGAATGCATCTGCGACGAGCGGCAGTTCGTCGTCCGAACTTGGTCTTCTTCGTCGTCGTCGTTTAATAAGAAGAATCAACGGCGATTCAACGGAACTAACGGAATCCCATTACAGACACAACGGCCCTCTCGTTGATCGACGTGATGTTCTCGTCGCGAACGTCGACGCAAATCATCGCGATGTGCGTCCTCCTGGCGCGACGCAAGGGCAGGAACTTGGGGATGGCGACGGGTATGGCTCCTCCCGCGGCCGACTTCCTCGAGCTCGTGCATCGCGAAGAGGATGATGACGTGTGTCATGGCGATGCGTGGGATGGAAGCGAGTCTTCGCGCGAGATCGCCGGCGAGTTGAGCGCATGGTTGAGGGAGCATGCCGAGTGGTCGCTGAGCGACGCGGATCGCGCACGATTCGCGAGGACTGTCGGCGACGAGCGATCGTCGACGTTCGGGCACGCGACTGTGCGCGGCGTCGCGGCTATACTCGCCGAATGGCGACGACGAGGAGGGGGCGACCGTTTTGTCGATCTGGGCAGCGGCATCGGCCACGTCGCACTCCTGGGTGCCGTCCTGGACAACTCGACGCGCTTTCGAGGCGTCGAGCTCGCCGCGTCGCGCTTCGACGTCGCCCAAAGGGCTCTGAGAGAATTCGACGCTGCTTATCCCGACCTTCGCCTCGCCGATCGCGTCTCCTTCGAGCTCTCTGACATGCTCGAAGCCTCCTTGGCCATCGCCGACGTCGTTTGGGTCTCGAGCCTCGCGCTCAACACCGACATTCTCGCGCGGCTCAAGGCCAAGCTACGACGCGAGCTCCGACCAGGCGCCGTCGTTGCCCGCGTCCTGCTTTTTGTGTGTTACCGCCGTGATGATCTTCGAAGTCTACACTTGATCGCTGACTCTGACCGGCGCGTCGTCGAGCCTCGCTCTGACGCCTCGAGTCGAACTGTGACTGTGTCCATTTTTCTCGCTGAGCCTTTGTTTTGTTGCGGTCGGCGCCCCGCGCTCGCGACGCGCTTGACGTTCGGCCCCTGCAGGTCGTTCTTACCTCCGTCCCGCTCGTCGATTCGGATCCCAGCGTCGCACGCTTCGTGGCGCCAATGAGCTGGAACTCTCGCCACCTCGCCTACTCCCATCTTGTCCTCCCAGCTTCCCCAGTAAAACCACTTTAGTAGTAGGCTCTAAAATAAGTATTATTCCTATTATTCAACACGCTTTCACCCTACATCCAGCGGCAGGACGCGTACGTCCCGCGTGATAGCCCTCCCCCTCTTCGCCCTCGGCGGCGAACCCGTCTTCCCGGCGGCGAGCCCGTTTTCTTTGTTACGCTCCCACGGGATACCCGCCCGCCCGTGATGCCTTCCGCGTGCCTGCTGCTGCCCTCACCACCCCGCCACTTCCCAAAACCCTCGCTACCGTAATTGCTGCTTCCCGTCACTTTGTAGCAGTCGCCTTTCGAAAACCCGCGTTCCACTACCATTGCCAGCAAACTGCTTCCCTCGAGACACTTTGGCCGGCCGGCCGGGCTCGAGACACTTTGGCCGGCCGGCCGGGCTCAACTACACTGGCTGACATACATAACATTCAAAAATCAAAAAATATAACAAAGTGGACGACACGACAACAACGGAGCCCACAAAGCTTAAGCCAGCTTTATGTCGCGCCAGGGCAGCCATTTTGTTTCGTTTCGTTCCGTTTCATCGAGAGGGCGGTGTCGTCGGCAAAATAAGTAAAACACGACCATTGCGAGTCGTTTCCTGCGAGTCTCGGGGGTTGCCGCAAGATTCACATATCACATTCTTCGATGAAGCCAAGGATACTATCGAAGACATTCAGGGAAGCGGAAGGTGCTTCGAAGAGGCTCGTCGTGGTGTCTTAGCTCGAGGAAGGATGCAAATTGTTCGCGCGTAGCTACATGATGATTTCTAAAAGGATGATTCGAAAAGAAAGAGAAGGACACACGTATATCGGGAATCGATGGCACTGCGTGAGTATCGAGTGCATCTTTTTTCTATTCTTCTTCTTCGTTAGTCTGCTTTGAACTGGATTTCCTTCCCGTCGAGCCTGGCGAGGCGACTTTCGAGCGAAAGGATATGTTCGCGCATTTTGGCAATGTACTGGACGAGGACCTCGGAATCAAGCGCCGACGGTGGTGGGAGAATCTCGGAGAGCATGATGAGGTTATTCTCTTCGTCGGCGACGGCGCGGAGGCCACCGTACGCCGACGGGTTGCACCGATATGCTGACAAGTTACGCTGCATCCGGCGGCGAACGGCGTTGTCATCGTCGTCGACGTTACGCGGGGAGAGTTCGTCATCCAGAAGCGACCCATAGAAAAGCGACTCGTAGCCACGCTTGCCGTTTAAGCGATACATGGAGACCTTGGCAACCTCGACAATGGCGTACCACACGACGGCCCACAACCAGACGAGGCCGGCGGTATACCACGTGAGCCCGCGCAACGCCGCGCCGCTACCGAGGCGCACGGTCGCTGGCCAGTAGACGGCGAGGAAGGTCGAGCCGATGATCGCACCAAGGACAGGGGCAATGAGAATCTTCGACGGTGGCGGCGCGGCGTCCCGTTCCTCTCGAAAGTCAAAAATGAAGCGGCGCGTGCGCGCCGAAAAAATGTTGAGCTGTATAGTAATGGCGAGGTCGAGGTAGATGGCCGCAACGATTCTACAATCCTCAATGCTTTCCTGGTGCCAGAAGAAGACCCGGTTGTGAGATTTCATGAGGTGGAGGAAGAGGAACGATTGCACGACGCCCACGCCGCCGATTGTCGCCGCGATCAAGCACAGCTTTGGCACATCCCAGTGAAGGGGCTTTGTCGATGTGCGCATGTTGTCCTTGCTCGTCGCCATAACCTGGGGCCAAGCTTTTTTACGACACACGCGCACGCGTATTCAAGACACGAGAAACAATAAATAACCAAAGATCAAATAGCTGGGACTCTGGCAAGATAACCGTGAAATCGTTCACGATCGAGAGAAGAATTAGTACCCACGTCGGAAACTCGAAGTTGGTGGCCGTGACCATGAGCGTGAAAAAACCGAGAATGAGTGTCGACGACGCGAGACGGTAGATGATGTAGCTCTCCAGACGGCGGAAAATGATGCGGCTCTTGTTGATGGCGATGACGATCGTCGACAGGCCTTCCTGGGTCAGGACGATGTCTGCCGCGCCGCGTGCTGCGTCGGTGGCATCGGCGACGGCGATACCGACGTTGGCAATTGCAAGTGCCGGCGCGTCGTTGACGCCGTCGCCCGTCATACCCACCGTGTGCCTCGCCGACTGCAGGGCTTCGACCACCTTGTACTTGTGCTCCGGGTGCACACCCGCGAAACCGTTGGCCGAGAGCGCGAGGTTCGCGAGGCCGCCGGCGCGGTCGATGGCAGAGTTTGCGACCGATCCTTGGGCCCAGATCTCGGGACCGAAGATGTTGGTGCCCATGTGCAGGCGCCGGGCGACCTCAATGCCGATCTTGCGCTGGTCGCCCGTAATCATCTTGACTTCGACCCCTCGCCTCTGCGCCTCGACAATGGTGGCCTTGGTGTCGTGGCGGGGTGGGTCGATGAGCGCGAGATAGCCAAGCATGGTCCAGTGCTGCTCGTCGGTGGAGTAGGCGACGGCGAGGGTCTTGAGGCCACGAGCAGCGCAGTCGTCCATGACCTCGATAGCTTTGGAACGGACGTCGGAGGAGATGGACGGCATCGCGTTGATGACTGGCGGTGCGCCCTTGACGACAACGAAGTTTTTATCGTCGACCCCCTTGACAAAGGCCTGTGTCATCTTGTCGTTTGGGTTGAATGGAATGAAGCGGTTGACGGTGAACTGTGCGATCGCAGCAATCTTGGACTTGTCGTCGCCCGTGCCAAAGTAGTTGTTGATCGCCGTGTCGATAGCATCGGTGTTTTCCAGGCGCGAGGCGAGGAGCGCGTAGACCATGAGCTCGTGCGTGGTCTTGACGATTTGATTATCGAATACGACGCACGACTTCTCGTCAATACTCATCTTGCCGAGCGTCAGGGTACCCGTCTTGTCAGAGCACAGTATGTCCATGCCGGCGAGCTCCTCGATCGCCGAGAGACGTTGCACAATCGCCTTGTGGCGTGAAAGCTCGAGCGCGCCGACAGCTAGCCCGGTGGTGATGACCTGGGATTCGCGCATATTGCGTGGGACGTAAGAACAATTCTTACCACTGGCATGGCGACGGGCAGCACGGCAACGAGAATGACAACGGCGAACTTGAAAGAGTCGGCGAATGACCGGTTGTCTCGCTGGAGGCGCACGAAGAAGAGGATGACGCAGACCACTGAAGCCCCCAGGGCGATGCCGTGCGCCAACCGCGATAGGAGGCGCTTGAGGTTTCCTGCGCATAACAGGATGTCCGTCAGTCAGTTTCGCGATTTTTTCAACGAGATTATTGATATCGACGCACCGCCCTGCTCGGTGACGCCGGCGATGAGAGCCATCGCCTGACCCATGGTCGACTTGTCGCCGGTCAAGCACACGACCATCTCGAGCTCACCGGAGAGGACGAGTGATCCGCCGAGGACGCGGTCGCCGACGCGTTTTGTCTCGGGGAGCGGCTCACCCGTAAGCGCGGCAACGTCGAGTTTGAGCGGCTCGCCCTCGCCAACCAGCACGCCATCCGCGGGGACAGCCGCGCCGATCACGAGGCCCACCACGTCGCCCGGTACTAGCTCCGCCACAGGGCACTTTGTCCACTCTCCGTCGCGCTTAACGTTAGCCACGGGTGCAGCCATGCGCTTGAGTTCTTTGATCGCATTCCCCGAGTTTGCCTCGCCGATGTAGTCGACGATCACGATCAGGTTGACCTCGAAAACGAGGAGGAAGAAGCTCGCCCAGTCGCGCGAAGATTTGCATTCGCAAGACCCTTCAACGCGCTTGTCCTCTTGGTTGCATCGGCCGACGACGGCGATCGACAGCGCCGCCGCGAGCATCATGATCAAGGGCACGAGCGCCACGTAGCGCTTAGCGATCTTCCTCCACTCCGGCGTTTCCGGCGCCACTACCTCGTTCCGACCGTACTCGATGAGCAGGCGGCTCGCGTTACTACTCGTGAGTCCCATCTCCAAGCTCGTCGACGGCACGATCCACTCCTCCTCCAACACATCCTTCGAGCCCGCCTCCGTGGCGGTCTCCATTCTCGCAGCAAACGGCTGCGTGTCAACATTCGTCTCATCACGCTCGCCGTTTGCCGGGTTGGACCCATCGGCATCCATGTAAGTAAACTGCATTTCCATGTCCACCTCGCCGCGCCCGTCTCTTGTCAGTTTGGACTTGACGTCCACGTCCGTCATCACGTCTTTGGGCCCGCCTGTCCCCTCTAGTTTTGTCACGCGCAACGCAGAGGCCAAGTAAAAAACGCAGCGCGCGACTCGGCGTGTGTGGGCTGCCGGGGTCGTTAAAATCAAACCGGTAACCAACAGAATCTTTCGTGCCACGCAGAACATCGACGTCATCATCGACGTCATATACTTGACTTTTTTTGGGGGGGGGGGGGGTGCTTTGAAGCGCCGTGCGCACAAAAAAAGGGTAATTAAAGGCTGTAAGGAGCAAAACACGTCTGCGTTTCCTCCCTCCCTTCCCCCCCCCCCCTGCTCTGCTCTCGCCTCGGTCAACGCCCTGATCTACCGCTCCGATCTGCCCCTCTTTCCGCACCACCGCCCTTATCCTTTGAGTTTACTCCCTAAACCTTATCGCCCACCGTCTGCGATGCATGCGTGGCGGGCACTTTGTGCTCGATAAAGCTGCGCCTTGTAAGGGCATCGGCCGTCATGGCGCAGGTTGGCTAATGTTCGTTCGCCTCCCGGACGGGCCGGGCCGGGCCGAGAGCCGCTTGGCAACCGGGTTGTTCGCACCCCATGCTTGGGGCAGGCCTATGTTTAGCCGCCGCACTCCGGGCCACTTGTCAATCGATTCCCCCCCACCTAATAACACCTCGGCGCGAGGGCATAATCGTCCATGCCAGGTGCCAGGTACTTTTTGTCCAGCTATCCAATGCGCATACAATAGCGGTCCGATCTACAATCAGTTAGATCAACGAGGGGAAAAGGAGCGCGGTGTGGCGGGGACGGCAACTTTGCATGCGGCGACGCACGTCCACATTGCGGTCTGGGATTTGAGTGTTGGCAAAGAAGTGAAATTGGCCAGACTCCGCCGGGCATGCGTAGACTAGCCCGTTGTCGTCGTCGGCGGCGCGATAGTGCGAGCCAAGATCGAAAAAAACAAGGTTGAGAGCAACCGACGAGTTCTCTCTCTCTCTCTCTCTGTCTCTCTAGTTGAGCGTATTGCGGCGGGAGCCATGGTGGGCCGCGTTGTGGTTAGCAGCGTCGGAGCTGAAGTCGGATGGACTCTTGCTTTTGTGAGAGGCGACAACAACGCTGCCGCCGGCGATGCTCGAAATGGAATTTTTGCACTTTAGATTGTGGAGAAAATCTAGGACGGTTGCCGCGTCAGGCCTGTCGCTAGGATCGAGGCGCCACATGCAGTTGATGATATCACGGATGGGTTTGGGCATACGATGAAAGGCTGGTCGCCGACCGGCGAGGAGTGCCGACAAGTGGGTCGCCGGCGTGCGATGGTACTCAATTCCCGGCAAGACACGTTCCCACACGAAATAGAAGACCATCGCGAGCGAAAATATGTCGGCCTTGGACGAGTACTTTTGTGTCTTGGTGCCGTCTGTCGAGGCGACTTCGGGGGCCATATAGCGTACGGTCCCTGCGGCGGGGGCGCGGTCGAAGAGCAGCCAAGTCGCGACGCACCGCAATTAGAAGTGAGCTCCTCGCCAGATGCTGACGTTTGGGGGGCGTCACCGACCTTGATAGTAGCGGCGGCCGCATCTGCGACGAACTCTGTCATCGACTCTAACGAGACGGTCGAATCGTTGCCCGGCAAACTCGTCGGCGAGGTCGTTGTTGTTCTTCGTGCCCGAGCGATCCCAAAGTCTCCGAGCTTTACGCGGTGCGAGTTCGTCTGCCACCGAATTTGTTATTCGACGACGACGACGACGATGGGCGGAGCTCACCAGCAAGAAATTCGCGGGTTTGATGTCGCGGTGGATGACGATCGTCGGCATGCGCGAGTGCAGGTACTCGATTGCCAGGCCCATGTCCATGCAGAAAGACAAGCTCATCTTCGGCCCGGGTTTATCCTTGATGACGTAGTTTTCGATCGACCCTTCGGCGAAGTACTCGATGACGAGCGTCAGCTCGGGCGAACGCGTGTACCCAAAGAATTGAACGATGTTCGGACTGCACGCCGACGTCAGACTTGGTACGAACAGCGGGATTTAACTCACTGGTGCAGCGTCGCCATGATTTTTATCTCTCGCTCGAACAACTCGCGATCCTCGGCCTGGGCGTCCTGATACAAGATCTTAACAGCAACCGGTGTGTGACGCCACTCGGCGGCGCGCACGATCCCATACGACCCCCGACCCAGCTCCTTCCCTTGCTTAACGTCCTCAGGGGCGATGCGCCAATACGTCTTCGAGTCCATCAACGCGCCGGTCGCAACAACAGCCCGCGGCCTTCTTCGCTCTGCCGATCGTCTCAATTTTCTCAGGCGTTGCTTGTCCTCCCCGTTCCTTCACTTCGCGTTGCACTTTAAACCAAGTCCCATACCCCGCCAGTATCCATCTTCAACCAATCTTCCAACCTAATAACCTTTTTTTGGGTAAGAACCGAATGTGGGTATAGAATTGCTTCTTAGGTGTCAAGGCATGTTCTCGAATGTTCACAGCTCAATCTGAATCTTGGGAACAAATAATGTTGACTCACGGTTCCTTAACGGCCAATCCCTCGGCCACGTGCAGTGTTAAGCTGCACGTGGATGGTCGGGTACACCTTCTTGTGTGCGGCGGTTGTTGACACAGTGTCACAAGCGGCGCGGAGCCTCTCAACCTCGGAGTCGGTGAGGAGACGCGCGGCGCGGATGAGCTGGAAGAGAGACGCGTAGGCGGGCTAGAGGGGATCGACGCGCTAGATGACGGCCTCGATCTCTTCCTTTGCCCTTGTCATCGTGTGACCATCCGTCTCCATGAGCTCATCGGTGGGCATTCTAGACCACCACATACCGTCGATCTCATCCAGAAAGAGGCCTTCGTGGTTGCTCCCGAGGCCCCGCTGTAGTACGCAATGCACGGGGGATATGCTAATCCCAGCGCCTTGACGCGCGGGATAAAAAGGCATGGCGTTCAGAGGCGGGCTACAAAGAGGAGAATCGACAGGAGTGGGAGGGGAATTGAAAGGGCGCTGGTACCCTGCGCAATTTGTCACGGTCTTGAGCGAGGAAGTAAGAGATCGTTGGTATGCGGAATCCGCGGAATGCCTTGTTGAGACCCGGCTCGTGAACTGTGGGGACTCGCGCGGATGTTTCGAGGCGCACCTTCATCGACTAGAAATCCTCGGGGTGTTTCGGGTCGTGGCAGGCCTTGGCGGTAGGTAGCCTTGGGATCTAGCGGGGTGAGGTAGGTGAACCAATATATGGACCTGCTGTTGTCGTCCGTGCCGAAGGGGTGGCGGTCAGGGTGCGTCCCCGAGCCCTTTGACGCGGCAGATGCTGTGCAGCGCCGGCTGCTTCTTCCCATTTTACCATTGCCGAGTCCCTGCAAGGCCTCGTCAAAATCCTCGGGGTCGAGCTGGAGGACCTCGTACCAGGTGCACGCACTTAGGGTGGCCAGCCCAAAAAGGTGCGACCGGGCTTCACGCAGAAAGGAACCCCTTCGAGTGCGCCATTGAGCTTTTCGTTGAGGTCCTTGAACGCACCCACCAGCATAGATGGTTCGAGGTCCTGCGTCCAGGCCGCCGTCACGGTATTAGCGCGCGATAGGGGCCGAGCGCCTGCGAATTTTTTGGCAACTCCGCCGCCTACTTACTCGAGCAGCACGAGATCACGGGCGCGATGCTCGACGAGTACTACGACTTTGCCTAGTTTCTGTACGAGTGCGGCGACTATCGAAACGCTCGCGACATGCTGGACCACTACCTCGGACTCAACGCGGCGAGCCAGTCGAGCCCGACGTCCATGTCGACGAGGTACTTCCTGGCGCTCTGGGGGGAACTGGCCTCGGAGGTTCTCCTGAAGAACAGGGACGACGCCCTCGCCGATCTTACGCAGCTGCTCCAACAGGTCATCGATGAGCGCAACAGTCCGCCGCTCGAACAGCTCCAACAACGCAGTTGGTTGCTCCACTGGTCCTTGTTCGTCTTCTTTAACCACGGCAAGGGCCACGACGGGATCATCGACCTGTTCTTGTCGGAGAAGTACGTACCTCCAGGCCATCCAGACCAACTGCCCGTGGCTCCTCCGCTACCTAACGACCGCCGTGATTATCAACAAGCGCCGCCGATCGACGCTCAAAGACCTCGTCAGGGTCTTCACCCAGGACAGCACCGAGGCCGCCGCCGAGGACGCGACGACCCCGAGGCCCGAGGCCGACCCGGTGACGCGATTCGTCGACCGTTTGTACGCCAAATTTGACTTCGACGGCGTGCAGCGGACGCTAAAGGAGTGCGACGACGTCTTGCGCGCCGACTACTTTCTTTGCAATTGCGCTGATACCTTCATGGAGGTCAGCTTCGAAGTGTGCTTTGATGTCTGCTGCCGAGTTAATCAATCAGTGATCAGGAAACATTTTCGACGTCGACTGCGAAAGCGGGGGTGGGGTCCGCCGAAACGACCAGACGGTGCGACCCACCGCGAGACAGCCTACTTCGTTACTTCGTTCATTCCTTTCTATGGTCGTTCGCCCATTCATTCGCTCGTTCGTTAACTAGGCGGTCCTGAACAGTAAGCTAGGTGTCGTTCACTACGCAGAAAGCGCTGGCATGTCCTGGGCAACCGAGTTAGTCAGTGATTTTGGCTTGGTGGGTCGCATTCTATGACTCGTGGGTTATTAGTGATTTCCTTTGTTTTTTTGTTACGCGTTGTTGGTGTCGACCTCGGGCGTTGACTAACAGCGGGCAGCCTAATTTGTTACTTCGCTGGGCGTTTGGGCTAGGGTCGGATAAGAAAACGAGACTAGCCCGCGCCGCAACGACGGGTCCTACAACGCGTGGGCTTTTTCCTTTTTTTGCGTGAGGGGACGAAAGGATGCCGACTTCACTATGGGGACTAGTTCCATCGCGACGATCTCGCGACGTGGCGGCACATACTGCTTGAGTACAAATGAACATAGCTCAGCGATCCGTTGAGTATGTCTTAGTAAAAACTGGAACATAGTTAACGGCTCGTACGAACTTTCTTATCCGACCCTACGTTTGCGCCATCGACCAAACGACCTTGTGCAGATTGACTTTTAGGTCGGTTCGCTCGCATACAGGACGACAGCTGGGTATTTATTTTGCGCGAGCACCCAGCGAACGGCGCCGCGCTCCGGGCCTGCTCTGCCCTAAAACCTTCGAGATTACGCCTAAACCCCCTCTTGTGATTTTCAGAGCGCCCCCTTACACCCACCCCACTCTCATTCTCTCTGCCAATCTAAGACTAAGCTGCTTTGATCAGCGCACGTTCGCTAACCTTTGAGTTTACCCTCTTGTGATTTTCACCAGGTTCTACAGCTGTCTGAAGAAGGTGGAATTATGCTCCAACGGGTGTTCAAGTCGGGTGGCGCCAAGCTCTCGGTGGTGGCTTCACGCAGCAAGTTCACGCTTCCTGACCTGCCGTGCGTGCGGCGTCCCGGGGCGCAGTAAGCCTCGCCACAGGTACGGTTATGGCGAGCTCGCACCAGTCATCTCCGGCGAGATCATGGAGCTGCACCACTCAAAGCACCACAATACCTACGTCACGAACCTCAACGTCGCGGCCGAGAAGCTCGAGACTGCGACGGTTCGTTTGGTGCCTTGAGACGCGTCGTGACGCCGGATTAACAGGCGGCGGGTGACATCACGGGGATCATCGCCGCGCAGAGCGCCATCAAGTTCAACGGCGGCGGCCACCTCAATCACACCATCTTTTGGCAGAACCTCGCTCCGCCTGCCAAGGGCGGCGGCGCGCCGCCGACGGGCGCGCTGGCGGCGGCGATCGACGCGCAATTCGGCTCGCTCGAAGAGATGCAGAAACGACTGAGTGCCGTGACCATCGCCGTCCAAGGTTCGGGCTGGGGCTGGTTGGGCTACGACAAGGCCAACAAGAAGCTCGCCCTCGCGACCTGCCCGAACCAAGACCCCCTTGAGGCTACAACAGGTCTTGTTCCGCTCTTTGGCATCGACGTTTGGGAGCACGCGTACTATTTGGACTACAAAAATGTCCGCCCGGACTACGTCAACGCCATATGGAAGATCGCTAACTGGGCTGACGTCGCCACGCGCTACCAAGCCGCTTCGGCCTGAGCTCATCGAACCTCGCCTTCTCTTGTTACGCACGCACGTGCAAGGCTAGCAGGGTTCAGAAGGGGATCTTAGCGCGACGTCCGAGGTCACCGTGTGATTCTCCGTACCCCTTACGCCACCTGCTTTTTTACTGAGAAATGCTATCAGGCCCCACGTGCCGGAACCCCAAATGCAGAAATTCCCGGCGCACAATGGCCAAGCCGTCAAACTCTCACCCATCCTTCGCGAGCCTATCGAGTCAGGCTGTGCGGCAGATTGCGTGAGTGCGACTGATGGATTAGTCCGCTTCGAAATCTTTGTTCGTTGGAAGCGGCGGCGGCAGGAACGTAAGAAATATATTTAGGAGGAGAAGGCGGGGCACGCGCGGGGCGGTGCGTTCGTAGACTTTGCCAGAAGTCTTTGGTGACAGGGATTGGTTTTGGAGGTAAGAGAATACTGATAGGTTTGTTGCTGCGGCTTCGTGATCGAGACCTGAGCTCACTTGGTGAACTCACTAAGATTGGGGATTCCAGAAGGCTTTTGTGCGCTTGCCAAACCTTAAAACATTCGTGGACTTGCTTTCGCTTCTGCCCTTCTTATGACCTTCATCTTTTAACCCTATACCTTTTTCCGCCAATCTAAGCTGCTTTTATCAGCGCACGCTCGGCCCTTTAACCTTTGAGTTTACCCCTAAATTTTTTGCCGAAACGTGCTTTCTACATGGCGGATCACCTTTAACTTACTGATCTGCACAGATGCCTATGGTGTTTTGATTGCTCGTGTTTGTATTTCGAAACGGACGCTGAGGATGGAGACACGGGCTATTTTGATCGTGCTACAGAGCGCACTCGTTGTCTTCTTCCGGTGTGACGACGTCAACGAGACCATTATATGTGTGCAAGTGTGTCAGTATGATATTTGTCTCCGCCGGAATGTCGAGCTACCATAGATAAACCCGAAAATAGATAAACTACAAAGAAGCCTGAGGCTTAAAAAGGAGATACAATATCACGAGGCACCAAATGTACCAACCTTCTTTTTTTTTTGTGCGAAGACGAGTAGTTGCGTTTTTGGTGAGGTGCCCAGAGTTCGCATCGTTGAATCTCGCGATGCCGTTGTTATCGATTGAGCTGCAAAGCGAAGAGCGCGACGGTTGCCACCAAGATGATGGCGATCGAGGTAGAAGACGCGTACATTGAGAGAGCCGCACTGCAATCGCCGAGCCCTTGGAAACGCGTATGTCCCTTGTTGTACTCGTGGCGCGGACACATAAAATCGCCGAGCCTGCAGTCCCAGACACCGCAGATGTCGAGCTCCTCGCAGAGAATTCTCCCAGAATTTTGGAGACAGAACTCCCCCTTTCGGCTAAAAACCACGTCCGATTCGCTTGGCGAGAGCTCGAGGCAGTCGCACCCTGATTGGCGCATGGCCTCAATGTGGAGAATGTCGCTGTCGATGCAGTATGTGCTACACATGCTCTCGTGAACGGCATATGCGTGGACGTCACCGTGCCTGCCAGCGATGTCGACCTTGAGTTGAGTCATCGATCTGCGACACAGCTTTGTCGCTTTCTCCATGACGATTCCAAACGACATCGTGTAGTCAGTGTAGATGACGGCCTGAGTCAAGCCCCAAAACCCAATCTCGCGGTCGACCGACAACAGCTGGTTTGTCTCCTCGGCGTAATTCGTGTAGTCGCTATCGTACCATTCCGCGTATCGGGTCAGATTGCATTCCGCCAGGCTCGGTGCCGCCAGCAAAGTCCCACCCAAGACGACGGCGAAACTTCGCATGATGCGACGTGACGTCAGCAGCATCGTATCTTGACGATATCGTGCGTAATAAATAAGGCGATGGTCGCCTTGGATGTGGAGAAGCTCCGGGCGTCGCTCGCAGCAAATAAGGAGGAAAAAGTGCGAGTATTCGCATCCAACCAAGACACGCAAATCTTGCTGTTAATGGGTGCCTTGGAGGCATTAGTCTCGGGCCAGCAAAAATTGGTCGAGCGAGTGGAGGAATCGGACCGGCGCACGAAGGAACGGTTCGCAAGCATTGAGAAGCAGCTAGCGGCGACGACCGGACGGCTCGCAGATTTGGCGAATGAGGAGCGACAGGCCGAGACGATGACCGCGGCGACGCTAGAAGACGTCGAGCAGCGCCTGGGTATGGTAACAAAGCAGGTCGACAACGTAGTCGCCGCGCTCAAGGTGGGCAAGCAGGTGCGGAAGAGGGCGATGCACTCCGTGAACAATTGGGTCAAGAACCACAACGCAATCGAGAGGAACCGCGACCGCGGGATCGCGTTATTTCAGCGGCGGGTCAGGGAACATTGCGAGAGATTACGGAAGCGGAAGAAAATCGACGAGGCCTCGAACGGCCAAATAGCAACCCGAAACGCGGAGGAGATCCCGCAATATAAGATGCCGAGCCCAACTCTCTGGCGAAAGCCGTCTGAGGGTGTGATAGCAGAATTGGACGATATGATCGACGACGGGACGACGACGGCCAACTTGTTTGAACTCGAACAGGTTTTGACGCAAAGGCTGGACATGCTAGAACAGAAGACGGTGGACCTAGAGCGAGGCAGCGCTACGCTTGAAAAGGCTGAGAATCCATTCGAGGAGAAGATCTCCCAGATTGTGGTGCCCCTCGCCGAGCGGACGGCCAGAGAAATACTTCAAGAGCAGATGAAGCAGGACTTTGATGGGGGAACATCGGTGCTTGAAATACGGAGAGACTTGAACGCCGTGACGCGCTTTGCAGATGAGATGCAAAAGCGCTGTGAGAAGGCGCTGATCGCAGCGGACGCGTCTCGAGCCCTGAAACGAAAGGTGCGGACCGAGGAGGCGTCGGCGCGAGTCGCGTGTCTCGAGACATTGCACGCGTTGCGCAACGCCATAGCGGCGCGCCGCGCTATGCAGCAAGATGAGGCGGTCAATAATTTGGAACTCTTCTTCAGATATGCCGAAACCATCGTCGGTAGCGCCGTCCAAGGTATGGCCAACATTCGCACGAAATTCGAAGAGGACGACGAAATCGACGAATTGCCTGCGTCCACTTTGCTCAGATTGCGCGTCCTGGCGTCTCTCCTAGACGGTGCACTCGATTTCGAACCGCTGCGGGAGACCAAGTTCGGGCATGAAACCGGCCGTTTGGTGAATATTGGCACCGGAGGCGAACCGACTTCCCGGGGCCCCATCGAAGCGGTGACCTGGGACGAGGCTCTGCGGCAGGGCCTAAAAGGCATCATCCCGTTGATCGATCGTCACGTTTCGCCATCGCTCGCCTACTTGGACGTCGTGCGCATGCGCGCCGAGTTTAACGGTCTCCCGATCAACGGCGAGTTCGACGCGCTCTCGAATGATGCCAAAGAAGAGCGCAACGACCTAGAAGAGCCCGGGTCGTCGTCATCGCCGTCGTTGTCATCTTCGAGGTATTCAGTCGGCACAAACGAAGTTTGTTTGACGCTCGACGAGCCTTGGCGTCTCTCCGAACACACTTCCGAAGTCCTCCGCGCCTCGGGCCTCGACTTCTTCTTCTTTGCAAAAGAAAGCGACCTTACGATCTGCCTGCGCAAACACGCCGATCTCGCAGGCTACCATGGTGATGCACTGGCCGCAGCCCGTGGCATTGCCAAGGACGCACAGCGACATGCCGCCTCGCTCGACGCGGCCATTCAAGAACTTGTTGCCCAAATGCAGCACGGTTTTGCCAGTCGCGAAGACTACGCCAAGGTCGAGCGAGCGCTCGCGCAGCTTGGAGACCGGCTCCGCTCCGCAAAAGACGATATCGACAACCAGCGCGCTCAGTCCCACGAGTGCGCCGACCATCTCCTCAAGCTTGCAGATCAGGTTCGCGCAGCCGCGACGAGGTCGCCTAGTTACAATCGTCTCGAGAAAATTCTCGAGCGCAAGGCGGACGTGAACGATGTCCTCGACCTTAAGGGTCGCCTAAGCGACGTAAACGCATTTCACGAGAAGAAGCTGAGTCAAAACGGCGAGGCTCACAACAATCACCGCACCTCGAGCGAGTTTGCCACGTTCGTCACCAAGTGCCTCGCTTGCAACCGCCCGTTCAGCGACGTCGACATAGCGCCGAGACCAAACCCCCCGCCGCTCGTTGTGCCTCCCGGAGCGCTAGTCGCACCTGGCGCCCGCGTCCCCTCCATCATGCCGCCCTCTGCGGGCGGCGTCGTGCCAGGGAGCGTCGGTGCTTGCGTCGAGATGCACCCGACACAACGCGACGACAAAGGCGCGACTGTCCTGTCCACTTTCGCGAGCCAGAAAGCGCACAAGGTCTACGAGTCGCCCCCCAAAAAGACAATGTCGCTCCAGTTCGACGGTGTCCAGGATAGTAACGTCATCATCAGCCGAGCAGGTGCCAACAGACTGATGCCGCTCTCTTCAAAGCGCGCCGCTGCCGAGCAGAAACTGCTTCATCTGTCCAAGGGCCAGCCACCTCCAAGCATGCTCGCAGAACACAATAATTAAGACTCGGCGGTCTTTTAACGACGGTGCCTACGTGTTGAAGCCCACCCGCGAGGTGTCGCAAACCGACTCCCGTAACTTGTTGTCCCAGCGCGAGCTTCCGAGATGTCTTACTGTACACATCACCGTTAGTTTTGTTAGACACGTCGGAATTCGGAGACCCCGTGTGGTGAGGCACTTTTGTGATCGCCTCTGTGCCGCGGCGGCGGAGTTCGTCGAACACGCAGACAATGCTGTGCCCACTGCAGGGAAGTCGAGGGAATGTCGTCGTCTACGCACCTCAGAAAAATCACGCCTATCAAAACACATTTGCGGAACTATCGCTGCTTCAGTTAAATCGCCATCTGGCGCTTCACTCAACGAGATGAAGCTGGTGTAGTCTTGTGACTCAACCTCTTGCCCCGTCAAGAGCGCCGCGATGGTGTCGAGCTTCGTCCCCAGCCTGATCTCGAGGTCACAGAGATCGGACTGGAGGGCGTCGATACGGGGCGAGAGTGCCACATCAGTCGAGGAAGAAGAAGAAGAAGAAAAAGAAGAAGAGGGCGGGGAATCATCATCATAATCATCATCGTCGTCGTCGTCGTGTTGTCGCACCGTAGCATCTTGGATAATGAGAGTACCCACCTCTTCATCCTCGTAGCGTTTTTCGGCAGCGGGCGGTCCAACAATGCTACGGCCCTTGAAGCGGAAGTACCAGCAGCTGAGGACGGCGAGGAAGATGACGATGTAATGCAGCACGAATACCCCGACAAATCTGCGAAGCTGGAGACGGTCGGCGTCATCATCCTCGTCGGAGTCTGCCTTGCTCCTTTTGTCGTAGACTGGTCCAAGTGCTGGGCTCGTAGGGTGTCGAGAGTACCGCCTCCCTCGAGACTCAAAAAATACTCGGCGAGGACCTGTGTGATGAGCGAGCTGCATTAATGGCGGTAGTCGGCGTAGACGACCTGCGATGAAGGGCTTGGTGGTCTCGACATCACCATCCAAAACACGAAACACGCAGAAAATATGTGCTCCGAGGCCGTACCCAGCCGCCGTCGGCGTGTGCAATCTCCTCGCCGACGCGCGCAATATGGCACGAGAGTGTGTAGGTGGCGCTGCGATATGCCAGCTCAAAGGTCCAGCGATCGGTGAGGACGGCGTCGCATACTCCGTTGTACACGTCCGTGAACTCGTCGGTCGTCGAGACTTTGAGATGCGGTGGATACTCCGGAATCGAGTCGAAGAGGGACTCGGTTCCGTACCCCCTGTGGACGTAGATCTTGGCTCCTTGGTCGATCGCGTCCTCGATGTCGGAAAAGCGTGCCGACGTCTTGCTCTCCGAGACGAGGACGGCTGCCAGGTTCGCCGTGTACGACGAGATGATGATGCAGGTGGCCAAGGCCCACGACGCACGGAGCACCTTGCTGGACACGGTAGTGGGCTCGAGACCGCCAGCGGCCGCGACTTGGAGTGTCGCCTTGTGCGCCGAGTCGAACGCGCCCTCGCGTTCGATGTACCAGTAGGCAAACGCGGTAACGGCCGTCGAAAACACCGTAGCCGCCCACAGCTTGATGGAGAAGGGGTAGGCGAATCGAAAGAAGGTGTGCCTGTTCCTCCAGGGATCGTTATCTTTGTCGTCTTCGGTGGTCGTCACGAGCCACCGCGTCATGTCGTATACCGAATACGGCTGGCTGAATCCGTTTGCCGTGCGCTCGGCCGTTTCCGTCGTCGAGTCGATCGCCACGTCGAAGTCATGTAATTGATATTCTCCACGTATGTCGAGTTCGACGCGCTTTCGTTGGACAGATACAGCTCGTATCGAACCCGGCAAGGTTCGCGATCTCCTCTGACATGTTGGCCTGCATTCCCGAGAGTACGCCGTTGGTGTAGTCTATCGCCGCAGTGTCGGAGGATCGGTAGTAAGCGATAATCGTCAATTTGATGCCGTCCAACCCTTTCTCGAAGTCCCGCTAGCCGGTCGCAATGTCGATCGTCCGATTGCAACTTGTGGCCACTCGCGAGTCACATTTTAATGATCCTTTTGTTCAGATGAGACTCGCACATGTTGTAACGGTAGTCGGTCCGCCCGGAATCGTCGTTGTCGAAGACGGGCCGCGAGTTGGCGACGAGGCGCGATGCGCAGGCGACGGTGATCACAAAGAAAATCATGGCGGAACCTCGCGCTCTGGGGAAAGATTCAATCAAACCTCATATCTTTTCAACCAGTGTTTTTTTTCGGCACGCGTGAAGCCAGAGCGACTGCGGTAATAAACGAGCGCGGAGATGATGAGACAGAGATACAATAACAAGGAGGGCTCCGAGCGACGAGAATCCCCAGTGCGTATCTGCGAACTGGCCGAGGCGGGCAGGGAGGAGGTTCACCACGGGAAAGAATGGAACAGTCTACCCTGGCGGGGGTCTCCGCGCACGCGCGACGCGCACGCGCGCGAGAGAAAGAGTAAGGGGGATATCGTCTATGCGACGGCGACGACGACGATGATGAGAACGACGCCGAGTCGCACGCTGGGGGGGCACGCGGAGGGAAGTTGGAGGTACGCAGGGACGACGACCCACGATGTCGCGTGTGTTAAAAACACAATTTTTGTCGTTGTCTACAGAAACCTTCTTCAAATATGCCGAAACCATCGTCGGCAGCGCCGTCCAAGGTATGGCCAACATTCGTATCGAAGTCTACGAGGACGACGAGATTGACTAATTACCCACGTCCGCTCTGCTCAGATTGCGCGTCCTGGCGTCTCTCCTAGACGGTGCACTCGATTTCGAACCCTGCAGTGCGGGAGACCAAGTTCGTGCATGAAACCGGCCCTGGCCATTTGGCGAGTATTGGCACCGGAGGCAAACCTGCCTCCCGGGGTTCCATCAAAGCGGTGACCTGGGACAAGGCTCTGCGGCAGGGCCTAAAAGGCATCATCCCGTTGATCCATCGTCACGTTTCGCCATCGCTCGCCCATTTGGATGTCGTGCGCCTGCTTGCCGAGTTCAACGGTCTCCCGATCAACGGCGAGTTCGACGCGCTCTCGAATGACGCCAAAGACGAGCACAACGACCTAGAAGAGCCCGGATTGTCGTCATCGCCGTCCTTGTCATCTTCGAGGTATTCAGTCGGCACCAACGAGCTTTGTTGATGCTCGACGTGCCTTGGCTTCTCTCCGAACTCACTTCCGAAGTCCTCCGCGGCTTGAGTCTCGACTTCTTCTGTGCAAAAGAAAGCGACCTTTACGATCTGCCTGCGTTAACACGCCGATCTCACAGGCTACCGTGGTGATGCACTAGCCGCAGCCCGTGGGATTGCCAAGGATGCATACCGCCTCGCTCGACGCGGCCATTCAAGAACTTGTTTCCCAAACGCAGCTCGGTTTTGCCAGTCGCAAAGACTACGCCAAGGTCGAGCGAGCGCTCGCTCAGCTTGGAGACCGGTTATGCTCGCTCAGCTTGGAGACCGCTTCTGCTCCACAAAAGACGATATCGACCATCAGTGCACTCAGTCCCACGAGTGCGCCGGCCTTTTTTCCTCAAGCTTGCAGATCAGGTTTGCAGTCGCAACGCTGTCGCCCAGCTACAATCGCATTGAGAAGCTACTCGAGCGCAAGGCGGACGTGAGAAGATGTCCTCGGCCTAAAGGGTTGCCGAAACGACGTCAACGCCCTTCACATGAAGAATCCGAGGTAAAGCGGCGAGGCTCACAACAATCACCGCACCTCGAGCGAGATAAATTGGCGCGTTCGTCACCAAGTACCTTGCTTGCAACCGCCCGTTCAGCGACGCCTAAATGGCGCCGAGACCAACCCCCCCGCCGTTCGTGGTGCCTCACGGAGCGCTAGTCGCACCTAGCGCCAGCGTCCCCTCCGTCATGCCGCTGCGGACGGCGTCGTGCCATAAAGCGTCGGAGCTTGCGTCGAGATGCACCCAACACACCGCGACGATAGAGGCGCGACTCTCCTGTCCACCTGCGTGAGCCGGAAAGCGCGAGGCCTGCGAGTCGCCCCCCAAAAAGACAATGTCGCTCCAGTTCGACGGTGTCCAGGATCCTAACTACTAATCGACAGATGTTTGTTTGTTTTTTGTTTGTCTGTTTGTTTGTCTTTAAATGTCGACTGCTAAGAGGGGGGTGTGTGTGGGGAGCATGAAGGATGTGGGTGGGTGGGGTAGGAGGGATGTGCCTGACGGGCGGAGATAAGTACGCGGGACCTAGTCGGGGTCATCGCCGAGTCGTGGGGCAGGCGAAGAGAGGACGGGCCCGCCCGTAGGTCGTACGCATGCTGCCGCCGGACGTATGTGCGACGAAGGGTGACGTCCTGCTGGGATCGGGCGGCCTGGGTGGGGTTCCCCGAGGCGGCGACATGGGTGAGGGCGGTGAGGGCACAGCGAGCCCGGCCTTTGTTTGTCTTTAAATGTCGACTGCTAAGAGGGGGGTGTGTGTGGGGAGCATGAAGGATGTGGGTGGGTTTGTAGGGTATGAGGGATGTGCCTGACGGGCGGAGATAAGTACGCGGGGCCTAGTCGGGGTCATCGCCGAGTCGTGGGGCAGGCGAAGAGAGACGGGCCCCGCCCGTAGGTCGTACGCATGCTGCCGCCGGACGTATGTGCGACGAAGGGTGACGTCCTGCTGGGATCGGGCGGCCTGGGTGGGGTTCCCCGAGGCGGCGACATGGGTGAGGGCGGTGAGGGCACAGCGAGCCCGGCCTAATGCGTTGGCGATCCCCCACTCACGGTAGATGCGGCGAGTTTGGGCCGCCTTTGCCTCTGTGAAGTGGGTTTGCGTTTGTCTTTAAATGTCGACTGCTAAGAGCAGGGTCGGATAAGAAAGTTCGTACGAGCCGTTAACTATGTTTCAGTTTGTACTAAGACATACTCAACGGATCGCTGAGCTATGTTCATTTGTACTCAAGCAGTATGTGCCGCCACGCCGCGAGATCGTCGCGATGGAATTAGTCCCCATAGTGAAGTCGGCATCCTTTCGTCCCCTCACGCAAAAAAAGGAAAAAGCCCACGCGTTGTAGGACCCGTCGTTGCGGCGCGGGCTAGTCTCGTTTTCTTATCCGACCCTGCTAAGAGGGGGGTGTGTATTGTGAAGTTGGTTTGCGTTTGTCTTTAAATGTCGACTGCTAAGAGGGGGGTGTGTGTGGGGAGCATGAAGGATGTGGGTGGGTTTGTGGGGTATGAGGGTTTGTGTTTGTCCCCCGATTCAGGGTAAGGATCAGGTAGGCCCGCGAGCCAGGCATTGATCCTCCAAGCCGTCTACGGCGACCTCGCAGACTATTTCCACGACCCGCGGCGGCTCTTTCAGCGCACCATTCTCACGCCCCGTCGAAACGATGTTGTCGATGCTGACAACGCGCGCATGACCGCGGCATTTTTTTCCCGGAGACGAGGCGTCGGAGTTCTTTTCGGCAGACTAGGTTGGGTCGGAAGACGACGCCTCGCTCTTTACAGTCGAGTTTTCGACTCCCCGACAACCAACGGCATGCTGACTTTGATCGCGAGCTTAAAGTCTTCGCAACCTCGACCCGTCGTACGGCCACTGCAACGGTACCAGAAACATGATCGATCGTGTCGTGTCACCGAGGCTCTTCCAACCTGTATCCCTTAAGCCCAACCGACGCCAAACGATCAACAAGAGCCAGGGCCAGACGCCCCGCGAGGTCGGCGTCCTCTTGCCCAAGCCCGTCTTCTGTCACGTCCAGCTCTACGCGGCTCTCTGTCGATCGGCAACCCCGAGGATTTTCTCTTCGGGGTCGACGACTCCACCCTACCCCACACGTGCTGCGCAAGACCGATAAGTCCCCTCCCGGCGTCTACACGCGCACTGTAGGTGAGCTTACTGGGACCAGGTGAACTTACTGGAACCAGGTGAACTTACTGAGGTTGGAGATTGGGACTAGGTGCCTAGCCTGGCTCCCATGCCCGGGAGAGGTCCGAAGTTAGTTAGTTACTTGGTGAACTTAGTGACCAGGCGAACTTACTGGGACCAAGCAAACTTACTGGGGTTTTTAGAGTAAACTCAAAGGCTAGCGGCGCGTGCGGATCAAAGCAGCTTAGATTGGCGGGGGTGAGAGCGACGAGTTCGAAGGAGAGTGGGGTGAGTGGATGTGAGCACGAGTGGGTTTACGCCGAATTTACTGGGGTTAGAGATTGGGACTAGGTGAACTTACTGGGACCAGGTGAACTTACTGGGTTAGAGATTGGGACTAGGTGAACTTACTGGCCTGCACTTGTAGTAACCTATCAGCCGAGCAGGTGCCAACAGACTGATGCCGCTCTCTTCAAACCGCGCCGCTGCCGAGCACAAACTCTTCATCTGTCCAAGGACCAGCCACCTCCAAGCATGCTCGCAGAGCATAGTTAAGACCCGGCGGTCTTTTAAACTACGGTGTGTTAAGTGTTGAAACCCACCTGCGAGGTGTCGTAAACCTCCTCCCGTAACTTGTCCCCCCAGCGCGAGCTCCCACTACACACACACACACACACATGTATTTATGTACACATCACCGTCGGTTTCGTCATCACCGTTGGCTTTGATTGACTTGTGGACTTCAAAGACCCCGTTTGGTCGAGACATATTTGTGAAGGCTTTTTTTCGCGGCGGCGGAATTCGACACACACGCAGGCACTGTTGTGCACACTGCGAGGTACTCGAAGGGGTGTCGTCGTCTACGCACCTCAGAAAAATCACGCCTAGCAAAAAACTTGCGGAACTATCGCTGCTTCGTTTGAATCGCCATCTGGCGCTTCGCTCAACGAGACGAAGCTCGTGTTGTTGTCTTGTGACTCCACCTCTTGCCCCGTCAAGAGTGCGGTGATGGTATCGAGCTTCGTCCCAATCCTGATCTCGAGGTCACAGAGATCGGACTGGAGGGCGTCGATACGGCGCGAGAGTGCCACAACAGCCGAGGAAGAAGAAGAGCGCAGGAAATCATCATCATCGTCGTCGCGTTGTCGCACCGGAGCATCTTGAACAACGAGAGTCCCCTCCACCTCCTCCTCGTCGTCGTATTTTTTGGCAGCGCGCGGCCCCACGATGCTGCCGCGGCCCGTGTGGAAAAAAAAGCGGTAGTACCAGCATCCCAGGACGGCGAGGAACATGACGATGTAATGCAGCATGAAAACCCCGACAAAGCTATGAAGCTGGAGACGGTCGGCGACATCATCCTCGTCGGGGTCAGCCTCGCTCCCGCACGATTTTGTCGTGGACTGGTCCAAGTACTGGGTGCGCAGGGTGTCGAGAGTACCGTCTCCCTCGAGACTCAAAAAGTACTCGGCGAGGACCTGCGTGATGAGCGAGCTGCATTTATGGCGGTAGTCGGCGTAGACGACCTGCGGTGAAGGGCTTGGCGGTCTCGAAGTTACCATCCAAAACACGAAACACGCAGAAAAAAAACATGTGCTATAAGTCTTACCCAGCCGCCGCCCGCGTCCGTGATCTCGTCGCCGACTCGCGCAATCTTGCACGAGGGTGTGAAGGAGGCGCTGCGATATGCCAGTTCAAAGGTCCAGCGATCGGTGAGGACGGCGTCGCATACTCCGCGGTACATGTCCATGAACTCGTCGACCGTCGAGACTTTGAGATGCGGCGGGTACTCCGGAGTCGAATCGTAGAGGGACTCGGTCGCGTACCCCTTGTGGACGCAGATCATGGCTCCTTGGTCAATCGCGTCGTTGATGTCGGAAAATCGCGCCGACGTCTTGGTCTCCGAGACGAGGACGGCAGCGAGGTTCGCCGTGTACGATGAGATGATGATGAAGGCGGCCATGGCCCACGACGTCAGAAGCATCTTGCCGGACACGGTGGTGGGCTCGAGACCGCCAGCGGCCGCGACTTGGAGTGTCGCCTTGTGCGCCGAGTCGAACGCGCCCTCGCGTTCGATGTACCAGTAGGCAAACGCGGTAACGGCCGTCGAAAACACCGTCGCCGCCCACAGCTTGATGGAGAAGGGGTAGGCGAATCGAAAGAAGGTGTGCCTGTTCCTCCAGGGATCGTTATCTTTGTCGTCTTCGGTGGTCGTCACGAGCCACGGCGTCATGTCGAGAAACGAATACGGCTGACTGAATCCAAGCGCCGCGCGCTCGGCCATTGCCGTCGTCGAATCAATTGCCACGTCGTAGTGCCGCATCATGTACTCAATATCATCGACGTACGTCGAGTTCGACGCGCTCTCGTTGAACAGGTACAACTCGTACTCGAACCCGGCGAGGTTCGCGATCTCCTCTAACACGTCGGCCTGCAATCCCGAGAATTCGTCGTTGGTGTAGTCTATCGCCGCAGTGTCGGAAGACCGGTAATACGCGATAACCGTCAGCTTGATGCCGTCCAACCCCTTCTCGAACTCCAGCGCGCCGGTCGCAATGTCGATCGTCCGATTACACCTTGTGGCCACTGGTGAGTCACATTTTAATAATCCTTTTGTTAAGATGAGACTCGCACATGTTGTAACGGTAGTCGGTCCGCCCGGAATCGCCGTTGTCGAAGACGGGCCGCGAGTTGGCGACGAGGCGCGACGCGCCGGCGACGGTGATCACCAAGAAAAACATTTTGGAACCTCGCGCTTTGGGGCAAAAATCAAGCCCCGAAACATTGAATTATTTTCTACCTTTTTTTTTTTGGTTTCCTATTGCCATTTTAAAAATACGCGCAGATTAGATTCCACAGGAGTACGACATAAGCACCGGGCTCGCGACGACCGGGCTCACTCTCTTCCTCACGTGACCTGCAGCATTCCCACGGCTCTCCGGATCCGACCATACCACACAAATACAAAGCAGAGAGCAGGGTTTGGGTTTACTACTATAGTACTCAGCCGGGTTGCAAACCGGTTTAAACTGGACTTAAAACCTCCACGCCCATAAGGCAAATGAGAAGAGGCAAGAGGTATGTTCCGTGTTGAGGATTCTAGGATATTGCGACCTAGGGGAGGAGGGCCTATACGGCGAACGAGCGCCCCCCCCCCTCCCCCCTGCCCGACGATGTCCAAAGTCGAGTGCGGTATTTATTCTAGGCGGGTAGAGCACAGAGGACAAAGACAGGCACGCTATCTACGATAACAAGGGGGGCTCCGAGCGACGAGAATCCTCAGTGCGTACCTGCGAAATGGCCGAGGCGGGCAGGGAGGAGTTGCGCGACGGGAAAGGAAGGAACAGTCCCCCCTCACGGGGGTGTCCGCGCATGCGCGCGAGAGAAAGGGGGTATCGTCTATGCGACGACGACGACGACGACGATGATGATAGCGACGCCGAATCGCGCGCGGGCGGGCCATGCGGTACGTGACTGAAAGTGCGCAGGGACGACGACCCACGAGGCGAGGCGCGTGGCTTTATTAAAAGGCCGATTGTTGTTGTTGTTGTTGCATCTGCTGGTGGTGGTGTTCCTGGTGTTGCCGTTGCTGTTCTTCTGCCTGCTTGGCTTCGATGCGCAGGGCGAGGCTCCTCGAGGATCGAATCCAGAGGCCGATAACGGCGAAGAGGAGGGCGGCCAGGTAGGGTGTGGATGCCGCAAGGGAGCCGAGGGTCAAGATGAGGGCCTGCTGGATCAAAGAGCCGCCGCTCTTGCCGAGCGGTCCTCCGATGACGTCGACGGCGGCCTTGCCCTTGGTCTTTTCCTCGACGTCTAGGGGTATGTAGGCGATTTCCTTGCAGGGGTCGAACAAGCTGTACTTGGTCGACTTGGAGATGATGTTCTGGGCGGCGCCGACCATGACGGCGAGGGCGAGGGGTGTGGTGCCGAGGGCCGCCGTGACGGGGGCCCAGGCGGCGGGTAGCATGACGAGGGAGAAGAAGACGACGGCGGAGGAAAGAAGGGCAACGGGTGGTATCGCGGCCGCGACGCCCCACTTGAACTTGTTGAGGACGTGGCGGCCGAAGAGCATCATAACGAAAGTGACGAGACCCGTCGCGGAGCTAAAATTCCCCATGAAGGCCGAGTAGTCCGAGGGGTTCGGGTAGAGCTGTTTGAGCTTGGCCTTCCAAGTGACTTCGACGATGTTGATCGCCATGCCGTAGCCGACGACAAGCATCGCCAAGTCGCGGATGTAGGCGGAGGAGGCGAGGGTTTTTATCGAGGCGCCGACGCTCATTTTGGTTTTGGTGCGCGCCTTTTTGAGTTGAGACTCGTCGACGCAGTCGGGGTCGTTGACGACCTTGCGCTGGACGAACTCGTGGGCCGCGAGGAGGACCGCGCCCGAAACCGCGACGCCCCCCACGAGGACCTTGAGGGAGAGGGCCCAGGGGTCGGCGGCGCCCGCAACGTCGCGGAGCGTCGAGGCGAACTTTACGTATTGGCCCGAGAAGATCAACGCGACGTTGGCGAACAAGCCGAAGAGCGGATAGTACTTTTTTGCTTCTGGGACTGTGACGACCGAATTTGCGAGGCCCCAGAACAACAAGGCGGCCACCACCGAGCCCCACAGTTCGGCGCACATGTAGAAGACGGAGAAGGTCCAGTTTCGGAGGATGGCGATGGGAGCGGCGAAGGCCGCGGGGAGCGTCGCGGCCAGAGCGTCGCAGACGCCGTTCGGATGCAAGATGTGGCGGTTGGGGTAGAGGACGGTCGCGAAGGCGCCGAAAAATGTCAGGAAGGCCGTCACGATGCCCCGAAACAGCACGGGCTGGGAGAATCGATTGCTCAACGACGCGAACAAAACCGTGAACGCGACGGCGCCCGGCAAATTGACGTACGTTTTGAGGAACGGAATAATTTCCGCGCCGGACTTGGGGGCCGTCACGACCAGGACGTCCTTGGTGTCGCGGAGAATCGTGTAGTTAAACAGCACGCAGAAGAAGATGATGCCGAGCGGGACGACCTTCTTCATTTCGTTTCGCGTCATCAGAGGCTCCTTCTTCTTCTTCTTCGTCTTGGTCGTCTGCGCGGGGTCCTCCTCGCCGTCGATCAGCGGCAGGTTGAACTTGATGTCTCGCCGCTCGCTCTCGTCTACCGTCGCCGACAGTCGCCACGTCGCGCGATGATGACGTGGACGCCGGCACACAACGCATCTTCCTGGCGAAATGCCGCCGGGCCGCGGACACTGGAAGGCGATCGCACATGTCGCCGACAGCAACACCAGCAGCATCCCGGCGTTGATTCAACTTGGCGACGACGACCTTGTCGCCGTTCGTTCGTTCGTTCCCTTTTGGTTCTTTTGGGTGTCGTCGGACAACGGCACCTCCCTCGAACCACTTCAACTGTCCCGGTTTTTGTTGTGTCTTTGATCCGGAACACAAAGGAACGAATCTCGCCCGCCCGCTCGCGTGTCGAAGGAACATGTCCGTCTTCCTCGTGATGCTAGCGGTGGTCGCCGCTAGGCGACGGGCGCACCATTTGGCGCCCAAGCCTCTGGCGGTGCGCGGCGGCAGCAATGAGGCCAAGTCGAATAATATGCTCGAGGTTCGGTGGGTTCCGCATCCGCGGCAGTATGCGGAGGTGGTCCACGAGGAGGCCGCGGCACCACGACGACCGTCCTGGAGCGTGTCGCCGCAAGTTGTGAGCCACGACGGACACGATCTCTCGGGCTGGGAGCTCGCCGCGTGCATCGTTGCCGACCTGTGCCCGCACGGCATGCTGCCGCTCGCGTGGGCCGCGTCGGGCACGGGCGTCGTTCCGGCACTCCTGCTCATGGTCGGGTTCGGGGCCATCTCGGCCTACACGATGTACCTCTGCACGCTCGTCGGCGGGGTCGGCGGCTCGACGCTCTCGGCGGCTTGGGCTACGGCGGGCCTCGCTCGCCCGGCGATCGTCGACGCGACCGTCGCCTCGCTGTGCGCGGGATGCTGCGTCTTCTACGCCGCTTTCGCGGGCGACCTGTTCCACGCGCTTGCGGCGAGCCTCGGCGCGCGTCGCAGCCGCGCTCAGGTCATCGCCGCGCTCTTCGCCGCACCCCTCGCGCCGCTCTGCCTCGCCGACGACCTCTCGCTCCTCAAGTACTCGTCCTACGCGGGCCTCCTCGGCGTCGCCTACACGGCGCTCTTCGTCCTCTCGTCCGACCATGCCGCGCCCCCCATCCCGCTTTTCAAAGTCTCCCGTCGAACCCCCGGCCTTATCAACGCCCTCGTCGTCGCCTACCTGTGCCACTACAACGCTCTCCAGTACTACGCCGAGCTCCGTCGAGCCACGCCGACGGGATACGCCAAGGTCGTCGGCGCCGCGTTTACGCTTACCAACGTCGTCTTTTCGGCCATGCTCCTTGGCGGTCTCGCCGCCTTTGGGACCGCCGCCAAGCCCAACATCTTGAACAACTTTGGCCCCTCGCCCGCCGCGGGCCTCGCCAAGCTCGGCACCGGCCTGGCCATCCTCTCGGGCTTTCCGCTCATGTTCGCCGGACTCAAGGCCGCCCTCGACGATACCCTCGTCGAGCGCTTCCCCCGCGAAAGGAAGCGCGTCTACGTCGCGATCCTCGTCGCCATCGCTTCCGTAGCCGCCGTCGCGACCGAAGAGGACGTCGGCCTCGTCATCGAACTCATCGGCTCAACGCTCGGCTGCGCCACGGCCTACATCATCCCCGGCGTCGTCGCCGCCTTTTCCGCTCACCTCCCCGTGCGCCACAGGTACCTCGGTACCGCCGTTGCGGTCGTTGGCGGCATCTTGTCCGTCGCCTCGACCTGCCTCACCCTCGGCCACCGCGCTTCGTCGTCGTAGAGTTCACAGTAGAATAGACCAGAATCCGACGTGGACGGTCTTTTATTTCACTCGCGCTCTCGAGGCGGAGCAGGCTGCTGCGCGGTGGCGCCGTTTTGCTATTTTATGCGACGGATGTATACTTTTGAATTTATATTTGCCCGGTTTCGTCAACTCTACGAGGCGGCGGCGGCGGAAGCGGCGTCTTCGAGGTCATCGACCCGGGCTTGGAGGTTGTTGGCCTCGCGCTCGACCGTCTCGAGCGCGTCGAGCAAGTCGTCGAGCAACTTCCGGTCTTTGGCGAAGGCCCGAGTCGCCGGGTCATCGTCGGCGGAATCACAGCTCCGAAACGCGGACCAGACCGAGGCCCCCGGCTCGAAGCGGCGCAGGTCGGCCCAAGAGTCGTGGGCGAGCACTCGAGTCCGAGCGTCGACGGGCTCGAGCTGGCCAGACATTCTACGGCGCGAGAAACGGTACCGCACATCCATGTTGGCCATCGATATCGACAGCAAAACGAGAGGCGACCCCAAGGCCTCGAGCGACGAGTGCACGGCCGCGTCCCGGAGAGACGGCGCGGGCGGCGCGCGGCGCCAAGTCCACCACCCAACCAACTCGGTCGTGCCGCCGGGACCGGCGCTGTCGAGCCCTGAGCGTAGCGCCTCGACGCGCGCAGGATTCACCGCGCCCGACCAGTCGTACAACCCCTCCGCGCTGACGGCGTACGACACCACCGCCGCCTCCCTGCTCGCCGTCGCCGTCTCGTCGTCGTCGCGGGCTGAACTCTCGTTCTCTCGGACCACGCCGAACAACAACCCGTGCAGTTCTTCATTTTCTTCAGACCTCAGCGACTCGTGGATCAGCGCGCTCAAGAGGCTCCCCGACACAGACACCGACGTCGTCATCTATCGCGGCGGGCAGGAAATTATACCCTTTTGCCCTTACCCTATACCCAAGGACCTGCCAAAGCCGCCTGTCCACCTCGCAGCTGTTTTTCGAACAGCAAATTTCGGCGGCTCAGTGACACCTCATATTAGAAAGAAACCCTCGGGTTTGCTTTTTCACCTTACCCTCTCCGACGATGCCTCGGGCTCCGACTCTAGCGCGACGTGTTAGGCGTCTTGGCGTCAGGTCCGCGCGCCCGACGCTGGCGGCGAGAGGGCCGGTTGTCCTGGAGGTCCTGCCGGCCCAGGACTTCGAGGCTTTGAGCGCCGACTCCTGCTTGCCGGCGCCCTTGGCGCATGCGCAGGGACGGTTCAGCTCGTTGGCGACCTTGTGGATCGCCTCGCAGGCGTCCTCGGTGAAGAATCCGACCGTGTGCCAGCGTGTGGCGGCGTACTTGACATGATCATCGATGATGTGGAGCTTGAGCTACACGTGGATGGTCGGGTACACCTTGTGTGCATCGGTTGACGCGGTGTAACAGGCGGCACGGAGCCTCTCAACCTCGGAGTCGGTGAGGAGACGCGCAGCGCGGATGAGCTGGAAGAGAGACGCGTAGGCGGGCTAGAGGAGATCGATGCGCTAGATGACGGCCTCGATCTCTTCCTTTGCCTTTGTCATCGTGTGACCATCCGTCTCCACGAGCTCATCGGTGGGTAATCTAGTCCACATGCCGTCGATGTCACCCAGAAAGAGGCCTTCGTGGTTGCTCACAAGGCCACGCTGTAGTGCGCCCGACGCGCAGCCTGCGATGTATCAGATAAGATCAATGCAACTAATTCTCGAGCTACATGCGAACACAATATTGCAATGCACGGGGGGTATGCTAATATCCCAGCGCTTTGACGCGCGGGATAAAAAGGTGCGGCGTTTTCAGAGGAGGGCTGCAGCGAGGAGAATGGACAGGTGTGGGAGGAGGATTGACAGGGTGCTGGTATCCTGTCGCAATTTGTCACGGTCTTGAGCAAGGAAGTAAGAGATCGTTGGTATGCGGAATTCGCGGAATGCCTTGTAGAGATCCCGCACGTGAACAGTGGGGACTCGCGCGGATGTTTCGAGGCGCACCTTCATCAACTAGAAACCCTCGGGGTGTTTCGGGTCGTGGCAGGGCCTTGACGGGGTAGCCTCGGGATCTAACGGGCGAGGTAGGTGAACCAATACATGGGCCTGCTGTTGTCGTCCGTGCCGAAGGGTTGGCGGTCAGGGTGCGTCCCCGAGCCCTTGACGCGGTAGATGCTGTGCAGCGCCGGCTGCTTCTTCCCTTTGCCGAGTACCTCCAAGGCCTCGTCGAAGTCCTCGGGTTCGAGCTGGAGGACCTCGTACCAGGTGCACTTAGGGTGGCCAGCCCAAAAAGGTGCGACCGGGCTTCACGCAGAAAGGAACGCCTTCGAGTGCGCCATTGAGCTTGTCGTTGAGGTCCTTGAACGCATCCACCAGCATCGTTGGGTCGAGGTCCTGCGTCCAGAGCGCCGTCACGGCATGAGCGCGTGAATAAGAGCCCAGCGCCGGCGAAAAATTGCCCGATCACACGGGGAAAAAAACGGCCCATGGTATGCGGCCATGGTTTTTTTATTGGTATGGGCCATTTTTTTTTTGGTATGGGCCGTTTATTTTTCCATGTGATCGGGCAATTTTTCGCCGGCGCTGGGCCAGAAAAGCGCATCGCGTCCATAATCCAAACAGACACCAAACACCGCCGTCCACGCGACACATACAAATTCGCGCGCCGCGGCGCCGCTTACCACGACAAGGATATGTGTCAAGGAGGTCCCCCAGCGAGTTTGGTCACTCCTCCTCCACAAGCATCGACGGCCGGCGCCACGGCGTTCGGCCTCCGGATCTACTTCGTTTTGAAATGTCGACTAGGGTTTCTAGCGAGGGCTGTCACTAAGCAGCAGCCGCAGGTGTGACTCTGGGCGACGCGACGACAAGTCGCATCCCCGCGCGGCGGAGTTCTAAGCGCAGTTCTTCCGTAAGACGACAGGATATTACAGTATGACTAAACAGCACAGCGCGCGGTGGCTGCTTTGCCCAAAGCGTATTTTCATGCGTTGTGCCATCCAAGCCAGTGACCGCTATCAACAACAGCAAACCGGCGGCGGTGGCACGCGGCGGTCCTGTTGCCTCGAGTTCACTGCTGATTCGGCTCAACTCGAGCTAGAGTCCCGCTCTCGGCAGGCAGGTCTTGTTGTTCTTTTTGCAACTTGGCCATGAAATAGTCGTATGCTGCGCACCGCGTGAGCATGTCACACGCACAAAAGCCGCACCATACTTGTTGATGTCGCTCGGTTGATCGCGCAAAACCTACACGCGAGATCACCGATGGATTCACTGATTCTTTGATTTATTGATTGATTATTACATGACGAACGAACGAACGCACCTCCTTGGTCAACTCCCGCAGCGTCGCCGGAAAGTCCGTCGGCAACGAAAAGTTCTGCGGAGCAGCGTGACGCTCTAGAGGCAACCGCAGCCGACCTTTTGGTATTTGCTCGACATGGTCGCAAAGCCGCGCAGGCTCGTGTCACACGACGATGGCGCCACGAGGCTGTCTCCTCGAACAAGCCTTGGTGTTGTCCGTTCACCGGATGACCAGAGTCAACGGACCTGATTTAAATATTATTAAAGCACACGCCGGCGGGGGGGTGGATTCCGACCCACGGTGTCACTCCGTGGCACACGTACCCGTCAGTCGGTGTGCTATGTACCACCTCGAGTCTCCATGGATCTACTGGTGACGCACCAAACACAACCTCGAGTTAGCTGCTCCCCAATTCCGGTGCGGTGCACACTGTGCGGCGCAACAACAGCAGCCCAAAGCAAATCCGAACTCCTAAACGGGATACCCGCTTCCGCCTTCCTGGCTCATCCGTCACGTCTCCGCACAACACACCAAAGCCCTCAAGCCTCCGCGCGCACCCCCCCGCTCTTAGCAGTCAAGGTACGTTAAAAAGAGCCCAGTGCAAACGCAACGGCTCTAAAATTACCATCTCAGACATAGCGCGCAGCTGAACGATGGCACGACAGGTGAAGGTTGTGCTCGTCGGGGACGGGTCGGTCGGAAAGTCGTCGCTCGTCGCGCGGTTCGTGCGCGAAGGGTTCGTCCAACGCTACGCCCAAACGGTCGGCGTGGACTTTTACGAGAAGCGGATCCAGGTGCGTGGGGAGGTCTTCGCCGATCTGCAGATCTGGGACATCGGGGGGCAGTCGATCCGATCGAAGATGCTGCCCAGGTACCTTTCGGGCGCGCAAGTTGTCTTTGTGGTCTACGATCTCTCGAACCGCGACTCGCTCCTCGACGCCGACGACTGGTTGGCGCAGCTCAACGCCGTCTATCCAGCAAAAAAAAAGAAGGAGCCCCCCGACGTGTACGCCGTCGGCAACAAGGCCGACCTCATTCACTGTCGCCAGGTCTCCGACAAGGACCACGACTTGTTCTGGCGCAGTCGCGGTTTGAAGGGAGGCTTCGTCACGTCTGCCGCCAGCGGCGAAAACGTCTCGCGTGCTGTTTACAAGGCCGCCGCGAGCGCTGTAGGCATCAACCTCACGGCCACCGAGCTCGAGTTTCAAGATAGAGTGCTCGCAGTCCACCATCCTCCACCTCACGAGGACGGCGGCCGCACCCGCGACGCCGACGCCATCGAAGCCGAAGACCGCATCCTTGAACGCCGCAAAAAACTCCGCGAAGCAAGAGGAACTAAGCCCTGCCGGTGTCGCATCGCATAGCCCCCGGTAGGGAATTAACTGAGGGTGTCGCCGCATTTAGAGCAAGGACATCGAATTACGTGAGTCCAACACATATCAATTTGATCAAAGTGTGGGCTTAATCCTGAGACTTAGTTATAGATGCGACTTTGTTCAATTAAAAATTATGTTAAAGCTGTAACGAAAACGGAGCTAGCTTTATTGTTATTGTGTTAGAGTTAGTTAGTTTTTAACGAATTAGTAAGAGCATAAGACTTACCCTAATATTGGATTCTAACTGATCCAAGCAAGTCGAACTTGATTTTGTCGTCGTTGTCTAAGGTGTTCCCAGACAAGGGAAGCCCCATACGCTGATTGCTTACCGCACGGCTGCGACGGAGGACACTACCTTACGAACCTGCGCCTTGGGCGGGCATCGGTCCTCCCGACGTAGATTGGGACCTGTTCGCCTCCCGGGCGGGCCGAATGGAAGGTGGAACGGTTCCCAGTAGGACAGTGTATGGCGGGAGATTCTGATCCCGCTCGCTTCGGTGCTGAGATTATTCTGCGCCTCATGTACTGGGCTGACCTAGCGTCATTTCCATTGTACGTCAGGGTAACACAAATCCGGCACTATTCTTAGATTCGCCCCCTCTTCCCGATCCAAGTTTTTTTTTGATCGCACGCCGCTCATTGTTCTGCTAATCACAGCGCCGTGGCGCGTGGAATCAGAGTCGCCGGATGTGCAGACGAGGGGAGCCGAAAGGTGAGTCCGCGGAGAGTGATCATCAGGCTGTCGCCATGCGACGCGGTCTCACCGCGGTGTGACTGACAACCTACTCGTCGTTTACTTTTCTTCCTCCTGCCCCCCGCGGGCATACCCCGTCCGTCTCACGTTCCGGCTACCAACCTATTGATTGCCACGATGAATGAACCAAAATTGGGCTTATTAGTTTGACTCCATTAGAATCATCACATTTTAGATTGCTCAAGAAACTAACAAACAATAAGTCCTTTCTGCATTCTAATAATAATAATAATCCTAACTACTAATCGACAGATGTTTGTCTGTTTGTCCCTCGATTTAGGGTAAGGATCAGGTAGGCGCGAGAGTAAGGATCAGGTAGGCGCGAGAGCCAGACAGTGATCCTCCAAGCCGTCTACGGCGACCTCGCAGACTATTTCCACGACCCGCGGCGGCTCTTTCAGCGCGCCATTCTCACGCCCCGTCGAAACGATGTTGTCGATGCTGACAACGCGCGCATGACCGCGGCCTTTTTTTCCCGGAGACGAGGCGTCGGAGTTCTTTTCGGCTGACTAGGTTGGGTCGGAAGACGACGCCTCGCTCTTTACCTCGGCCTTTTTTTCCCGGAGACGAGGCGTCGGAGTTCTTTTCGGCTGACTAGGTTTTGTCGGAAGACGACGCCTCGCAACCTCGACCCGTCGCACGGCCACTGCAACGGTACCAGATACATGATCGATCGTGTCGTTGTCACCGAGGCTCCTCCAACCTGTATCCCTTAAGGCCCGCCGACGCCAAACGATCACCAAGAGCCAGGGCCAGACGCCCCGCGAGGTCGGCGTCCTCTTGGCGAAGCCCGTCTTCTGCCACGTCCAGCTCCACGTGGCTCTCTGTCTATCGGCAACCCCGAGGATATCCTCTTCTGAGTCGACGACTCCACCTTACCCCACACGTGCTGCGCAATACCGATAAGCCCCCTCCCGGCGTCTACACGCGCACTTTAGGTTAACTTACTGGGACCAGGCGAACTTACTGGGGTTTGAGATTGGGACTAGGTGAACTTAGTGACCAGGTGAACTTACTGGGACCAAGTGAACTTACTGGGGTTTTTAGAGTGAACGCAAAGGCTAGCGGCGTGTACGGATCAAAGCGGCTTAGATTGGCGGAGGTGAGAGCGACGAGCTCGAAGGAGAGTGGGGTGAGTGGGTGTGAGCACGAGTGGGCTTACAGTGTAAGTTACACCGAACTTACTAGGGTTAGAGATTGGGACTAGGTGAACTTACTGGGACCAGGTGAACTTACTGGGGTTAGAGATTGGGACTAGGTGAACTTACTGGCCTGCACTTGTAATAACTAAGCCACAAAGAATTTCGATAAAACCAATAATCACGCTTGGGGTGCTCAAATTACGAGATATTGAGACGACGATTGAATGTACAATTTGGTGGTCGTGACGCTGCACGCGGCGTTGGGAGCACGTGCATTGCTACCGGTTGACTTGGGCCAGTCGCGGTACACGCACGTCCAGGTGTTCGATGGGTGCGAGATCGGTTGCGCTCGCGAGCTACGGCAAGTTTTCGAGGATCGATTCGACGCGCCGCGAAGCTCGCACCCCGAGCAGTACTTCTGGCACCCGTGGCACGTGACGCTGCGCGACGAGGACTTTCGGGCGCGGGACCGCGGTGGATCCGACGCGGGAGAGGCCGAAGCATCGAGCCTGGGCACGGCTGTCGCAGCGGCCGGCGCGTTCGCGGCTTTGAGCCGGAACAACTCGAGACGAGGGACCGGCGCCGGGACGCAGTACTCTCTCCTTCGAACGCCCGCAGCCGAGTACTTCGAGGGCGAGCTCTTCGACAAGTTGTGCGTAGAACTGGCCGAGTTCGGCCGGACGCGGCTCGGGTGCGACGCGTTCACGCCGCCGTGGTTGGCGCTATACACGGACGGGGCCGAGATGAATTGGCACACGGATGCCCCACACGGGCCGCTGGCCTTCGTGCTGTCGCTCACGCCGACTGGGACGCACGCGCCGCCGGACGCCGACCACCCGTCGTTTTTCCAGGGTGGCGAGACCCTCATCCTCAAGCCCGGCGTCCTAGACTACTGGCGCCGCTTCGACGGCTCGAGAGGCCTCGAGGTCGACGACATTCTCGAGCGCCACGACCCGACACCCTTCGGCCGCATCATCTGCTTCGACGGCCGTCTCCCGCACCGCGTCTCGAGAGTCGAGGGCACCAGAGACCCTCGGAGAGGCCGTCTCGTCTTGACGGGCTGGTTCTCCGAACCGCGCACTCGCGCCGACGGCGGCCTCTCCGACGGCGAGGGCCTCGTCCCCGAGGCCGCGCGCGTCTTGGACAAGGCACTCGACGATGCCTTCCAAGCCTTCGAGGCATGCGACTTGGGGAGAGTCGTTGGCTTCCTCGCCGTGCGCGTGCTGGTGAGCGTCCAAGGCGCTGTCCAGGCCTCGGACGCGCTCTGCGACACCCTCCTCTCCGACCCTGCCGAGCGAGGCGACGCAGAGGACGACGATGATTTTGCCACGGCGCCGCCGGATATCGCTGTCAAGACGATTCTTAGAGCAGCCTTGTTCGAGGCCACCTTCCCGGAGGCCAGCGAGCCTACAATCATCACGGTCCCCTTGTCCTTTAGCTAGCTAGCTAGCTAGCTAGTCCCGGCTTTTAGCAGTACAAGCATGTTTGGACATAAAACCCATTTCTGTTCGCGCAAACCCCTGGCCTGAAGTGCGCGCTGACCTCGCCGAGACGGAGTCGTGTGAGTGGGTGCCTTCCTTTGCGGTCCGTGAAGATGATGATTCGAGCGGACCGTAAGTGGTGTCGTATTTACCGTCTAGCTGACTACTTCTTTTGCTCGGAAATATATATTAATTAGACCGATAGCAGCAGCGGACTATTGGCAATAATATTGGGGCCTTGCACCGTGTCCACAGCACAAAAGCTGCGTGTAAGGTGTCGACCACCGTCGGTCGTAGAGCCAAACCCGTGACACGCGCATGCGCTTTCTTTGTTTATTTATTTATTTATTTATTTGTTTATTTATTTATTTATTTATTTATTTATTTATTTATTTATTTATTTATTTATTTATTTATTTATTTATTTATTTATTTATTTATTTATTTATTTATTTATTTATTTATTTATTTATACCCCCGTTTTTTCCCAACCCAAATTATACTGATCACAACGATAATAATAAGACAAGTGCAGGCCAGTAAGCTCACCTAGTCCCAATCTCTAACCCCAGTAAGCTCACCTGGTCCCAGTAAGTTTCGTATAAGTTCACCTGGTCAGTAAGTTCACCTAGCTCACACCAACTCCTTTGAGCTCGTCGCTCTCGCCTCCGCCAAACTAAGCTGCTTTGATCCGCACGCGCCGCCAACCTTTGAGTTTACTCTAAAAACCCTTTACTCTAAAACCCCCAGTAAGTTCATCTGGCCCCAGTAAGTTCACCTGGTCACTCAGCTCACCTAATCCCAATCTCAAACCCCAGTAAGTTCACGTGGTCCCAGTAAGTTCACCTATAGTGCGCGTGTAGACGCCGGAAAGGGGGCTTATCGGTATTGCGCAGCACGTTTGGGTAGGGTGGAGTCGTCGACCCAGAAGAGGATATCCTCGGGGTTGCCGATCGACAGAGAGCCACGTAGAGCTGGACGTGGCAGAAGACGGGCTTCGCCAAGAGGACGCCGACCTCGCGGGGCGTCTGGCCCTGGCCCTTGGTGATCGTTTGGCGTCGGCGGGCCTCAAGGGATACAGGTCGGAGGAGCCTCGGTGACAACGACACGATCGATCATGTATCTGGTACCGTTGCAGTGGCCGTGCGACGGGTCGAGGTTGCGAAGACCTTAAGCTCGCGATCAAAGTCAGCATGCCGTTGGTTGTCAGGGAGTTGAAAACTATACTGTAAAGAGCGAGGCGTCGTCTTCCGACCCAGCCTAGTCAGCCGAAAAGAACTCCGACGCCTCGTCTCCGGGAAAAAAAGGCCGCGGTCATGCGCGCGTTGTCAGCATCGACAACATCGTTTCGACGGGGCGTGAGAATGGCGCGCTGAAAGAGCCGCCGCGGGTCGTGGAAATAGTCTGCGAGGTCGCCGTAGACGGCTTGGAGGATCACTGTCTGGCTCTCGCGCCTACCTGATGCTTACTCTCGCGCCTACATGATCCTTACCCTAAATCGAGGGACAAACAGACAGACAGACAGACAAACAAACAAACGCAAGTGCAGGCCAGTAAGTTCACCTAGTCCCAATCTCTAACCCCAGTAAGTTCACCTGGTCCCAGTAAGTTTCATATAAGTTCACCTGGTCAGTAAGTTCACCTATCTAAGCTGCTTTGATCCGCACGTGCCGTCAGCCTTTGAGTTTACTCTAAAAACCCTTTACTCTAAAAACACCAGTATGTTCACCTGGTCCCAGTTTCACCTGGTCACTTAGTTCACCTAGTCCCAATCTCAAACCCCTGTAAGTTCACGTGGTCCCAGTAAGTTCACCTACAGTGCGCGTGTAGACGCCGGGAGGGGGCTTGGTAATGCGCGCGTTGTCAGCATCGACAACATCGTTTCGACGGGGCGTGAGAATGGCGCGCTGAAAGAGCCGCCGCGGGTCGTGGAAACAGTCTGCGAGGTCGCCGTAGACGGCTTGGAGGATCACTGCCTGCCTGGCTCTCGCTCCTACCTGATCCTTACCCTAAATCGAGGGACAGACAAACAAACAAACAGACAGACAGACAAACGTCTGTCGATTAGTAGTTAGGAAACACAAGTGCAGGCCAGTAAGTTCGCCAGTAAGTTCACCTGGTCCCAATCTCTAACCCCAGTAAGTTCACCTGGTCCCAGTAAGTTCACCTAGTCCCAATCTCTAACCCCAGTAAGTTCGGCGTAAGCCCACTCGTGCTCACATCCACTCACCCCACTCTCCTTCGAGCTCGTCGCTCTCACCTCCGCCAATCTAAGCTGCTTTGATCCGTACACGCCGCTAGCCTTTGCGTTCACTCTAAAAACCCCAGTAAGTTCACTTGGTCCCAGTAAGTTCACCTGGTCACTAAGTTCACCTAGTCCCAATCTCAAACCCCAGTAAGTTCACCTGGTCCCAGTAAGTTCAACTACAGTGCGCGTGTACACGCCGGGAGGGGGCTTATCGGTATTGCGCAGCACGTGTGGGGTAGGGTGGAGTCGTCGACTCAGAAGAGGATATCCTCGGGGTTGCCGATCGACAGAGAGCCACGTAGAGCTGGACGTGGCAGAAGACGGGCTTCGCCAAGAGGACGCCGACCTCGCGGGGCGTCTGGCCCTGGCTCTTGGTGATCGTTTGGCGTCGGCGTGCCTTACGGGATACAGGTTGGAGGAGCCTCGGTGACAACGACACGATCGATCATGTATCTGGTACTGTTGCAGTGGCCGTGCGACGGGTCGAGGTTGCGAAGACTTTAAGCTCGCGATCAAAGTCAGCATGCCGTTGGTTGTCAGGGAGTTCAAAACTCGACTCTTGAGAGCGAGGCGTCGTCTTCCGACCCAACCTAGTCGGCCGAAAAGAACTCCGACGCCTCGTCTCCGGGAAAATAAGGCGGCGGTCATGCGCGCGTTGTCAGCATCGACAACATCGTTTCGACGGGGCGTGAGAATGGCGCGCTGAAAGAGCCGCCGCGGGTCGTGGAAATAGTCTGCGAGGTCGCCGTAGACGGCTTGGAGGATCAATGTGTGGCTCGCGGACCCACATGATCCTTACCCTAAATCGAGGGACAAACAGACAGACAGACAAACAAACAAACAAACAGACAAACATCTGTCGATTAGTAGTTAGGATCTGTCGATAAGTAGTTAAGAAGAAGCTTCGCGCAATTTTTGAGAGAGGTGATCGAAACCGCCCCCCGGATCCCAGTATGTAAGGTATTTGCAAGAGCGATCGGCGAAGCCCCTGAAGGGGAATGGCTAGCGCAAGCGCGAAGAAGATCCATTCTGAACGAAATCCAATGCAACGTGGACGGTCGAGCGCGCGGGAAAACCTGTACCGTACAGTAATCGCACCTTCCTCTAGTAATCCCCTAGACTACCAGCCTCGCGTTTCGTTTTGAAGATAGTCCGGAATATCCACTATCTAGTTGAAGAGCACGAACCCCTGTACAGTACAATAAGTGAAGGAAAAAATGCGACGCTTTTCGAGCCTGCCGACGGCGTCGTCGTTGGGGCCGCGCAAAGAGATGCTGTTCGAAGTGACGAGGTTCCCGCAGTTCTGCGAGGCGACGGCGCGACGGCTCGGAAGCTGGAACTATTTTCTCCAAGGCGAGAAGCACCGCACGCTCATTGTTGGGGAACCGCGGCTCGCTCAGGCGATCTTGACGAAAAAGGACGCCGACTGGAGCGACCGCATCATCGCGCCCGTCCTGCGGCGCCTCTCGAAGGACCTGTTGGGGCTTGACGATGCGCCCGGACTGATCTTTGCGAACGGCCCGAGGCGATGGGCGGTGCCGCGGGCGGCGGCCGTCGCGGGGTTGTGGAGGACGGAGTTTATCGAGCAGAGCGTCGCGGTCGTGAAGGAGGTGGCGGCCGAGACGATGCGAGAATTGTTTGCAAGGCGCCAAGCCGTCGACGTCGACGACGTCTTCCAGCGCGCAGCGCTCGAGGTCGTCGGAAGGCTCGCTTTCGGGTCTAGGCTCGGCGCGCTCTCGGACGAGCGCACGAAGATGATGTTCGAGCTCCTCACCGAGCTCGCGATACTCCAGGGAACCCTGTCACTCGGCGGCGTGATCGACGAGATCAAGTACGCTCGCCTTTTGATCGTCGCGCGAGAGTTGCTCGCGCTCGTCGAGCCGCTCGCGGCCGCGCGAAAAGGGCGCGGGGGACCCCCCGCCTGTTTCCTCGACATGCTCCTCGCGACCTCGCGCGACAACGACATCGGAGACGACGAGTGCGTCTGGAATGCCGTGTCGATTCTTCTCGCCGGTAACGACACGACGGGACACACGCTCTCGTTTGCTTCTCTCGCGCTCGCGTCGAGGCCGACGCTTCAGGCGGACGTTCGCGCTCAAATCGGCGATTTTGGGCCCGACGCACCGCTCCTCGGCGCCGTCCTCAAGGAAACGTTCCGCTTGTTCCCCGCCGCCGCCTTTTTCCACCGCGTCTCCAAGGCGACCTTCAAGTTCGCCGAATACGACGAGCTTCCGGCGGGCACGCGCTGCTCCATCTCCCCTTGGATTCTCGGGCGCAATGAAGACTGCTGGGGACCCGACGTCGACGAGTTCGACCCGAAACGCTTCCTCGACGACGACGAAGACGACGAGGCCAAGCCGAGCAACCGCGCGGGCACCGCACACCCCTACGCCTACCTCCCGTTTGGCCACGGCGCTCGGAGCTGTCCGGGCGCGCGCCTCGCCCTTCAGGAGGCTAAAATTCTTTTGGCGGCTTTTCTTTCGGATTTCCACCTCGACCTCGCCCCCGGTCAGTCTGCCGAGCCGGACCCCGTCTTCGCCATCACCCTCAGCAATCGAGGCGGTGTCCGCCTCCGCCTTACGCCGGTTGTTGTTGCCTAACGCGAAGAAGAAGGTCTTATTTATTACCTACTTCGCGTCGAAAAAAAAACAAAGTTATTAATTATTATTAAAAGCCTTTCGATCCTACAGCGCGATGAGTTCGCGGTGGTATTGAGGTCGCTGCTGGAGGTCGCAGGCAAATTGGGTCGTCGGGACGATGGCCCGGTTGTTCGGGCGGGTCGGGCCAAGGTAATCCGAGTCTGGACCGTTTTCGTCGCCGGGATCGTGGTACTCCCACGGAAAGGCCTGGTGTGCGCGCTCGCTTATGCTCGTCACTCGGTTCTCGTCTCGTATATTGTCGTCGACCGAGGGCGGCGCGGGCGGAAGGTGGGTCGCGTCGTTGCGCTCGCGCGCGCGCGCCCCGGCCCGTCGGTTGCGTGCGCCGCGGTCGAGCCCCAACGGTTCGTCGTCGACTTCTTCTGACCCCCGGCTGCCTTTGATGCGTCTTTCGATGTTCGCTCGCGCCCTGGCGAGTGGGTTGGATGCTGCGACTCGCTGGCGCTCGTCGGTCGCGCGCGCGTAAGCCTCGAGGTTGGCGAGTTGGGCGTTGATCTCGTTGATGGCGACAACACCCCCCATGGTTGCTGGCGTCGGCTTCGTTGCTTGGTGCAAGAGCGACGAACTCATGGCACTTCGTTCGTAGCTGCCTTCGTTGAGGCCGTCGTTACAAATGGCGCGCGCGGCCAAGGCGCGGCGCGACGACAGCGACGACGACCACCGCGAGTGTCCAGAGAAAAGCGACGACGAGTGCGACGGATCTTCCTCCGCAGGAAAAAGGCCTTTTTTCCCGATGAGTCTCTGGAGCCGGTGGCGCTCGCGCTTCTCGCGTCGCCTAGCTGCATCCTTCTCCTTCATACGCGCGAGGACGTTGTCGCGCTCTGATCGCACCGCGCGGTGACCTTTGTCCTCCAAGGTCTCGACGAAGGGCGGCTTGACTTCCAGCAGGAGATACTTGTCAAGCGGCACGCTTAACGGCTCCGTTTCGGACGCCGGACGCTCGCGCGCCCGCCGGCGGGCAAACGGCGTGCACGATTGCTGCTCGTTTCGACCTTCCCGAGGACGCCGCCGCCGCCGCCGCCGTTTCGTATTTTCATTCGTCGGAAGGAAGGGAGGCGCGGAGTTGTGACCACCTGGAATGAGAGGATGGTCATCGTCTTGCAAATGCTCTTGAAGCTCAGCGAGAGCCTGGTGCCTGTGCTGACGCTGCGGGCAGCACACCGTCCGACGCACGGCATCGTACGTCCAGTACGGCATGCCATACTTCCTCGTCTTGAGCGCGAGCGCCAACTGGCGCTGCGCGAGGTCGAGCTGTGTGGACTCAATAATACGATTGGCCGACAAGCCCTCGTGGAGAGTGTGGTCGTCCTTAGCCATCCAATTCCACCATTGCTGTAAGAACTCGTCGAACTTCTGCTCTTCCTTAACCCGAGTCCATCGACTCAAAAGATGTGCGATCTCGTCGACATCGTCCCGCGGACGCTTTCGTCGTCCGTCAGAAAGCATCGCGTCGCGTTTTTCCTTCTCGAGGCGGTCGACCGCGATGCCAACCGGCGTTTCGCCTTGGTTGTCGCATTGCAAGTGGTCTGCTCCGTATAACAAGAGCGTCCTGACGGCGCGCGCGGGCCCCTTCCGGGCAGCTTCATGAAGCGCTGTCGAGCCGTCACTTCGCTTCGCGTCCACTCGTGCTCCATGCGACAGCAGCGCCACGAGGATCGCCACCGTTGTCTCCTCGTGCTTCAGCGCCTTCTGGCGTGTCTCGTCGTCCCGAAGCGTCTCGCGTAACGTCGCGTGCGAGGGGTGCCAAAACACCCAAGACAGCAGCACCGGCGCATCGCCGAACTCGTTTGCCACATCGGGGTTCGCGCCGTAGTATAAAAGCACTTGCACCATCTCGACCTCGCCGGCGCGCACGGCAACGTGCAACGGGCTGTGCCTCGCGCCCTGGGTCTGGTACGCGCGTCCGCACCCGTAATGCTCCGCGTGACTGTGCGGCTTGGGTGCGTCGATGCGCATGTAACCAGCCTTGAGCATCGTTTCCACGCCATCGACGTCGAGTCGCAACACGTGCGTCCACCAGCTCGCGTCGACTCTGCGAGCTGTCTCTGCCTCGAGTGCCGCGGCCGCCGCGCTCGCCGCGGCCTCGGCGTCCGAAATTTCGTAAACCTCGTGCTCGCCCTCGTACTCGCCGTCCCCGGGCGGCTCCTCTACGGGTACCTCCTTTGCTTCCTCCGCAGTACCCGCGACAAGCGCGAACTCGCTCTCGAGCTCGTCCAGCACCTGGCCCACTTTTGCGAGCGTTCCACCCACGCGCTGCTCCACGCGCATGCCCCATTCGCGGGTGGCCTGCAAGATCTTCGGGCGAACGTTGGTCCCGTACTTGTTGGCAATCGTGCGCAGAGCGTCTTCGAGCTCCGCTTCGCGCTCGACTCGCCGCGTCTCGCGGGCGAGATCCGACGCGACTGCCGTCCCGATGATGGGATAGCGCGCCCGGATTCGACTCTTGTGGTACTTGCCCAGAAAGTCCAGCGCGCTCCAAGGCTTGTTTTTTTCATCATCCGTCATCGCTTCATTCGTGGTTTTCTTCGAGATGATGGCGGCCCCATCGCCCGTGGATCTTTCTCTGCGCCCAAACCGGGTATCTTAAGTAAATCTGATCAGACTTCCTAACTACTAATCGACAGATGTTTGTCTGTCTGTTTGTTTGTCTGTCTGTTTGTCCCTCGATTTAGGGTAAGGATCAGGTAGGCGCGAGAGTAAGGATCAGGTAGGCTCGAGAGCCAGACAGTGATCCTCCAAACCGTCTACGGCGACCTCGCAGACTATTTCCACGACCCGCGGCGGCTCTTTCAGCGCGCCATTCTCACGCCCCGTCGAAACGATGTTGTCGATGCTGACAACGCGCGCATGACCGCGGCCTTTTTTTCCCGAAGACGAGGCGTCGGAGTTCTTTTTTTCGGCCGACTAGGTTGGGTCGGAAGCCGACGCCTCGCTCTTTACAGTCGAGTTTTCAACTCCCTGACAACCAACGGGATGCTGACTTTGATCGCGAGCTTAAGGTCTTCGAAACCTCGACCCGTCGCACGGCCACTGCAACGGTACCAGATACGTGATCGATCGTGTCGTTGTCACCGAGGCTCCTCCAACCTGTATCCCTTAAGGCCCGCCTACGCCAAACGATCAACAAAAGCCAGGGCGAGACGCCCCGCGAGGTCGGCGTCCTTTTGCCCAAACCCGTCTTCTGCCACGTCCAGCTCTACGTGGCTCCCTGTCGATCGGCAACCCCGAGGATATCCTCTTCTGAGTCGACGACTCCACCCTACCCCACACGTGCTGCGCAATACCGATAAGCCCCCTCCCGGCGTCTACACGCGCACTATAGGTGAACTTACTGGGACCACGTGAACTTACTGGGGTTTGGGATTGGGACTAGGTGAACTGAGTGACCAGGTGAAACTGGGACCAGGCGAACATACTGGGGTTTTTAGAGTAAAGGGTTTTTAGAGTAAACTCAAAGGTTGGCGGCGCGCGCGGATCAAAGCAGCTTAGATTGGCGGAGGCGAGAGCGACGAGCTCAAAGGAGTTGGTGTGAGCTAGGTGAACTTACTGACCAGGTGAACTTATATGAAACTTACTGGGACCAGGTGAACTTACTGGGGTTAGAGATTGGGACTAGGTGAACTTACTGGCCTGCACTTGTCTTAACTACTAATCGACAGATGTTTGTTTGTTTGTTTGTCTGTTTGTCTGTCTGTCTGTCCCTCGATTTAGGGTAAGGATCAGGTAGGCGCGAGAGTAAGGATCAGGTAGGGGCGAGAGCCGACAGTGATCCTCAAAGCCGTCTACGGCGACCTCGCAGACTATTTCCACGACCCGCGGCGGCTCTTTCAGCGCGCCATTCTCACGCCCCGTCGAAACGATGTTGTCGATGCTGACAACGCGCGCATGACCGCGGCCTTTTTTTCCCGGAGACGAGGCGTCGGAGTTCTTTTCGGCTGACAAGGCTGGGTCGGAAGACGACGCCTCGCTCTTTACAGTATAGTTTTCAACTCCCTGACAACCAACGGCATGCTGACTTTGATCGCGAGCTTAAGGTCTTCGCAACCTCGACCCGTCGCACGGCCACTGCAACGGTACCAGATACATCATTGATCGTGTCGTTGTCACCGAGGCTCCTCCAACCAGGTGAACTTACTGGGGTTAGAGAAAGGGACTAGGTGAACTTACTGGCCTGCACTTGTTAATTACCCTAAGTTTTAGAGGGTTCAAAAAGTTGGCCCAAAATCTGATGATCCGTTGAATGATGCGTTCGACATTACTTACCCCTGCGAGCAAAGTGATGCCCCCCCCCAATATCCATATAGCGGTAGTGGTGAAGATAGCCACATCTCGGAAGAAGGTCGCGGACTTATACTTGGGGAGCACGCGAGCACACGCGGTCGGGTTACTTATTAAAATCGGCGCATCCCTACCACTTCGGGTGTCAATGGGATTTCGCGGCTTCCAGAAAAGGAAAAAAAAATTATTTTCGCTCGCTCGAATGGCTGGGTGTTAAGGACCCCCCGGGCCAATACATAGGATCCGCAGCCGCGACCACCTGGGTAGACTTATATCTATAGAATCCACTGCCGGCGCGAGCGATAAGCTCTTGGCGGGAGCGTGCGATGTGCGCGGTAAAAAGGCCCCTTGGTCGCATCAGTGTCCACCGCCGCCGCCGCCGCCATCACCGTTGACTTCCAAATGCCGACGTTGATCTTCGATTTTGTTGAGCCGGGTAAACTCCTTCTTGTGGTGCAGGCATTCCATGTAGTCCTCCTTGGCCTGTGCCGGATATGTTATCCCAAGCGATCCTCTTCAACGCACCGGAATGCACAGCTCGCGCGCCGGCGCTTCGTTCATGCACTTCTTGAATTCTATCCAGAACTTGTAGCACCGCCCGACGCCTCCGAAGGCGCCAAACCCAGAAGACATCGCGGTGACGAGCGTCGTCGGCTTTTTGTTTTAGGTTCTTCCGTTGAAGAATCTCGCTCAACGGAATACAAAGGGTTTGTGTTCACGTGTTCAAAATGGAATGGAATGGACCCAGCGCACGCCTATTATTGCGTCGAAAACGCAGTAGTTTTGTGGCGCCGCCGCCGACACTAATAAGAGAAAGAGAGAATGAGGAACTTAGGTGTCTTCTTTCGACACAGCCGGAGGCGCGGTATGCGGCGGGTCACCTCCGTTGGCGAGACTACGCTGCGCCGAACGGCATTCGGCGGCGATATCTGGGACGTAGGTCATGATGATGAGGAGGCAGCGTTTTACGAGGTCCACTTCGTTGGCCTCAACACGGACGCGACGCTTCGCCGAGGGTTTGTCGGGATCCCCGCGCGCGTCGATGTGGATGACGCATCTCGCGTCGTCGACCTTGGCACGGATAGCATCGAGGGTCGAGCCGCGCTTGCCAATTAAGCGACCGACGTGGCGTTCGGCGATGGAAAGGGTCACCTGGGCGGTGGCGGCAGCCACGTGATTGTGGTTGTTGTTGTTGTTGTTCTTCTTCTTAGGCCTCGGAGCGCGGTTGGCCGGCTCGGCGAGGGAGTCCTGGAGAGCGGCGAGATCGTCGAGGACGACCTCCATCGTCGCTCGGGCATCGGCGAGGGCATTGTGGCGCACGGTGGCGCGAACGAGGGTCGCGAGTCCCGGCGCGGGCTCCGTAGGTGTCCAGTGGAGGAGCATCGTGTCAATCGCGCGCCTTCGGAGCGCGGGGCCTTTAATTTTGAGGACGTTGAGGTCGCCGCAGAGGCGATGTCCCGCGAGAAAGGTCAGATCGTCCCACTCGGCGGCGAGAATAGCCCGGACGTCGTTAACGGTAAAAAGGTCGCCGCTTCGTCGCGCAGTTTCGAGCATCTCGGGCGTGATACCGTGGAACTCGGTCTTCCAATCGACCGTTTCGTTATCGATCCCCGGGTCGACCAGCCCCTGGAAGAGGACGCGTTCGCCCTCGGGGATCGAGAACGAGACGATCGCGGCCGAGACCGGTCGCTGCTCTCCGTCCCGCTCGCACATCTCGACATCGAGAGCTATGATTTTCGGGGAGAACCCGCGCCCGGGTTTCGATGCGAGGACCAGCCAATCCTCCTCCGTCGACAGCAGAGGCCCGTACAACTCCTTGGACGCGAATCGAGGATGCCGCGCCGTCGACGCCGCCAACGCTCCGAGTTCGGCGGCAAGTCGTAACGGTTCCATCGCGGCGGCTCTTCGAACCTCGGGCGTCATCGGTGAAGAACATTCCGACGTGCGTCGTCGCCGCTTCCCGGGCGTCGCTAGGGTGTCGTAGGCGCGCTCCATCGATCAAAACGGCGCCGCCGGTTTCAAATCCCGTAATAATTCTTCTTCAGAAAAACCGCTGTTCTTTAAGCCTAAAATTAAGGGTCACTACTACGGTGGGCGACGGCCTTTCGCAACAACGCCCAATGGGCGACGGCCTTTCGCAACAACGCCCAAACAACAACTCGTTTTTCCTTCACAACTCTCTAATCGAAGACGTGGGTGTCGAACAAGGAGGGCGTCGCTCGCCAAAACAAAATCGCGAGGACGAGGAGGCGCGCGCACAACATGATGAAAGAAAAGGCGTCGCGAGGTCGTCGGCGGGCGTGGTCCTCGTCGACTCGCCCGTTGTCAACGCGCGGGGAATAAAAACCGGCGACCTTGGCGAGCTCGGCGACAATCGCGGCGTGGACGGCGTCCTTGCAGCTTGCCTCGACGTGGGCCTCGAGCGCCTCGACATATCCTCGCGTTCGACGGAGATCGTCGGCAAGCTCGACCGTCCTCGCCTCGAGCTGCTTGATCTCGGCACAGACCACGGCCAGCTGCGCTTCGTACTTTTCGATGCGATCCAAGCGCGCGGCATCGTGATCATACGTCGCCACCACCTGCGTGGTTTCGTGGGCCTCGGCGATGGTGCGCGCAACGAAGGCCTCCGCATATCGCATCGGGTCTCGTTTGGAGCTCGCCAAGAGGCCTTGGGCGAGCCGCCACCCCTCGAAGGCATCCCTGAGGCGCCGCAGCGCCTCAGCCTCCAGTAGGTTTTCCAAGGTTTCCCGGCGTATGGTGCGGCGTGCATTCGACAACACCTTGGATTGTGGCGGCGGCGGTGGCGGTGTCTGCACGGCCAATTGCTTGGTTGTTGTTCTTGTTGTTGTTGTTGTTGTTGGCACCAATTGATGCTTTGTTGGCGTCGAGGGCTTGGTCTCGGCGTCCTCGGGGTGCGTCAAAGGGTACCGCTGGCGGATGTCGTTTTCGTCGTCGTCGTCGTCGTCATCCGCTCCAGCAGCGCCTTTCAAGTGTTCCCACATTCATTCAGCGCACGAAGCATGCAATCATCATCGCAACAGTTTTGAACAACGCATCTTAATATGCTACACAAAGCCTTTGCAATGTTGTCATGTCGCTACATACCTAGGTATCCTAACTACTAATCGACAGATGTTTGTCTGTCTGTCTGTCTGTCTGTTTGTCTGTCTGTTTGTCCCTCGATTTAGGGTAAGGATCAGGTAGGCGCGAGAGTAAGGATCAGGTAGGCGCGAGAGAGCCAGACAGTGATCCTCCAAGCCGTCTACGGCGACCTCGCAGACTATTTCCACGAGCCGCGGCGGCTCTTTCAGCGCGCCATTCTCACGCCCCGTCGAAACGATGTTGTAGATGCTGACAACGCGCGCATGACCGCGGACATGATCGATCGTGTCGTTGTCACCGAGGCTCCTCCAACCTGTATCCCGTAAGGCCCGCCGACGCCAAACGATCACCAAGAGCCAGGGCCAGACGCCCCGCGAGGTCGGCGTCCTCTTGGCGAAGCCCGTCTTCTGCCACGTCCAGCTCTACGTGGCTCTCTGTCGATCGGCAACCCCGAGGATATCCTCTTCTGAGTCGACGACTCCACCCTACCCCACACGTGCTGCGCAATACCGATAAGCCCCCTCCCGGCGTCTACACGCGCACGGTAGGTGAACTTACTGGGACCACGTGAACTTACTGGGGTTTGAGATTGGGACTAGGTGAACTGAGTGACCAGGTGAAACTGGGACCAGGTGTGAACATACTGGGGTTTTTAGAGTAAAGGGTTTTTAGAGTAAACTCAAAGGTTGGCGGCGCGTGCGGATCAAAGCAGCTTAGATTGGCGGAGGCGAGAGCGACGAGCTCAAAGGAGTTGGTGTGAGCTGGGTGAACTTACTGGCCAGGTGAACTTATATGAAACTTACTGGGACCAGGTGAACTTACTGGGGTTAGAGATTGGGACTAGGTGAACTTACTGGCCTGCACTTGTCCTAACTACTAATCGACAGATGTTTGTCTGTCTGTCTGTCTGTCTGTCTGTTTGTTTGTCCCTCGATTTAGGGTAAGGATCATGTGGGCCCGCGAGCCACACATTGATCCTCCAAGCCGTCTACGGCGACCTCGCAGACTATTTCCACGACCCGCGGCGGCTCTTTCAGCGCGCCATTCTCACGCCCCGTCGAAACGATGTTGTCGATGCTGACAACGCGCGCATGACCGCGGCCTTTTTTTCCCGGAGACGAGGCGTCGGAGTTCTTTTCGACCGACTAGGTTGGGTCGGAAGACGACGCCTCGCTCTCAAGAGTCGAGTTTTGAACTCCCTGACAACCAACGGCATGCTGACTTTGATCGCGAGCTTAAAGTCTTCGCAACCTCGACCCGTCGCACGGCCACTGCAACGGTACCAGATACATGATCGATCGTGTCGTTGTCACCGAGGCTCCTCCAACCTGTATCCCGTAAGGCCCGCCGACGCCAAACGATCACCAAGAGCCAGGGCCAGACGCCCCGCGAGGTCGGCGTCCTCTTGGCGAAGCCCGTCTTCTGCCACGTCCAGCTCTACGTGGCTCTCTGTCGATCGGCAACCCCGAGGATATCCTCTTCTGAGTCGACGACTCCACCCTACCCCACACGTGCTGCGCAATACCGATAAGCCCCCTCCCGGCGTGTACACGCGCACTGTAGTTGAACTTACTGGGACCAGTTGAACTTACTGGGGTTTGAGATTGGGACTAGGTGAACTTAGTGACCAGGTGAACTTACTGGGACCAAGTGAACTTACTGGGGTTTTTAGAGTGAACGCAAAGGCTAGCGGCGTGTACGGATCAAAGCAGCTTAGATTGGCGGAGGTGAGAGCGACGAGCTCGAAGGAGAGTGGGGTGAGTGGATGTGAGCACGAGTGGGCTTACGCCGAACTTACTGGGGTTAGAGATTGGGACTAGGTGAACTTACTGGGACCAGGTGAACTTACTGGGGTTAGAGATTGGGACCAGGTGAACTTACTGGCGAACTTACTGGCCTGCACTTGTATATATAATTCCCCCCCCACAGTGAGGAAGGGTTCAAAAGAGGGGTTTTTGTTTGTACAACACGGACGGAAATGGCAGAGATGATCTTCGAGCAGCCGCGGAACGAGGACCAGACGAGCTCCGCCGAGCGCGAGCTCCAGGAGCGCAAGTTCCGCGACATCACGAGCTACCTCGTGAGCGCGGGGTACTTTCGCGCGCGCGCACCGTCGTTATCGCCGTTCGACAAGGTGGTGGGGGGCATGTGTTACTGCATCACGCACTCGCACACCCACCTCGACGTGGACGTGCTGTTTCGCGGGGACAAGTCGACGACGGGCCAGAATATCAAGCTTGCCGAGGAGATCGTGCACTGCATGCGCGCGATGGGGTGCCCGGTCGCGCTGCAGGCGCATCAGATTCGAGGGCGCGACTGGGCGCAGGTTCAGCCGGCGATCGCGTGGCTCATCAAGAGGATGTTCGAGGCGAAGGAGACGTTGGGGTCGAGGTTGCGTCAGTTTAGTTCGCAGCAATTCGAGAAGAGCTACGACGCGGCACAGTTGGGGGCGACGAGGCCCGAGCGGCGACCGCGGCGCGCACCCGAGCGTAAATTTCGGTACGCGGGGTCGCCGCTCGACTCTGAGGAGTCGGCCGTGTTCGCGTGCCTCCTCGAGTATGGGGACTCGCTGGTCGCCGCCGCGAGCCCGAAGACCCCGAGCAAGCAGGGGCTGGAGCGGGGGGTGACCGACTCGTTGTCTCGCGACCTCGAGAAGGCGCTCGAGCGCGCCGAGAAGGACGAGGAGGTGCACCGGGGTCGCGAGGAGGCTGCCGCCAAGGCGCTGCAGTCGGAGATGATGGCCGCCCAGCAGCAGCAGATCGCGGGGGCGCAGGTGGGGCAGATGGTGCGGCTCGGCGCGGGGGAGATCGCCGAGGCGGCCAAGCGGTACGAGGTAGCCAAGGCGACGGGCGCGCTCTCGGGCGGCGGAGACGCGTTCCTCGAGCGCGAGGCGGCCGTTCTGGAGCAGCGCGCCGCCAAGGCGCGCCAGACTGTCGAGGCGGCGCGGCGGAAGGTCGCGGGTCTCGAGGCGGAGCGCGACGCGGCCGTCGCCAAGGTCGCCGACGTTCGCGCGAAAATCGGCGAGTCCGAGAGCGTGGTAGAACGCGCGCGCCGCGAGATCGCCAAGCTCGTCCAAGTCGAGCAGCGGTGCGACGCGGCCAAAAAGCAGGATCTCGAAGAGCTCAAGAGGCTCGTGATTCTCAACGAGACTACCAAGCGAGAAGAGGCCGACTTCAAGGCCGACTGCAAGAAGAAGCTCGCCGCGCTCGAGGCGGACCTCGAGGCGGCGACGGCTGCCGTCGACGACCCCGACCGCCTCGCCGAAATCGAGGCGATGCACGCAAAGGTGGTCGCCAAGGATGCGCGGCTCCGGCGCCAGGTCGCTGCCTCGTCCCGTCGCATCGCCACCACGGCCCGCCTCATCGACGACGTTCCGACCCGCACGGAACTCGTTCAGTACGAGCGCCGATTCCACGAGCTCTACGCGCAGGTGGCGACCAAGCTCGACGAGACAAGAAAGTACTACGAGCTCTACAACTCCCTCGACGAAATCCTCAAAATCCATCAGAAGGAGGTCACCATCCTCAACTCGATCATAGACACGTACGCCCAGGCCATGAAGACCAAGCACGGCAAGCACGCTTTCCTCTCGCAGCTCGAGGAGATGAACGCGGGGCTCCGTAAGAACCTTCTCGCCAAGAAAGAGGCTCTCAAAAAGGCCACCGACAGAGCCTCGCAGGAACAGGCCAAGTTCCAGCATCTCGTCGACGAGCACCGCAAGTACCACACGGCCGTAAAGGACTTTCACGACGAGTGCCAGAAAAACGAGGTCCTCCTCGCGAGGCTCCAGGAGCTCAAGCGATGATGATGGTAACAGCAGCAACGCCATGCGCGCGGCGGCGGCTGCTGCTGCTGCTGGTCTGGCGGCTACTTCTGTTACTTATCCCAGGTGGTGGGTAGAGTAGACCCGCGAGGCTAACCAGTACCAGTATGATGATGATGATGATGACGATGACCATGTTGTTGTTGTTGTTGTTGTTGTTGTTGGTATAGGCGTTGGGGCGGGCGGGCCACGAAGCGGGCGAAGAGCGCGAGGGGGAGCGCGATGCCGCGCGCGACGGGTACGACGACGAGGCGGACGAGAAAACCCAGGAGGGCGAGCGCAGCGCGGATGGCGCCGCTTCCGCCCGCGCTTCGTTGATTGAGAAAGTCGTTGGAGCGCTTGATGGCGCCAAAAATCGTCGCGAGCCTGGCGACCGTGGAGGTTTGCAAGAGAATTTCCTCGCGTATCTCGGGCGCGACGCCGAGCACGGGTACGGGGTTGACCAGAGCGCCGACCCAGAGGGAGAAATTCTCGGCGTCTGCGAGCGGTGGCATCGGGCCGAGGTCGTCGAGAATACCGTCGAGATGGTGGCGGGTCCGCTCCCAGCCGCCGGTCCGCACGCGGTCGCACCAAACGCCGACCTGGGCGGCGACGTCTGACGCGAGAGTCGCGAGCCGTTCGCGGTCGTCGTCGTCGACCGGCGCGTCGACGCAGGGCTCGACCGCCGCGACCCTATACCCATCGTCGCCATCCCAATCCCGGAGGATGCGCCATCGCCGGCGCCCGACGACCTCGCAGAGGTATCGCCCGTCGGGCAGGAGCGCGTGGTCGACGACCTCGCACTCGGTGAAAACGCGCGAGATCGATCGACCGCTCTGGCCGACGACGCCAAAGGTCGATGGCGTCGACCGGAGCGCGGTCGCGATGAGGCGCCGGTACCGCTGCTCGAAGACGTGCAACTTGAACCGCTGGCGCGGCAGCAAGTGGTCGAGCACGAACAACCCCCGCGTGGTTGTCGTCGTCGTCGTCGGGGGGTCGGTCGCGGCGCCCGCGGCGCGCGATGCGTACCGCTCGGGCACCAGCTCCTCGAGCAGGTGGTGGAGCGTCGAGTTTATCACGGGGGTCGTCGTGCTCAGCGTCGTCCGACAGGTAGGGCACTTCGTCGAGTGCTGCATGGCGCGACACAGACACCGCCGACAAAAGGTGTGTCCGCATACGGTCGATGAGGGCTCGAAAAGCAGCTCGCAGCATATCTGGCACTCGGCGTGCCGCTCCACGATCTTCGACACGTTGTTGTTGTTGTTGTTGTTGTTCTCCGCCCACCACGTGATCATGACGACAGAAACCGGGGTTACTTACTGTACATGTAGCACGAGTCTGGGGTTTTTTTAAGGTCGACAGGTAATAATAATAAGAAGGGTAGGGTTAACCCGGTTTTTCCTTTGTTCGGAACCCGAACCAACGCTACACAACGCCGGCATCATGCAGCCTGCGCAGGCCATGGTCGAGCGAGCCGTCTGGGGCCAGCCGACCGTCGAGAACATCGGGCAGCACGCGCTGTGGGGCCTGAGCCCGGCATCAGACGTCCTGGCGCCGTTGCCTACGTGCGTCGAGGACGACCCAAAGGTCCCGATTCGGGTGCTGCTGGCGTCTCCGGGGGACATCCGGCACATCCTGCGCACCCTGAGCGAGCGGCGCGGTCGGGCGATCCGGTTCTACATCCACGAACCGTCGGTCGAGGTCCACGCGAGGCACCTCGTGTTGCTACGAGTGGCCCTCGACGTCGAGCTCCCGATCAAGCAGCGCGCGAGCGCTTGGCTCGAGATATTTGGGAACTCGATGATTCAGGAGCGGACCGAGCGGTACGTCGCGCGGCTCGCCGAGGAGCTCGTCGACCTCGTCACAGGGACCGGCGATAGCCTTACGGCTGACGCTGTCGATCTGAGTTGTTTGAAGTTTCGCGAGCGCGACGTACTCTGCGACGCGTTTCGAGCCTGGCGTACCTCGCCCTTTCCGCTCAAGGACTTGTGGGACCGCCGACTCCGCGAGACCCTCGGCCTCCGCTACGACTCCCGCGACACGGCGTTCGACTGGGACTACAGGCTGGGCCTCGAGCCCGCCGGCGCCGGCATCGTCCACGTTCGTCAGTACAAGAACTGGCGCGAAACGGGCGTCGCCTTCGAGTTTGGGGACCAGGAGTACATCAAACCCAACCGTACCTTGGCGACCTTTTCGGTCGCCATCATGCGCTCGGGCAAGGACAGAGGCCAGAAGCGCGAAGTTCGCGGCTATTGGGGCGACGTCGTCGTCGGGCCCTACGTCGCCGTCGGCGTCGAGGCCGACACGACCCACGACGAAAATGCGGAATTGTTCTTCGAGATCGTCGACAAGGGCCACGGCACCCAACGCTACCGCCACAACGCCACCGAAATCGCAGTCTACAACGTCCTCAGCTTTTTGTGGCGCATAGAAACCGGTCGACGCTATCAGACGGCCGCGCCCCACAAAGTCTACAGCGGCCTCGGCGCCGACTCGGTCCCCGACGACCCCGGCGCCCGAGCGCGCCAAGCTCGCCACCAGGCCCTCGAGCGCGCGACCTCCATCCTCGACGCCTTCGACGGCATCTCCATCGTGCCAATCTGCGGTGCGCCCTTTTACTAATATTTCCCTCCAAATCAAGCCCCGACGGCCACCTTGCTGCGCGTAGGCGACTTGGACCAAGCCCTCCGCAAACCCTATCTTGGAGGAGGAGGAGGATCCTTCGACGTCGCCTTTCTGGGCATCAACGCTACAAACGCCATCGAATCCTCCGCCCTCAAGGCCCTCCTCAAGCCCGGAGCCCTCATCTACGCCGAGACGGCTAAGTACCTCCTTCCCCTCAAGAAGGAGCAGGTACGTCCGCGACGCTCTGCGGTCTCCCCCATGACGTCGTGTTGCGCAGCGCACCCTCTTCGTCAGAAAGATCCACGCCATGGCCACCGAGATGCAGTACACGCCACGATATCTCACAGAGCCAGCGCCGGCGCGCGACGCCGACGAGACCATCGCCGAGTATGTCGGCGACTGCGCGACGACACCATCGGATCTTGAGACCGCCATCATGTCCTTCGTGGTAAAGCCGCCGCCGCCGCCGCCACCACCTGGGGGGGGGGGCACGGAGCGCCTCACGACAGACACCCAATTAAACAACAAGTGACGACGCCGTTGCTGTCTCGGGCCGCAAACTTTTTTTTGTACCTATAGTCAACCCCCAATTCATAGCCACAGCAACTACCGTCGCGATGGAAGGGTCCAACAAGCCCCCCGGAGACGATGCGCCGCGAGAGGTGCGCTCATCGGAGGACGAAGAGCGGCCGTCGGTGCGCACCGCCGCGACCGACGGAATTGTCGCGGTATCATCCGATGACGCAGCAGCAGCGACCGCTGGTGGTCACCACGACGCCGCCGCCGCTGACCGGGAGACATCGCCGCCGCGAGCAACCACGCGGGTCTCGCAGCTCGTAGCCGAGCGAGTCACGCAGTTCGAAAGCCCCACCTCTCGCGAGGGGGAGAAGCAGCATCACCAGGAGCACCCGCGCGCTGCCGCGCCCCACGTATCCGCGCGCGAGTCGCAGTTTGAGGCGCATCGGTACGTGGGCTCGACGTGTGCGTTCACGCACCGAAAGTTGCGCACAGGTACAGCCGTGATCATGCGGCGCCACGTTGCAATGCCTCGTTGAGCGAAGACCGACCGACCGCGCAGGCACGGACGTCGCCGCGCTCGACGAAGAGGACTTGAGACTCATGACAAAGGAAGAGCTCAAGGTCAGCATATCGCCGGCGGCCCTCACGACAAACGCCGCCGCAGGCTCTTGTGGACCACCACTACGTCGCACTCAGCCGCACGCAGCGAACCATCGTCAATACACTTTTGAGACGCGGAATAGAGCCGAAGAAAACTCTGCCGAAAAAGAGCCCTCCCAAGCCGCCGAAGACTCCGCCGCAGAAAGCCAACCCTCCCCTGTCATTGCGCGAGGAGATCGGCCCGACGACGGGTCTTGTCTCGTTGCCAGAGTCATCTTTGTGCACCAACGTGCTTACGGTCTTATCAGGTTGATGTCGAGCTCGACGACGACAAAGACGCAAAACCAAAACGATCATCGCTCGTGTCCCAGCTATTTTCGCCCAGGGCCAGGTGCGCGGCGAGTGTAGCGCGTCTCACACCTCGCGCAGTGGAAGCACCGCGCGACGTGCGCCGCTCTTCAAGCTTCGGGCGGCAACGTCCGCGGTGTCCGCGTCGTCGAGGCTCAGCAAATCGCGTCGCGAGATACGAGACGGGAAATCAAACGAACGTTCTACGTCCCCCGGCCCGGAGCGTCGTCGAACTTCGTTTTGGAAGTCTTCGCGCGACGAGCTGTCTGATGGCGAGAGGCCAAAGACACCAACGACGCCGAGGACACCCACGACGTCGCCGAGAACACCTCTGACGCCGAGGCGCGTCAGCTTTGCGATGGATGCCTCGTCCAAGAACCGATCGAGCCTCCATGACAGCTTGGCGAAGCGTGCTCTTGATGGGACCGACAGCTCGAACAACCAGGCATTATCGTCTGTGAGCATCGATCCAGTACAGTGCGTGCATTTTGTTTCCAGCCTCCTCCGTACGGTTACCTCCTCAGATCCGAAAACAAAACTCCGGACACTCTTGAAGAAACCAAGCATGATGTGGTGTGTGCTCATGATCTCGAACAACCACAACTACGAGACAGGATGAAGTCGTAACCAGACCGGAGAAACAACACTGGCGCCCGCCACCGTACGTGTCCCTCGACTGTCGGTGTCCGTGTCCACCCACGCGACATTTTTGCAGGCCACCTTTCGGACCTGTTTCAATAACACCCCAGCAGTGTCAAGAATATTTTACCGTCGTCTCATCACTCACTTGTCAGGCGCCGAGACGTGCCGCCCTCGAGGCCCCACCCGCCGCTGCTGTCCCACCACCGCCGTCGCAGCCACGAGCGTCACTTTTTAACGTCGAGCATGATGACAGCGAGCCCAACATAATAAGTCTTGAAGAAGACTCGAAGGAAGCGAGCACGACAATGCACGACTCGGAAAAAACAATCCAGCGATTGCTCGTGAACTTGACGTTCGACTATCAGAAGGTTGGTCTCGTGTCACACGACTACTACCTCCATCACTTTTCGCAGAATCGAGCCGTCAGCGATGTTTGATACGGCGCCTCTCGAGCATATATATGCACTGTGGTGGTCCAAGTTTTTAGTTTGTTCGTTTTAGGTGAGGGATTTCTTCACCGACGATGAACGGCGCACCGTACCGACCGGTGTCTGATCGCCGTTGTTGTGTGCGCCCACGATTGTTTGAATTGCAGCTGCTCCCCAGGTCATGATCGAGGCTTTAAGAACTGAACTCCAGCATCTCGCGCAAATCAAGCAGAAAGCAGGGAATAACAAAGACATCGAGCTGCTAAAGGCGTTGCTTGCTGAAGCAAACCACATCCAGGCGCCGTTCCAGAGCTGTCATTTGTTGTCTCTTGAAATGTACCCGGGGTCGAGCAGACCACTTACTATGCGTGTTAAAAAGGTTGCACAAGAAAGCGCGAGAGCGCAAATCTCGTTGTCGCAGGAGAAGGTGAAGCATTGCGAAGTTACGAATCGATTAAAGGCCGCCTATAGGACGGCCCTTCGCGAAAAACTTATACCAAAAAGAAAGTGGTGCCGCCAATTGCTGCGTCCTCTAGGTGTGACTTGAGGAAAGCCGCACCATCCGGAGATCAGACCGACACCGATACCGACAGCCTACCCGAAACACCAACTTCCGCGAAACCTCTTGGATACCCACTTGGATACCCACTTGGATACGACTCAAATTGTGATGTTGCCACCGCAACGAATCGTAAGACGCCGCGCGTCACCGAAAACTCTTTGGAAGACGTGCCTCCTGACTTCGATGAATCAATTCCCTTTGACAAAGCGGTTCCCCCTGAAAACGCGCGTCTTGATGTTGAGCCCATCAGGAAGCAAAGTGCCCAGCCTGAAACCTCTCAGAGTCCAAGGCAGAACAACAACGCGCCAGTGTTCGAAGCTGGCGAGGGGAAGCTCGAGGCGTGGCTGGACGACGTAAAATTAGCACTGATTGAGATCAAGGCCAAGCTCAATGCGAGGATGCGAGCGACGCTGGATGTTGCCAAAGAAAAGCTCGATGTTGGTGTGCGCAACGCGAAAATGAACGTCGGCGCAGCTGGAACCATGCTCCTTGCTCTAAATCGGCGGCTGGTCCGTGAAACCATGGGCACACCAGCCGCTGTGCAAGCGATCATGTCAAAATGGGGATCTGCCCTGCTTTTCATTCTTGTCTTCCTCATCGGCCTCGTAACGCGCAGAGTCCCACGCGTTTGTTTCTGTCGCGTTCCCCCAAAACACCAACGTTGATGATGAATGATTCTGTAGGGCGGTGGCGTGGCTGTTGTGGTTGTCAAGGACGCATCGTCTGCATCCGGGAATTGGCACACGATGCGGCATACCAGTTAGGGCACATATGTATTACCATTGCAAAATCGCTCGGCGCGAGCCCGCGATGAGAGCTTCCAGAGCAGCAGCGCGGAACTCCTCTCTCCGCCTTTGTCGAGAGAGAGGAGTTCCGCAAATCCCACTGAGAAGACGATGAAGCTCCACTTATTACACAATCCGTACGTACGTACGACCGCGCGCGCCCAGTATGTGTTGCAATTACAAGTACAAACACAAAGCATGCCTTTTTTTTGATAACCCTAACTACTAATCGACAGATGTTTGTTTGTCTGTCTTTAAATGTCGACTGGTAAGAGGGGGTGGTGTGTGTGGGGAGCATGAAGGATGTGGGTGGGTTTGTGGGGTATGAGGGATGTGCCTGACGGGCGGAGATAAGTACGCGGGACCTAGTTGTCTGTGCCTCGATTTAGGGTAAGGATCATGTAGGCCCACGAGCCAGACAGTGATCCAAGCCGTCTACGGCGACCTCGCAGACTGTTTCCACGACCCGCGGCGGCTCTTTCAGCGCGCCATTCTCACGCCCCGTCGAAACGATGTTGTCGACGCTGACAACGCGCGCATGACCGCGGCCTTTTTTTCCCGGAGACGAGGCGTCGGAGTTCTTTTCGGCTGACTAGGCAGGGTCGGAAGACGACGCCTCGCTCTTTACAGTAGAGTTTTCAACTCCCTGACAACCAACGGGATGCTGACTTTGAGCGCGAGCTTAAGGTCTTCGAAACCTCGACCCGTCGCACGGCCACTGCAACGGTACCAGATACATGATCGATCGTGTCGTTGTCACCGAGGCTCCTCCAACCTGTATCCCTTAAGGCCGGCCTACGCCAAACGATCAACAAGAGCCAGGGCCAGACGCCCCGCGAGGTCGGCGTCCTCTTTCCCAAGCCCGTCTTCTGCCACGTCCAGCTCTACGTGGCTCTCTGTCGATCGGCATCCCCGAGGAGATATACTCATCTGGGTCGACGACTCCACCCTACCCCACACGTGCTGCGCAATACCGATAAGCCCCCTCCCGGCGTCTACACGCGCACTATAGTAGTTGAACTTACTGGGACCACGTGAACTTACTGGGGTTTGGGATTGGGACTAGGTGAACTGAGTGACCAGGTGAAACTTGGACCAGGTGAACATACTGGGGTTTTTAGAGTAAAGTTTTTAGAGTAAACTCAAAGGTTGACGGCGCGTGCGGATCAAAGCAGCTTAGATTGGCGGAGGCGAGAGCGACGAGCTCAAAGGAGTTGGTGTGAGCTAGGTGAACTTCCTGACCAGGTGAACTTATATGAAACTTACTGGGATTAGGTGAAGTTACTGGGGTTAGAGATTGGGACTAGGTGAACTTACTGGCCTGCACTTGTAGTGGGAAAAAATGATGTGGGGAGGACTATTTATTTCTCGAAACAAAGTGCCACAAAGAATTATGACGGTATGGCTTTAGGTTGAAGAAGTTCACGCGAACGACGATGTCTCCACCAGAGTCTGGTGGTGCGAAGGGTGCGAAGGGGTTTAGGAGCATCGCCAAGGCTATCGGAGTTCTCCCCAAGGAGCACAAGAAGAAGCACGCTGCCAAGGACTGGTTGCACGATGCGATCGACTCGAACGACGCAAAGCAGCTCGAGTCGGCGTTGGAGGCTGCTGCCGAGGCAGGTCTCGACGCGGCGACGCCCGCCCTCGTGGAGGCGCGTGCTCTGCGAGACAAGCTGATGGAAAAGCAAAATGCTCGGGAGGCGGCGTTGGCCGCGCTCGAGACGTCCCCCGACGACATCGAGATCTTGGAACGCGCTCTGGACCGGATGTTCGCGGCTGGGCTGACGGTGGACGAGGCGTCGGTGGCCACGGTGTCCGAGGGGCTGCGCGAGGCGCGGAAGCGGAACGCCGCAAGGATCGAATTGAGGGAGGCGGTGGAGAAGAGAGACGAGGGTATGTTGGAGCGAGCGATCGATCACGCCAACGCGACCGACGGGAAGATCGCGACGGACGAGGCAGAATCGGTGCTCGGGGCGCTGCGCGAGGCGCGCGAGGCGCGGAAGCGTGCCGCCGAAGAAGAGGCCGCGGCGCAGCAGGCGGCCCGTCGGAGGGCCGAAATGGAAGCGAAGCTCAACGCGGCCCAGTCGATCGAGGCTATCGAGGCGCGTTTGGGGGAGGCGGTCGAGGTGCTGGGCGACGATGCCCGGTGCGTCAAGGAGGCCGAGGCGCGACGCGACAAGCTCCGGCGGCAGCAGGCGGCACGCGAGACCGTCGAAGAGGCGCTGACGGCGCAGCAGGATCCCGAAGAAGCGATCGCGGCGGCTCTCGCGGAAGCGCGCGAGGCGCAGCTGTCGGCGGCCGAGTTGCAGCGCGTGCTCGACGCGCTCGAGAAGGCCAAGGCGCGCGCGGCGGCGAGCGTTGCGGTCGACGATGCGATCGCGAGTCGCGATGAGGGCTTGTTGCGACGCGCGGCGGCCGACGCGCGGGTCGCGGGCGTGGATCGCGAGAAGATCGCCCGAGCCGATAAGCTTTTGGAAGCGCTCGAGCGCGAGCGGGAGGCCGAGGCCGCGAGGCGTGCCAAAGCGGAATCCTTCAACAAGGCTGTTGTTGCGGCCAAGGCCGCGCGCGACCGCGAAAAGCTGGCATCGCTGCTCGCCGATCCCCCCGAGGACGGCGTCGACGAGGCTCTCGCGCGGGACGCGACGGAGCTCCTCGCGCACCTCGAAACGCGCGCGACCATGAACGCGAGCCTTAAAAGGGCGGAGGGCTTGGCCGAGGCGTCTCGCGACGCGCCGAGTCTGGGCGCCCTCCAGAAGAAGATGGACGACGCCGACGCCGAGATCGAAGTCGGAGCGCACGACGAGGAAATCCCCGAGCTCGCGTCGGCGCAGGCGCTCGCGACGGTGCTCACAAAGGAAATCGACGCAAAGGGGGCGCTCGAGACGGACGACGCCGACGCGCTGGGAGCCGCAATCGCAAGAGCCGAGACGTTCGCCGGGCTCGCGGCGAGTTCCGAACTCGCGCTCGCGAAGCGTCGAGCTCAAAAAATGGACGAGGACCGGCGCGAGCGCGAAAAACGCGAGGGCGCGAAGCGTCACGCGAGGGTGGCGTACGACCACCGAGACGAAACCGAGCTCACGAACGCGATCTGGGCCGCCGAAGAGGTCGGCGTGCAGGACGCCGAGCTCCGCGACGAGATTGACATGCTGCACGAGCTCGAGGCGAAGCGGACGGCCGCCGACGAGGCAGCTAGGGTCGAGAAGAGCCTGGCCGAGGCGCGCCGAGAGATTGCGGCAGCGACGGCGACGCGCGACAGAGCAAAAATTGCCGCAGCGCTTGCCGTCGCTGACGAGATCCCTCGCCAGGGCGACGCCAAGCTCGAGGCCGCGGTTGCCGAGGCCGAGGCGCTCGTCGCTTCGCTAGACGCCCAAGACAACACCAAGTCGCTGCTCCGACGTGCCGTGGCGCGATGCAAGAGCGCGCCGCTATTTTCGGACGATGACGAAGCCCAAGCAGCTCTCGACGCGCTGCGGGCCGCGATCGGAGCTTGCGACGTCGCGGTGCCGGGTTCGCCGGACGCGGCGGAGATCGACGCGCTCGTCGGCGACGGGATGGCCTGCGTCGATGCCATGGACGCCGCGGTGCGCGCGGCCGCGGCCGTTCGCAGGGGCGACCTCAGTCTCTACGAGGCTATCGCAGCTACGACGCCCGAAGCTCCGTACGCGGCGGCGCACTTTGCGACAAAGCTCCGGGACGACCCTTTCGCCAAGGCCGAGGTCGCGCGGCTCGGTAAGCTCGCGGCAGAGGCCCGCGCCCGCGACGAGAGACGCGATGAGTTGCGTCGCGCCGTCGAGAATGCCAAGGCACTCAAAGATCCCGACCTCTTGCGCCGCGTGCTCGTGGAGGGTGGAGGCGACGACGACGACGTCGCGGCCGCGCGCGAAGCGCTCTCGGAACTCTCGCGCGAACGCGAGATTCGCGACGCGCTGAAATCTGCGCTGGAGAGTCGAGACGCCGACGCCCTGAAGCAAGCGATCGCCTCCGCCGACAGCTTCGACGACGTGTTTCCTGCGGCGGAAGTCCAAGCCGCCCGCGCGATGCTGGCGGAGATCGACTCGCTCGACAGACTACGCGCGGCGATGCTCGGCTTTGATGACCCCGAGTCCCAAGCATCCCTCGACGCCCTCGCGGCCGCAGCCGCCAAGGCGCCGTCGCGGAGCCCGTTGGTTGCCGAGGCGACGCAGATGCTCACCGCGGCGAAAGACTCGCGCCGTCGCGCGAGAGAGGAGCGCGCGACGAACGAGTTGAAAAAACGAGACGAGCTGGATGCCATCGAAACCAACAAAAAAATGACCCAAGTGGCGTTAACGGACGCGATTACTCGCGGCGACCTCGCGGCGCTCGACGCGGTGATTCGCGGGGCGCTCGCCACGTTCCCCGCGCTCCCGGCGCTAAACGAAGCCCGGAGGGCGCGCGCCAGACTCGTCGCGAGGGACGCGCTCGCCGAGTACGCGCGCGGCGTGCTGTCGGGGTCGGCCTCACAAGTAGAGATGCTACTCGTCAATGCCATCGACGAAACTAAGCAAGATCTCGACGCGCCAAAGATCGCCGAGCTCGAGTCGGCCCTCGATCGCACGCGCGACATCATCGCCGAGGCTCGCACGAAAGACCACTACGCAACCAAGTGCGCGGAACTCGCCGCTGCCACAACCTCTGCGGCCCGCGTCCTTGACGAACGAAGTCTGGCCGCTCTTTCCAGTCTCGTCGCTGACGTCAAGCGTCAGTTTGGAGGTGCGTGTTTTTTTTTTACCCGTCCGTTGGCAGAAGAAGTGCCATTTTTGCCACAGGCCAACCGCCTCCTCCACAACTTGCGGCAGCGGAGGAGTGCACCTTGTTGTTGAAGGAGGCATTGCGGGTCGAGGCGGCGGTGTTCACTTCGGCCAGGAATCGGAACCGTAAGTCCCCACCGAGGCGACGGAGGAGTCTTGTCACGTTCAGGCCGCGCGCTCTCGGAAAGCCTGGTCGTTGCGGACGCGACATCAAAGCTCCTCCTCCTCGACGACGAGAAGACCGGCCCCGCCTGGCAATCGCAGCTCGCCAAGCGGTTCAGCAAGAGCGCGAAGATTGTCTTAGCGCGGCAAGTGTTCGAGGAAGTCGAAGCGGAGGCGCGAGCTCAGTCGAGGCTTCGAGCGGCCGTCGCGAATCGCGACGTCGACGCCGTCGCTGCCGCGCTCGTGACTGCGTGCGTATTTTTAGCGCGATCGCTGATTTTTCTCGTAGGCACACGATGGACGCGGCGAGTCTAGACGACGACATCAGGGCGGCGGAGGCGATGCTGCACCGGCTCAAAGAGGAAAAGGCTTTCGCGCGGCGCGCCGAGGACGACGATCGACGGGCCGAGGAGGAGGAAAAGGCCAAAGTGAACGCGGCAGCAGTTATCGCGACCCAGCGGCAGGCTGTCGTCGATGCGAGGGAAATGGAGCAACAAAAACAAAAGCTAGACACGATTGTCCGCACGTCGCTGTCGGTCGCGCACTCGTGAGGAATTTTACTTTACTTTTCGCGCCGCTCGTACGCGACGTCGCAGGCTCGAGACGGCGGCTTCCAACGTCGCGGACGAGCTCGAGCTCGCCAAGCGGCGCTTCGAGCGGCTCGACCAGTTCCTCAACGCCTTGCGCCCGCCAGAAGAACCGCGGTACTACTACGCGTCTCCGCGAGCTCTCCGCGAGCCGAGGCCGCCGCCCGTCGCCGACGATCGCCCGACCGGCGCCGTCGAGCCGTTCTGGGCGACGTTGGGCATGGCCTTTGTCGAGTTTGCGACCTTTGTGTACTTCCCGTTTGTGTGGGTCGCTTTCGCGGCGTGCGCGTCGCTGACTCAACAAGGCCAAGCCGGACCGGTCGAGCCCGCAGAGTCGCCGCGCAAACTCGTGGGCCCGCGGAACGTCTTCGTCCACCCGACCAACGTCGCGGGCGTCGTCTTCTCCATCATCTCGGTCGTCTGGGTTGCCCACAAGTCGACGCTCGCGACGGTGCTCCGGAACCCGCTTTTTACCGGGTGCATCTTCGCGTTCCGCGTCGACACGCTGAGAAATTGGAAGCGGTCTTTGCTTCTGGCAACGACGGCGACCTTTCTCGCCGCGTTGGCGCAAACGCGGCGCCACCGCGTCATCTTCAAGTTTCAAACCAACCTCCCCACGCTCGAAGGTTGCGCCATCATTTTCCTCATCTTCCGCGATAACTCCCTCGCACGCCTTCGGATGCGCCTGGCGACCCCGGACCACGTAGTCCCTCTCGCCGAATATTGATAATGTCAAACCATATCTCATCTCGATAACGACGACGACGACGACGACCCCAATTGGTGAGGTTTTGTTGCTGCTGCAGTCCCGCGAGGACGGCGCCTAACACGCTTGCTTGCTCCCTGCGGCGGCCCCGGCCGTCCCGGAGTGAGACGGTGCCTGCTCGCCCGCCTCCCGGGCTGGCCGGTTATTAGCGCACCCGGGGTGGGGTTTTTGTTCGGTTGTTGGGCAGTCCGGACAGGTCGATTGTTCGGCTCCCTTACCCTTCTTAAGTTTTTCTATTTCGCCGATCATGGCGGCGGCGGCGACCACCAACACAAAGGTGGTTTACGACGTGAGCAAGTACGACTTGACGCACAAGATCGCACCGTTTCTCGACGGACACCTCGTGTTTCCTCTGTTAGAGTTTCTCGAGGAAAACACGTCCTACGACAAGGGCGCTGTCCAGCGCGCTCGGCTCGCGCTGCTGTCCCCGACGAACATGATCGACTACGCGATCGAGATCCACGCGCAGTTGACGGGAGAGGCGGAGTCGCCGCCGGAGATGGCCGCCCAGCTCCAGACGACCCTCGAGGCGATCAAGACGCTCGAGACAAAGACGCAGAAGACTCGAGAACTCCTCGAGTGCGTCGAGACGGTCGAGACGCTCAAGCGCGACGGCATGTTCACCGCCGCCCACTTGCTCGAGCAGCACGAGATCACGGGCGCGATGCTCGACGAGTACTACGACTTTGCCAAGTTTCTGTACGAGTGCGGCGACTATCAAAACGCTCGCGACATGCTGGACCACTACCTCGGGCTCAACGCGGCGAGCCAGTCGAGCCCGACGTCCATGTCGACGAGGTACTTCCAGGCGCTCTGGGGGAAACTGGCCTCGGAGGTTCTCCTGAAGAACTGGGACGACGCCCTCGCCGATCTTACGAAGCTCAAACAGGTCGTCGACGAGCGCAACAGTCCGCCGCTCGAACAGCTCCAACAACGCAGTTGGTTGCTCCACTGGTCCTTGTTCGTCTTCTTTAACCACGGCAAGGGCCACGACGGGATCATCGACCTGTTCTTGTCGGAGAAGTACCTCCAGGCCATCCAGACCAACTGCCCGTGGCTCCTCCGCTATCTGACGACCGCCGTGATTATCAACAAGCGCCGCCGATCGACGCTCAAAGACCTCGTCAGGGTCGTCACCCAGGACAGCACCGAGGCCGCCGCCGAGGACGCGACGACCCCGAGGCCCGAGGCCGACCCCGTGACGCGATTCGTCGACTGTCTGTACGCCAAATTTGACTTCGACGGCGCGCAGCAGACGCTCAAGGAGTGCGACGACGTCTTGCGCGCCGACTACTTTCTTTGCAATTGCGCTGATACCTTCATGGAGGTCAGCTTCGAAGTGTGCTTTGAAGTATACTGCCGAATTCACACTAAGATCGACATTCGCCTCCTCGCGACCAAGCTCGAGATGGACGACGAGCGCGCCGAGCGCTGGGTCGTCGACCTCATCCGCGGGGCACTCCTCGACGCCAAGATCGACTCCAAGGCCAACTGCGTTATCATGGGCAACCAAGCCCCGGACGTTTATAGCCAGGTCATCGAGAAGACCCGCGACCTCCTCGTCCGCTCCAACGCCCTCATCAACAACATCGACCAGAAAATCCTCGCCTCGGACCGGAAGGCCGCGGCCCTCGTGGCATCCTCCCGCGACGATCGCGACTAGTAGAAAAGGAGTGTTGCGTCACTATAATAATAATAATAATAATAATACCTGCTGCGATAGCACAAGACAAGCTGATATCTTCTCCTTCTATGGTGATGGTTCTGTCTCGAGAGTTAAGCTCTGAACGAACGAACGAACGAACGAACGAACGAACGAACTAACTAACTTCGGACCTCTCCCGAGCATGGGAGCCAGGCCGGACAGACAGGGGCCAGTCCGGAATCACGGGCCTGTAGACGAGGGGCGCCGAAAGGTGGGTCGGCGGAGAGTGACCATCAAGCTTGTCGCCATGCGACGAGGAGACCGCGATGTGACTGACGACCAACTCGTCGATAACCTTCCGTCTGCGCCCCCTTTCCATACCCCGTCCCACTGCGAACGTTCCGGCTGCCAACCGGCCCGCCCGGGATAAGCTTTTAAAGAAAGCGTTTTGTATGGTGATACGTTTCTGACTCTCAATCCCTGCTGGCCGAGAGCACAACCTGGTGCGCTTCCCCCACAAATAAAACAAAACTCCTCGCGCTGGCCGGACTACTCGGACCGGCATCGAGAGAAAATTATGCTCATGACATAATACCGACTGGATATGTGATGTGGAAGCGGCGCGGGTGCACACGGCGACGCTAGAGAGACGACGCCCTCGGCGGACCAAACAAGGATGTGGTCGCTGCTGCAAATGGTCTCCGTATCTATCCGAGGTGCCGACAGGGTTGGGTTGCCAATATGGCTGGTCTGTGGCATATGATTGTCCTAGACGCATCAATGTGTGGTTCCATCAGCAGCAGCAGCAGCAGCAGCAGCAGCAGCAGCAGCTTATTTATACCAGGGGCGCGGCCCGATATCCCGCAGGAACACCACGTATTATTGCGGGAGCCGTGTTCTTCGAGTTGATTAGTAACGCCGTCCAGTAGCTTCGAGCTGGTTGCTTCCAATCGAGCAACGCAAAGAGCTCCGCTCGCAACTATTGCTTCGAGGCCCGCCTCAGAGCACGAAAGACCGAAGTTGCCGCCCCATCTGTCGCGATCGCCTCCCCGAACATGGGACGGCGTTGACGTGCGTTTAGGTGCTGCGTACGGCTCCATCCGAATCTGCTGGAGATAGCTGGTCCCCGGGCTAATAATCGACATGTCGGGTCTCGACGACGACGACGACGACGACCAACAAGGGAGGAGCGTCGTGGTTTAAGAACGAGACCATCTTGAGATGATGATATCAATAAATTTGCGGTCTCCATCCCACGCTCGTCCTTCTGGACTTGCGTGACGAGACGACGACGGTCAGTGTACCACGACTGGAGCACTCCGAGTAGCACAAAACAAAGGGGGGGGCGCTGCGTCGTATCCCGTCCACGCCAAACACGTCGATCAAACAAGGAGGAGGAATCAGGGTGTCCTCTGATTTTCTTTATTCGCGGCGGTATTCTTCGGCCATTTCGTCTTTTATGTGCTCCTTGAGCTCGAGGCGAATCTCGTTGACGTCGTCGCCGCGGAGGGTGTCTCGAACGAAGTAGCACTCGACGCGGAGCTGGACCATCTCGAGGGCGCCGCGGATGACGCCGCAGAGGACGTTGGAGTAGTAGAGATTTATATTGGGCGGGAGTTCGACGAAGTCGGTGAGGGGATTGTCATAAACAAGAAGCGAGCAGGACGTTTTTTCGTCGTTCCAACTCGCGACTTCCACGGAGACGCCCAGAAACATCTTGAAGGCGACCTTGGCGATGACGTCGGCCGTCTCAGCAAACTCGTTGCAGTTGTTGATGCCGGATTTGGCGAGGAATTCGTCGATGAGGCGGCACCCAATCGAGTGGCCCATTTTCTCGAGCTTCTCGTTGACGAGCTGGACGTCCTCGAGATCGCGCATCAGCTGGACGACCATTGCCCCGTCTGCGCGTCTCTTCCTCCACATCATCGATCGGACGCTACTCACAGGTCAAGGTGAAGAACTCGGCGTTGATCTTGGGCATCTTCTGCCAGATCTGCTCTCCGAGGCGCGCGTTCGCGGAGGCACTCATCCTGTGTCTTAGGGTAAAGGTTTCGGTGTTCAAGAAAGAAAGAAAGAAGGGAAGAAAGCAGTTTGTATGGCTGTCGCGCAGCGCGCTCTCCGGGAGATGCAGCAGCAGGGGTCCGAGGCGCGGCTGCCGATCTGGGAGCACAAGGAGCGGGTGCTCCGGAGCGTGGAGCAAAACGCGGTGTCGCTCGTTTACGGGTCGACAGGATCGGGGAAGAGCACGCAAGTACCGCAAATGCTGCTGGAGCGGTACCCCGGGTCGCGCATCGTGTGCACGCAGCCGCGGCGGCTCGCGGCCGTGGCGATCGCCGGGCGCGTCGCGGCGGAGCGCGGGACGAGCGACGAGGTCGGGTACCGTATCGGGCACCACAAGGCGTGGAACGCGAGTACGGCGAGGATGATGTTCGTGACGGCGGGGTTGTTGCTGCAGCAGATCAAGCAAGAGGGCGAAGCGGCACTCGAGGGTGTTGCCGTGTTGGTGATCGACGAGGTGCACGAGCGGTCGATCGAGTCGGACGTGCTGCTCGCGTCGGTGCGGCGGCTGTTGATATCTAGCGCTCGGCTGCGTCGCACGACCAAGGTCGTCCTCATGTCGGCGACGCTCGACCTCGAGAGATACGTGCGGTACATGCGCCTTAGCGAGGAGGAGCACGTCAACATGGTCAACGTCGTGTCGGAGCAGGCGCCGAGCGCGACGGGGACCTACCGGCGTGTCGAGGAGATATACCTGTGCGAGATGGCGCGCGCGACGCGTCTCGACGCGCGCGACGCGATCTTCTCGTCGCTCGAGGGCCGCGTAAACTCGCTGCTCGGGGGCGGCGCTTTTAGTAGCAGTAGTAGTATGGATGAGGAGGGTGACGTCGATTTTGAGCTGCTGGTCACCAAGTTCGCGCACGAGTCGGTGCTGCACGCGGCGATCGCGTCGATCGTCGGATTCGTCGTCGCGTCGTCCGAGTCGCCGACGTCGACGCTCGTGTTCTTGCCCACGTACCGCGCGCTCCAGACCCAGCACGAGGCGCTCCTCGCGTCGAACCTCGACATCGACGTGGCGATTCTGCACTCGTCCGTGGAGCTCGAGGCGTGTCTCGCGGCCGTGGGAAAGCGCGCGACGGCGCGGAGCGTGGTCGTTTTGTCGACGAACATCGCCGAGTCGTCGGTGACGCTGCCCGAGGTCGTCGATGTGATCGACTCGTGTTTGACCAACCAGGTCGTGTGGGACCACGAGACCCGGACATCGCGGAGCCGCGTCGTGTTCGCGAGCAAGGCGCAGTGCGACCAGCGACGAGGTCGCGTCGGAAGAGTGCGCGAGGGCGTCTGCTGGCGGCTCGTGCCGCGCGCCGCGTTCCACGCCGCGTCCTCTCGGGCGAAAATGCAGGTCTTCGAGACCCCCGCCATCAAGCTGCAGGCCCTCGACAAAATGGCCCTCTCCCTCGTCGCGTCCAAGGCCCGAGACATATCCGAGGCGCTGTTGGGCGACGTGCTCGATCCGCCTCTCGCGCGGCACGTCGACCTCAGCCTCGAATTCCTGGCGCTTATCGACGCCGTGGCGGAAACGCCCCACCGCCGGCTTGGGGTCCGCCGGACGGCCACTCGCTACGGCCAGATCTTGAGCGATCTCCCGGTCTCCCTCGATGCGGCACGGTTGGCGGTCGCGCTCGCGTGCCGCGGGCTCGCGCGCCTCGGCGCGCTCGCGGCCGCCGTGCTTTCCGCCGTCCCAAAGCCCGTCAAGCGGCCCTTCGCGGGATCGCGCGACCAGCGCGAAAAGTACCGGCTCAACCTCCTTCGCTTCTCGAAAAACATTCCAAAAGGCGTGCTTCCGGCATTCGACGAACTCTGCGCGCACGTAGCCGCGTACGAGTTCTTCGAGGCGCACTGCCTCGACCCGTCGCGTTCGAGACGCCTCGACGAGGCCCGGCCTCTCGAGGAGGAGGAGGAGGAAATGACGGCCTTCTGCGAGGCCCACGACCTCGTCCTGTCGGCCATCCGCGAGGTCCAGGCCGAGGCCGCGGTCATCCTGACCGTCCTCCACCGCCACCGGCCGCCGGGCGTCGCGGGCCGCGTACCCTCGTACCGGCGCTTCCGCACCGATCTCGAGCCCCACGTGTGCGTCTTCCTCGAGAACCAGCCCCTCCCGCGCAAGTGCACGCCTTCGCACCAGTCGTCGCCCGTCGACGTCGTCTTCGCGCGCGACGAAATTTTTACTCTCCGAGAGTGTTACGACTATGTCTTTCCCCCCCCCCCGGTCGAGGACGAGTCGCCCGCGGCGTGCCGCTTCTTCGCGCGAGGCCGGTGCACGCGCGGCGCGAGCTGCAGGTTCTCCCACGATGCTTCGAGACCCCTCGTCTGCCCATACTTCCTTTCGACGACGGGCTGCCGCTTTGGCAACGCCTGCGCGTACCTTCACGCGGGGGCAGAACGGACTCCTCCTCCTCCCCGCTTCGACTTTGCCGATTGCGTGCGTCGGGTCAACGACGCCGTCGCCGACAGCGACCCGCACTCGTACGACGCCTACGCCTCGATCGTCTTGCTGGGCGAGGCGACCTTCGCCTTCGCCGAGCTTCTGGTGCGCCAGAACCCGCGCAAACGTATCGTCGCGACCACCCCCGACCCCCTCCCTACGACCCCCCGCGTGGCCTGGCTCCAAGCCCAACCCGACGTCAACGTCTACGGCGATCTCGACGCCACCGTCGACTGGCCCTTCTTAAACGCCCTCGTCCCCGACCTCGTCGTCTTCAATTTTCCCCACGCGGGCGTCCCCGACCTCGAACGGAATTCGAACCTAATCGATCGTTTTTTTCGCGCTGCCTTCAACGCGACACTCCGAGCCGGCCCTCTCCGCCTCCACCTCGCTCTCTCCAACGACGAGTTCTCGAGATGGAGCGTCCTCGACGTCGCGCGCGACAACTTCTTCTACCTCGAAACCTCCTTCGACTTTGACTTCGACGCCTTCTCCTACCACCCCGTCAACAACGACGGCACGCGCCGCACTAAGTTGGACCGACCGGTCGTCTACGAATTCACCAGCGGCAACCCTCCCGCGCGGATTCGAGCCCACGTCCCGCCGCCGGAGGCACCCACCTGTTGCGTCTGTTTGGATGTCCTCCACGACGACTTCACCCTCCGGATGGACTGTTCACACATGGTCTGCGCCTCCTGCGCCCAGGGCCTCCGCACCCATTCCCACGGCGCCTTCTGCTTCCCCTGCCCACTCTGCCGCCAACTCCATTTCGACGACCCCGACAACGTTCTTCGAGGACCTCCTCCGATGCGATCGCAATCGCAATCGCGATCGCGATCGCGATCACTCACCTGAGGAGGAAGGAGGAAGAGGCGGATTCCCTCTCTTCCCGTCTTGCCAGGTCGGACGTCGGCCGTCTCTTTTGATTTTATGAAAAGACCAAGACGAAATATAGTTGTTTGGGAAGTTTCGGGTCCTCGTCGTAGGCTTCGAATAATTCCTAAGATGACGATGTGATCCCTCCTCCTCGTATTTTCAAAGCAAAACGAGAGTGTCCTGTATGATCGATCGGTCGGTCGGTCGGTCGGTCGGTTGAAGGAGCAATTATTTGTACAACAAAAGCCGCAATCTAGCCCCCACGATTAATAATATATTTCGCGTTTCATTTGGCCAATTAACGCATCTATTTGCTTGCGCTCTTTTTTCTTGACCGATTGATTGATTGATTTTACCCGGATTCCGGAGTGGGGGGAAAAACCACATAGACACCGGCGACTCCCAACGCAAATAAGGAGGCTACACGGTGCCGCCCCCTGGTTCCCTCCGGGTGCCCGTCTCTGATGCCCTCCCTCCGCCATACACGACATCATCCCGCGTCCCCGCACCGCCTCTCACATCTTGCACACGGCTATTCCTACTAGCCCCTGCGCCTCTCTCGCCCCTTGGTCACCGCGTTTGTTTTTTCTTTCTTTTTTTTCTTTTTTTCTTTCTTTCTTTCTGCAGAGCTTGTTCTTTTTTCGTCTCCCATGATCGTCCATTCTGGCTCTTTGAGCCTGAGCGTTGCGTACTACTATCGCGATAATGATAGGATACTATTTTCTAATCCAGAATGCTAGAAAGCACGCACATGTTGTGGGAGGAGAAAGGGGCATTTAACTTCGACTTGTACTCAAAAAACGAGTTTCGCGCGTGGCTATTCTACGTCGCCTCGCAGTTTCCTCGATTGGAAGTTTCTGTGCTTGCTCGCCCTTCAATAGCCCAGGGATGTTGTTCGTTATCGAGACCTTCCGGCTGACCATTGATTTTCGGTGATTGATTTTTTTGGGGGGGTGAGGGTTTCGTTCGGTGGTCAGACATACATACACCTTTGTTGTACCGGTGCAACGGCCGAAGTAGCAAAGATTGCCTATGGCGTATCTAAACTCTCGCTCTGCTGCGTGGAAGATGAAACGATGACGACGGCGTCGAGGTGGTAAGGAAGTCGCCCGAGCAAAATGGGCGACGAAGAAACAACCAACGGGAGCGTGGCGCATCAAGAGACGTCGAATGCGTTGAGTTCGCTTGAGCGTGACTTGCACCAGTCATTCTACGCCTCGCGGCTCCCGCGGGCTTGGGCTACGTTTAACCACGAACTCCTCGGAAATCTCGACGAATTCTGCAGTACGCTTCGCGCGTGTGAAGAGCCCGTGACCCCGCTGTCGCTGATTGGCCCCGCCGGATGCGGAAAGTCGACGCTGCTATCGATTTGGCTGCAGCGCCGACGCCAGCGGCTCGGTCGAAGACCACAAGAGCTGCGGATCCCCGAATTCTGCTTCGTGCATGTCGTAGGATGCACCCGTCAGTCCGTATACGTGCGCGAGCTACTGACGCGGCTGACCACCGAGATTATGGATCACTTCGACCTGCCGCGTCCGCGACACTTCGACCCCGCGCGTCTCGCCTGGGACCTACCGCGGCTCCTGGAAATCGCCGGTGCAAAAGGGAGGGTACTGGTGGTGATCGACGGACTTCATCGCCTTCGAAACGATGCCGGACAGATCAATTTGAAATGGCTCCCGACGACCTTTCCGGCGAACGTCCACGTCGTCGTCTCGACGACGAGCCTCCCGCCCGCTGCCGTAGACGAGATTGATCGGAGCGTAGAGGGAAGCCACTCGGTCGAATACAAGATCAAGAAGAAGATGCTTTCCGAGCTCGAGCGTCGGCACTGGCGGCTGTTGACGATGACGTCGTTGTCGCCGACCGTAAGGACGAGCATCCTCGACAACTTCCTCACGGCGAAGGAGGCACCGATCTGCAAAAGCTCCGAGGCGGACAACGGCGACGACTTTATTTTTTCATTGGCAGAGCAACTTGTTGCCAACAAAAAGTCCGAGGAGGCCCCCGACGCGCCCGAAACGGCGACCAACGCTGAGCTGCAGCAACTCAACTTGTTTGAAATGCAGTACCAGACTCTCCTTGCGGTGCCGACCAACGCGCTCACACTCGCGACATTTCTGCGCGCACTGAGCTGCTCGGCGGCGCGAGGCTTTGATGTTTGGGAGCTCATCGAGGGTTGGCTCCAAAAGGCGGCCGTGACATCGGCGACGACGGACGACGTCGCGGCGCCGTTGTTTGAAGCGGTCTTAGTGAGCTGGGAAGTGGGGCATGTCGCGATGGAGCACAAACGCGCGCAGGCTCGACGATTTTCTATGCAAGCCGGGCCGACTTTGGCGGCGGTTGCGAAGACGCTGCAAAGTCGCGTCGACCAGGGTGGGGACGACTTCGCGCGAGCGGTCAACCCAATCTCCGGCGATGACGACGAGAACACGAGCATCACCAGCTTGTCAAACGTTAGTCGCGCGCGCAAGGATATAAGAGCTCGCGTCGCCCTCGAGATTGCGGGCAGCGAGGACGCGATCTTCCGAAACACCGCCGAGGAGGCTGCTGCTCGCGATGTTGAGCAAAAAATAGGCGGCGGCGCCGCCGATAATGTGGAGACTACGCAGCAGAGCGCACGACAAAAACAACATCCTTCATGTCTCGCGACGGGAGACATGGATGAAAAACAGGACGAGGACGATGAAGAGTACGGCGAAGAGTCTTTCGAAGAGGACTACGGCGAAGACTTTGACGCAGAAAGCGGCGCTTTTAACGAGGCACCGGAGCAATCAGACATCGAGCCGCTCGCTCCGGCTGCCGACGAGAAAAAGAGTGACCTCCATGAGGTCACAATAGTCGATCCCGCCAGACTTTCTCCGAGCGAAGATGAGCGTTTGACGGCCAAGTCCGAAACTCGAAGCGAAGAGCCTTCGTGTAGCGTAGCGGAGACAAGCACAATGGCGTCGTCGACGCTGGATGACGTACCAGACTATTTACTCGGCGGCGTAGACAACGTGCCGGGGCTCGGCATGCTCTTGGGCGATGGGCTGGCTTTTCTCTACGTCGCGCGGTACGGCCTCCGCGAGGACGAGCTCATGGCACTCCTCGGCGAACTTAAGGCCGATCGGAAGCGAGAGCGCGCCGACGACGGCAACACCATCAACATCGAGGGAAGGGAGGAGCTTGATGACCTCGTGGACGTCGCAAAGGTCACCAACGATTCTGAGGATGTGCTCGCTGCGAAGGAGCTTCCTCGTTTGCTGCAGGCTCTCGGGGTGATTCGCGACGAGTCGGGCGTTTTCGTGCTACCCCTGGAGTCAGAGGCGCTCCGAACGGTCGTAAAACGGCGCTACATCGACGACGGGCCGCTCAAGCGGACGAAGAACCCGAAAACGTCCAAGGTACCGTCGCCAACACGACCACGGTCGTCGGAGGAGACGACAACCGGCGGTGACAGATGGCACGCTCGGCTCGCGTCATTCTTTGCCCGACAAATCCCGAGTGGTCGGCGTGCCGAGGAGTTGCCGTGGCACCTCAAACACTGTCGCCAGTGGAGTTCGCTGTGCGACACGCTCGCAAATATCCCAACTTTTGAGACCATGTTTCACGGCTCGCCACAGATGCGACACGAGCTCCAGGCGTATTGGCGACTCCTCGCCGAGGGACCTCTATACCTCACGCGTCGCGCCGAGCGTAAGGCAGCCATTGTCGACACGGACCTGACGCCATCGCAAAAGCTGCTGGAGGGGCTGGACGTAGCGCACGGCCTCGGGCAGCTCGAGTCCAAGGCGCGGCGGGAACGACTCGCCAATAAGAGCGCGACATTCGACGTGGTGGACGCTTACAACAAGGCGATCGAGGCGTGGTTTGCCGCCGAGCATCCCACGACGCACCGACTCGCCGAGGCGCTCGGTGCGATCGCCGAATTCATGCAAGAATTTGATGAGCGTATCGAGACTCCGCTCTTTCTTCGAGGCGCAGTGAACTGGGCGAAGCTCGCGGATCTCGGCGTTGTGGACCCGGAGCGCCCCCGTCTTTCGATCCCGGCGTCGCCGACGACGGTGCGGGTCTCGGCAACGGCCCCCCCTACCTCGCCGCAGTCGGATGCCCAAATTTCTGCTGCCGCCGAAGACCATGATGTCGGTGCTACCACCGGCTACGAGCCGCCGCGCGCTGGCGGCGTCGTCTCGATGTCCGAACTGCTGGCAAACGTCCGAGGGGCTGACGGCCTGCACGCGTCTGCGGCACAGCCTTGTGCCAATCAAGAAAAGAAACAGCTCAGCCGCGCAACGACTACGATCGCGGCTATTGGCGTCGGCAATCTCTATTGCTACCAACGCTGGATGTGGGTCCAGTTTCCGTGGCTGGCTCTCGCGCGCGCGACGGCAACATCGTGGACCATCGGACAGCGCTACGCACCCAAAGAGCTCGCAAGCAACACCGTCGTCGAAAGTGATAGAAACAACAAAAAAAACAACAACAATAACAAGCCAGAGTATGAGCCAGTGTTGCTGAACACGGCGCCGGCGACGCGCGCTCTACAGGCCGCTTCGAGCGCCGTCGTGAACTGCGCGAGCGGACCGCGGCGATACTGGGACGTGAAACGTTGCGACCCGTCAGCGGCGCCGGTGGCGACCGTCTCCGAAAAGCGACTGCGGTCGCGAATCTTCGCCGGCACGAGCCGCTCAGTCAACATGGAGCTGTTGAAACGCGATGCGGAGACCGTGGCGCTTCAGGGGCCGCAGCTCGAAGACGCCGCGTTGGAGGCAAGCGAGGCGCTCAAGGCGTCGATTTCCAAGGCGTCGCCAGCCGACCGCAAAGCGCTGAGGTTGCGACGCGTCGCAGCTCGCTTACCGCCGCGGCGCATGCGCTGGAAGCCTACGGCGACAGCGATGCCGCGGTCCGCGAGCATTGACGCGTTTGACCCCGCGCGGCATCCCGACGTCGACGGCGGGTGTGGGCCGTTCTCAGCGTCGTCGATCCGATCGCAGCGGCACGGCACGCGATTTCCTTCCGCGGAAGCGCTCCACGCGACAGCGCTGCTCAAGCGCAACGCGAAGTGCGACGCGTACAGCGCGATGGCGGCGACGAGATTTGGCGGCACGACCGAGCCCAAGGAGCTCAAGCAGGTCCTCGCGGTGCGCGAGCTCGATCGTGTCGAATCGAGCATCGCGTCGCACTCGCGTGACCTCGGCTATCTCCCTGCACACTCGGCCATCTTCCCGGCATCCCAACACGAGAAAACTGTCGCTGGGGCCAACGCGCGCGTCGGCAAGCTACGCGCGACCTACGACAAGCTCGTGGCCGAACGCAAGGCCAAGACAAAAGCTCGACGCGCGACCGAGTCGGAGATCGCTGCGCGCGAGACGGTCGACGCACACTGCGCTTCGCTGTTGCGGCGCGGTGAGGCGACGTTGGGTGTGTTGGACGCGCGGCTCGTCGCGATCCGGTGTGCTCTAGCCGAAAGCGCCGCGCTGGGGTCATTTTATGGTGATATTGCAGCGGTCGGAGAGGCGGCGAGTCCAGCGCGCGCGTCGAGCCGACTCGAGATTGTCGAGCAGCAGGTCGAACTCGCGCGGGTCCAGGCGACGGACCTCCTCAAAAAGCGGCGCGAGCTCGTGGATTCGAGCGAGGCGACGCGCGCCGCCGACCTCCCCTACTTGCGACGCGAGAAGAAGAAGTGGGCAGCGATGCGCGAGGTCGCGCGGCTGCGGCTCCGCCTCGTTCGCGCATCGCTTAATTCGTTGCACCCCAAGGAGGTCGACGAAACTTTCCTCACGGCGGCGCCCGAGCCGCCCGCGCAGACGATGACTACGACCCCCGCGGACTACTTTGGGGGACGTGCTGCGATGTGGGGACGGACGAGGGACGAGCCGAGACGACCCGCAACGGCGAGTCGAGAGGACGACGACGGCGAGGATGTCGTCATTTGGCCACCGCCCGACAACGAAGACGAAGCGCTGCTGGAGGAATTGGTACTTGCCTCGGGCGCGAGCGAGCCTAAAGACATCGCGGCCAAGTACAAGGAGGCGACTGAACTCCACGCGTCACTCGAGGCACAGCATCGCCGCGATGCCACGCGGCTCGCGCAACTCAAGACGGTGTTTGGGATCATGACGTCTGAGTTCAAGGCGATGAAGATCGCGGGCGTCTCCCGCCACGCCTGCAGCACCGCGGGCGACACGACAACCATTGCGGCGCTGCGCACGGCACAGGTCGACGAGCGCGATATGGTCGAGGACCCGCAGGCGGCGACGCGGCGAGTCGACGCGCTCCTATTTCGCGCCGAGATTCGGCTCCACCAAACTCAGCGGCAAGCCGAGCAGCTCGCGCTCTTCGTCGCGCGCGCGTGCTCCGGCGTGCTCCACGTCGCGAGACTCGTGCGCGTCCACACTTCCGCGCATAATCCGGTCTTGCCGTCGCTCGAGATCGACCCCGACCTCGTGAGAGCAGTCGAATGCCAGGGGGCCGACAAACCCTTGCCATCTGGCGAGGCAATCTTTCGACTCCTCCGCGGGTGCGAGGATACCCTCGTCTTCGTCGCATCGCAGCTGCCCCAGCAGCAAAGGCCCACTCCCTCCGAGCAACGGCCGCGTCGCCGTCTCACGAAGAAAGTCGACGACAACGCATTCTTCGTGACGCCCGAGGCGCGGTGCCGGGCCACCCTCGTAAACCAGCTCGACGACGCCGACCTCGCGCAGCACAGCCACGTGACGCCGGGGGCACGCGTCCCGACGGGTCCCGAGAGAGACGAGCACTTCGTCCAAGTGAGTCAGGACCTCGAGGCCCGCGACGCCGACCTCGACGCCCGAGAAGCACAGGTCGTCCCCGAGCCAAACGAAAAGGACGCCGATTTCTTTATCCAGGAGAGCCTGCAGACGCCGGCCGCCGTCGCCGCCCTCCGGCACGCCAACGCGCTATCTAAACTCAAGCAGGGAGACCGCGCGCCTCTCGGCCTCGCGATTCACCACGCGACCATCCTCGTGCCAAAGACCACCACCAGTCCCCGCGCCAAGCTGGACCAAACCGCGAGGCCCGGCAAGGCCTACAGCGAACAGGTTCCTGACCGAGGTCACATGAAAACCACCGCTAGTCGCACAGCCGCCGAGGCCGCCGCCCAGATCTTGGCGGAGAAGCTCGCCGCCGAACAGGAGCTCCAAGAGCTCCATGATGATGATGAATGACGCGTCGTACGCAAATTAGGGTAATAATCATTGTATTAGTTACTAAAAAAAATCGTGGCCGAGGTCGAACTGGTCAGGAGAGAGAGCGACCTCGGACGTGTACACGACGAACGGCAGGAGCCGCGGAGGAGGCGAGCCAACAAGAGCTAGCCACACAGTGTGGCCGTCGAGCGCCGCTTGGGTCATTACACCCTATAATGGAGTGTCTGGTGGTGCCAGCGGTACGAGGAGCGAGCGACATAAGAAGTAATATCGGATGATGATGATGATTGGGGCTTGTTTCTTGCTCGTTGGACGGATTTGACGGTTTCCGTGGTGGTGGGTCTTGCGACCTCGCGATCCATCTTTGAGAGAGCTACGAGCCGCCGCAGCATCCCAGACGTCGAGGTCTCGACGCGGGGCGCGACGAAGAGTAAGAAGAGAGGTGGTCTTTCCACCCTCACATCATCATCATCATCATCATCATCGTCGTCGTCAGACGAGGGGTCGCTCCCACGTGGAGTTGCCATCCGCCTGGTTGACGTAGAAGACGTTTCCGGTTTCGTCGTCGTGGTAGACATCCCATCCTTCGGGAAGACGTTGGCTGATTCTCGGCGGTTTTTCCGAGGGCCTCGGAGCGAGGACGAGGACGTCGCTCGCGTCGCTCGTGATGCGGGGGACGCGTCTCGAGGAGGCCTTGTAGAGGCGGTCCTCGTGTTTCCGAACTTTTCGCGAAAAGCCGACGACGCAGGCCGCCAATATTAAGGCGAGGACGAGGGGCACGAGGATCGCGGCCGCGACGACGCCCGGGCTAGTCTCACTCTTTTTTTTCTTCGAAGACCCGCTGCCTGCTGCTGCTGCTGCTGCGTCGTCGTCGGCGCGGGAGATGGGATCCTCGATGCGGTCTCGCTCGTCCTCCGACGGCTCGCACGAGGCGAAGTTTGCCTCGTCGGCGGAAGCCGCGGTGGTCTGGCAGAGCGCGGCGGTAGTGCAGACGTCGAGGTCGGAGACCGCGTAGCAAGCGGCGGCGGCGGCGGCACCTTGGTCGGTAGGCGTGGTGACGGAATCGACGGAAAACGTCCAGCGGCGCTCGTCGTAGGCGACGACCGAGACGGCGTCGCAGGCCGCGGCGTCGGCGCCCAAGTCTATCTCGAAGACCGTATCGGTGGCGGCGACGACCGAGGCGGCGGCGAGGGTGGATCCGCCGCCGCCGCCGTCGTCGCAGGTCGCAATCAGCGTGGTCCAGGTGGTCGCGTTGACGTTGGCCGCGCCGGGGCCCGCCCCGACCGTAAAGCCCTCGCCTCGGACGACCATCCGCGAGAAGTCCGCGCCGCCTCGTTCCGCCGACGAGACGGAGGGAGCGTGGTCGGGGTAGAGAGCAGGCGTGCGCACGAAGGGTCCCGTCGCGACCAAAGAAAAGGGTTGCGCGCCGTAGGTCGCCGCGATTGCCGTCGCGGTGACGCGAGCGACGTAAACCTCGCCTCGGGCGACGCCGTCGATTACGACGCGCTCGACGGTGTTGACGTCGTCCGGCGCGCCTTTGGCGTTGGGGTAGAAGGTCGCGCCGTCGGACCGCGCGACGACGAGGTCGAGGTCGTTGACGAGCGCGGAGGTCGCGCCGACGATGCCCGGGGGGTCGTGCCACGCCAAGACAACCCGGAGTTGTTGTTCCGTAGTAGTAGTGGACTCCTCGACGACGAAAAAAGGACCGATCTCGAAGGTATATTCGTAGGTTTCGGAGGTGGTGCTGATCGAGGGCATCGCGGCGAAGTCGCCGTCGACGAAGAGCGTCGCGCCGGTAGGGTTGATCGCGTCGTCGACGACCACGAGGCCGAAGCCCTGGTCCTGATTCGGAAAGGCGACGCCCTGGCGGTTCGCTTCGGTTCCCGGGAGGTACCGGGCCGAGGCGACGAGGAGGGCCTTGAGGGCCGCGCCCATCGGCGCGAAGCCGTCGCCTCGGGCCGTCGTCAAAACCCCCGTGCAGCACCCCGAGCAGTCGCACCCATAAGTTCCCTCGAGGACCGCGCACGAATAGCCGTAGTTGTTCCAAAAATCGCACGTTCGACGAAAACACGTCGGCTGGCACTCGTAGACGACGCCGTCGTCCTCGCCGGTCGCGCCCTCGCGACTCGTCGTGCGGTAGCCCGTCGGGTACAAGCCTTCCACAAAGTACTGGAGTAGGAGGGCGCTGGTCCCCGCGAGCACGGGGGTCGCCATCGAGGTCCCGCTGAGCCGCGCCGCCGCGCAGTGATCGGGCGTCGGCGTCGCTAAGCTGTTGGCAGAGACGACGCTGTCGCCCGGACCGACGAGGTCGGGCTTGATGCGGCCGTCGAAGGCGGGGCCGCGGCTCGAAAACGAGGCCAGATCGATATCGGCGCCGTCGTCTCCGTCGTCGTCGATCCCCGTGAAGGTCGACTGGACGTTCTCGGTCGCGCCTACCGCGATTCCGTTCTTCGACGTGGCCGGCGACCCGAGGGTCGCGGGATCCGGACCCGAGTTCCCTGCCGCGATAAACACGAGGTAGTCCTGATTCTCCCAGGAAAAGCTGTCGATCGACTGGTCGTTCGTCAGATACGAATTGACGTTGGCGCCCCACGAGTTGGAGTGGATCTTCGCGCCGACCGAATACGCGTCGCCTAAGATCGTGTCGTCGATCGCCGCCGGAACCCGCAAAAACGACTCGTCGGGCCGGCCGATGTCGTAGAACGCGAGTTTTGCATGCGGAGCCATGCCGTCGTTGACGTAGTAGTCGGCGCCGCCGATGTTATCGATGCTTTGACCCTCGGCGTGCCCGGCGATCGTGCCCGTCACGTGCGTTCCGTGACCTCCCGTCTCGCCCTCGCCCGTATCCGCCGACCCCACGTACTGTCGTATTTTCCGATGCCTCGTCGATTCGAAGGTCGATGCAGCGTCGAAGTTCACGGGGACATCCGGATCGTAGAAGAAGCAGGACTCGTAGTCGAGCCCCGAGTCCGCGCATCCGACGACGATATTCTCGCCGAGCAGCCCGTCGCGGTCGTACAACGGCGTCGATTCTAGTCTTGCGTCGTCGCTCTGGACGATCCACCGCGCCTCGTAGTTTAGTCTTTCGTGCCGCGGTTGCGAACCGACGCGCGTCACGTTCGGAGACGCGGCGAGCACCCTCGCCGGCGCGAGCGGATCCCGCGCGAAACGCGCGATCGCCCGCCCCGACGCGTGCGCGTCGATATCGAACGCGCCCAACGCCTCGAGCCGCTCGCGCATAACAAAGGGGTCACCAAAAAAGTCCACCGTCACTTCGTTCTCTCTCGAGAACAGCGACGACCTCTCTATCCTGAACTCGGGCGCGAGCGGCGTGACCGATTTGACGCCATCGCGTTCCGCGAGATCCGCCGCATCGCTCGCCGACCCAAAAAACTCCGTCACGTACGACCCGCCCACCCGCGCCAGCCCCCTCGTCGGCGGCGAGATGAACCTGCTGCTCCCACTGTACTCCACGAGCCACACGCTCGCCTCCCCACTTGCGACGAGATCTTCGCGGTGTTCCGAGGTGCGCGCAGCGAACGACGGGCCGCTCGACCGCCGGGTTCCGAACGTCGCATCGAACAACGACCTCTCCGACGACACCACCACCACCACGAACAACACCACCACAACCTTGCGCATCATCATCATCATCATCATCATCATCATCGGAAGGAATACATTGTGTGGTTCATCTCATAACATTTTTTTGTCTTGTGCCAGGGGTGGACGGACGGACGGACTCTCTCTCTCTGTGTCAACAACGGCTTTACCATATTGTTATTATTGTTCTTACTGCTTGGAGAGAGAAAGAGCAACAACGGATAGTTTTTCGAAAAACGAGATGCGCCAGCTGGTGGTGGTGGTCACAACAATCTACTACTACGCGCTGATTTTTTTTGCGGGCGCCGTCGCCGCCTTGGTTGTGGTGGTGCCTCCGAAGGGTGTGGGGCGCCAGCGACGACGGGTGGTGGACATGTGCATCTGCGTCGACTGCAAACTCGTGGACCGGTGCACGGCTTACCACGTAATAGAAGCCAAGCACGGCCAGCCCCATCTCTCGCAGGTGTGTTTTTAAACGTCCAACACACCATTTATCCAATCTCGCATAATCATCAAACCACCACGGCGCTGGGCGCAGGCTCCCGACTTCACGCCGCGCGCGAAAAACCCCACGGTCGCGATCATCGTCTCCAACAAAACCGGCACCACCGAGGCCGAGCTCGACGTGACGGCCTGCGCCGATTTTGTCGAGGAGAAGGGCCGGTGGAGACGCATGATGCCGCCCGGAACGCTAGTCAAGGCGGGATTCGACGCCGACTTCGTGCCTACTTAATTAACAACGTCAGCACGAAGCGAGCGTCGCGCGATGGCGACTTCAGTTTTGATTGGGAGGAGGGCACACGGAGCGCCGTCGGCAGGGCGAGGGGTTTCGAACCGGAGCGCGTCTTTTTCACGACGACGTAAGATAGCGGCGAGATCCTCGCGAACGCGAGCCTGGTCGGAGGGCGGGAGCGAGGCGATGTACGATTTCGAAAGAGCGCGGTCGATGATCTCGTCGCGCGTCGTTAGCACGTGGTGGTCGAAAAAGTGTCGGTCGACGTTGGCGGGAAAGATATCGATCGCCTCGTCAAAAGCCTCCCGCCACACGCCTTTGCGGTACTGGGGGACGTCGCCACGGGTCCCCTCATCGTAGGCCTCGTAGCACGCCCTTATCTCGGCCACCCAGTCATAGTCCGCGTCCTCGAGGTTCCAGGCGAGGGCGAGCGTCGCGCCCGGAGCGAGGACGCGTCCCATCTCGCGCAGCGACGCGATATTGGCGAACCAATGAAAGGCCTGACCCACGCAGATGAGGTCGAACGTACTATCGGGGAAGGGGAGCGCGTCGGCGCGGGCGTCGATCGACGTCACCTCCGGCACGCTCTTCGCGAACGCCGCGCGCATCTCGGCGACGGGCTCGCACGCTGTCGCGCGACACCCCGCGTCGACGAGGCACCGCGTCAGTTTACCCGTTCCGCTCGCGACCTCGAGCACGCGGAGATCCCCGACTGAACTCGCGCCGCGGTTCCTTAGTGCGGTGCCGAGGAAGAACTCGACCGCCTCTGCTGGATAAGACGGTCGCACGCGCTCGTATCGATCCGCGTCGGCGGCGAACCCTACGGACGCGACGCTGTGAATGCGCCGAACCGTGTCCCCGGTGATGAACCAACTCGTCCTTCTTCCGCCGACGCGCGCACCCATTGCGCACCAGCTCATTGATAGGGTCAGCGAATAAGAAGGCGCTGCTTTTTTACTGGTAGTGTGAGGAAGCTATGACACTTACCCCTGCTTCATGCTCCCCATTTTATAGTTCTCACATCCCCATTTCAGTTCTCAAGTGGTACCAGCTGCTCGTTCACGATCGAGCCTGTGCTTGACTTCGTGGCGACTCCTCCTCGGCTTCAGTTCATTGCTACGTGTTCGGTTCGTTTCGTCTACCATGTCCTCGATCGAAATTAAAGAGAGCAAGCTTTCGCAAAACCTTGATGCCTTCAGCGGTGAGCGACATTTTTTTTTTTCACCCATGGCCACGTCGTCTCGCGAACATGATCATCTCTACCGGCGATCACATTATCTCGACCAACGATCCTTGGACTAGCATCTCAGCATCTCGCTGCTCTGAAGAAGAATCTTTCTCAGCATCTCGCTGCTCTGTGAAGGCGAATTTCGCGTCAAGCAACAACGTTGATATCCATGAAAACCGCGACATGAACTTCACGAGACTTTACAAGCGCATTACCGATGTCTACATGGGCCGTGGGGGTCGCGTAGCGAACTTCCTCAACAAGTTCATCACCGGAGTTCAAGTTGCTCGGCATTGTACCTGATCCGACGCACCCTCCCTCGAGTGTGTCCTCGCATTTGACTACGTGCATCGTGCTTCAAGCCTTACTGGCTTTGTTTTATCGTCTCGCGTTTCGTACCGACGACTGTGGTTGTACCCTTGAGAAGCTCAACAACAATCAATTTAGATGGCATGCACAACCACTTCCGCCGCGCTATCCGCCGCGTCGTCAGCGACGACTTCAGACTCTTCCAACTGACCTACCCTAGATATTCGCTCCCCTTTCCCAAAAACCTGGCTCTACTCGATTCCGACGCACTACCCAATGTCCTTTTGGCGGCTGCAAGGATCACGTTAAGGGGGACTGCCGAAAGTTTCAAAGTTCCTAGCTATTCCACGACAACGCGCTACCCACCATCGCCCTTCTTCTCAGCTCATTCGCAACACTCCCAATGACTCCAACAACACCCAACAACACCAACCCACCAAAACCAACACCAGTAACACTGCGTTTTCTGCTCCTATGCCTACTCCAACCTTGACTGATTCTAGTTCCACTCCGCCGCTTTTCTTAATACCACCACCTATTACACATCTTTGCACCTTTCTGCCAATTAAGATAATTCCAAGTCAGCGCGTGTACCGCCGATTTTCTGACGCAAGCACATCTACAACCCCATCCCACGGAAGCCCCTCGTTTTTGTGAAGGAAAAGTGTTTTTGTGGAAGCCCCTCGTTTTTGTTTTTAGCTCCCATTGCACAGACGCCCTTCGTTCTTTATTTTCCGCTATTCGTTGCTCCACCCCTCGTTCTGTATTTTCACCTCGTCGTTGCTCCCCTCCTCGTTGTCTTTTCACCTCGTCGTTGCTCCCCTCCTCGTTCTGTATTTCGCCTATTCATTGCTCCACTACTCCCCGTTGTGCATTTTCAGCTATTCGTTGATCCACTCCCCGTTCTACTAACTAACTAACTACGTTCTACATTTTCTGCTATTCGTTGATCCACTCCTCGTTGTGCTTGTCGGTTTTGGTAAAACCAGCGAATCACGTTCCATCGCGCATTTCACCTGCCACAACTAAACTGTGCCTGTCAATTTTTCGCGTGCGCAGCTTTCGTGCTTCCTATGTGGTTGGATCGCTCATCTTCGGGATCCTGGACAGACGCTTTTTTGCTGTGTGATTTGTGGTTCTCCTTCGCGCACTCTCGCCTTTTCGCCGCTTTTCTGACCTTTAAAATCCCGTTTTGCTATCGCAGTGAATTCCGTGCTCAGCACCCGCGACGCTATCTGCAATGTTCTTACGTCTGCGACACTATCTGCAACGTTCTTACGTGCCACAACTGTTTTGCCACTATCGCCACCTTCTACCGCAGCCTATTCGAGTATGACGAGCAAAGCTCGCCGCTTGCTCCTCCAACGTTGGCCCATATGGCAACTTCGTTCTTGCGAATGCGAAAGCGGGCCACTTTCTTATCTGCCACAGCAGGCTGGCATACAGCAGCCTGGTATACCCGTGTTCTTTCCTTACACTGCTGGCGCGTCCGAAGTCTTCCATATTCGCGTACAGGACGCGGTCGTGCCCATGGCAACTTGCTCGCACCACAACAACCAAACACCCACGTTCGCATCAAACCTGTTTACGCCTGTTTTTGCTTCTGTCGACTCCGACCATCGTCATAACCTGGTCACCATGCACCATGCAACATATCTGCCCAAAGGCCACGTTCAACATCAGACGTCTGGTACACTGCCATCATATATACCAGCCTGTGTTCCCGCTATCTTTGCCCCGCTGCGATTCTCAGTGGCACCAATCGTCTAACGCACGTCATCCCAAGCACTTTTGTCGCTATTGTTCGTCAGACCTCGATTTTGCTGACAGTTTCGCTTATCAGATTTCCTTCAATGTCAACCACCGAAGGAACTTCAACGTTGTTCTGACTCGAATCACGCTTCCCAGCTCTCGTTTACTGTTGCCCCCTTGTCACCTGTTCCTGCTGTTGCCCGATTGTCACCTGTTCTTCCACTGTTGCCCCCTACTCCCCTGTGTTTGATGAGAATGCGCCGGTTTCACTGGGACTGATCACCCCATCACGTGAACCGACCATTCTACGAGCTCATGAACTCCGCCGAACCAAAGAGAGAAAACAACAAAACGTGCACAACAAAGTCGAGCCAACCAGAGCCGACAAAGCAACAAGCATCGAAAACAAAAAGCATGCAAAACAAAGTCGAGCCAAACGGAGCCGACCGCGCAAAGTCGACAAAAAGCGCACATTATTCAGAAACAAATGGAGAACCAACTCAAACCCACAATACTGGCGTTTTACCACGCACTGTTGATTCTGTGTCATCTCATGTCGATTCTGTGTCATCTTGTCATTCCCTTCGATTCTGTGTCCTCTTGTCATTCCCTGTACGTTAATTATTCTAGCTTTCGTTTGTTAGTTCATTATGTCTTCCTTCCCCTCTCCAAATCCTGCACGTCGGTTACAAGCCATTGCCAAAGAATATCATTCCCTCGGTCATTGTTCGCGTTCCTTCTACTTTTTCTGGCACCATCTGCCCTTTGAAGTGGGTCCACCGCACGAAGTATGAATCTGGCCGCTTCACATCGTACACTGCTCATCTCGTTGTCTGCGGTTACACCCAGGTTCACGGCATTGCTTACCACGACACGTACCGTCCTGTAGATGTCATCTCTGCTTTCATACAAGCCCCTATCTGGCGTTGCTGTTCACGACTGGGACTTGCATAAGTTGGATGTCAGCTCCGCTTTTATCCAAGCTCCCATTGACGAAGACATCTATGTCTGGCCGCCCGAAGGTTATGCTCCTCGCCAACCCACCGATGGTTTCAAAATCATTTACACGCTCCGTCGCTCTTGGTATGGTTGTAAACAAGCTTGTCGTAATTGGTGGCTTTATTTGGCACGCTCTCTCGTCAATGACTGTGGCTTTGTCCGCGATTCTGGTGCCACTTGCAGCTACACACTCATGCTTAGGTCTACTGTCGTTCAGCGCCTTGTTCTCGTCGTTGATGATCTTCTTGTGGCGCACCCCCGTTCTTGCATTGGCCATTACCAAGCTTCCTTTTTGCGTTTTTCAAAGCCTCCCCACTTCCGTTGGTCTCCGCCTTACGCGTGCTCGCGCACGTCGCACGCTCGCTATCTACCAGTCCCATGCTATCCGTAAAATCCTCACCGAACATCGCTTTATCAACAGTAAACCAGAATTGACTCCCGCTCCCAGAAGTCTTCATCTTTCTGCGGCTGCTTGTCCTGCACCTGGCTCCCCCGCTTGTCCTGCACTTGGCTCCCCCGATCACGTCTTCATGGCTGCATCCCTTGATATCACTTGGACCGTCACTCAGTGTGCGCGTTTTACTGACAATCCTGGCAAACCCCACTGGCGCGCCTTATCTCATACCCTCCGTTATCTCCATGGTACTCAAGATCTTGCCCTTGTTCTTGGTCGCGCTTCTACCCTTCGTCTCTGTGGTTATTCCGACTCCAGCTGGGCCGAAGACCCTGATGCCCGCCACTCCACTCCTGGCTTTTGTTTTCTCCTTGCTGGCTCTATGATATCCTAGTGCTCCCGCTCGCAGTACCTCCTCGCCCGCTCCTCTTTTGAAGCTCAATTGCTCGCTCTTTACGCCGCTACTGCTAAGCTCTCTTGGCTTCTCAAACTTTTTGATGCCTTTGATCTCCCTCGTCACACGGTCCCAATGTATGTCGATAACACCACCACCGTCACCCATGTCTCATGCGGCGCACCCGCCATATTGCCATTCGCTTTTACAGCACCGCTGAATATCATCGCAACCACATCATCGATCTCCAACACAATCCCCGCCTTGACAACCTTAGCGATATCTTCACCCGTAGTACGGAAGTTCCTCCCTTCCTCCGGCTTCGTGCTCGTTACCTCACCTCGTGACTTCACCCTGATATCTCCTGTCTCTTTCTGCCACACTGCCTCTCCTGACGTCTTTAAATGTCGACTGCTAAGAGGGGGGTGTGTGTGGGGAGCATGAAGGATGTGGGTGACGTCTTCCTTCAAGCTTCTCCTCTGTGAGCATCTCACTTACCCCTTTTTCCTTCTTCCTTTTCTTTTTTTTCCAGCACCCGTGTGAGGACCCTCACTTACCCCTTTTTCCTTTTCTTTCTTTTTCAGCACCTGTGTGAGGAAGCTATGACACTTACCCCTGCATCACGTCCCCATTATAGTTCTCACATCCCCATTTCAATTCTCACAGGTAGCTAATAACTCGAACGCTGATTGGTAGTTAGCTCCGCATGACACGTCAGAACGCGTCACGACAGATCTCTATTGTCTACGGCCATTCCATGAAGTTCCAATGGTAGTAGAAGCTTGTGAGCGGGGCTATCAGACGGCGCGGCGAGTGCCTGGCCTGGGCGACAAGAAGGCTCAGATGGTGATGATGTCCTTCGGGGTGAAATGGGGTAGTGTGAACAACCATTCCACCGCGCGTTACATACGCGAATTTCAAGTCAACTTGAGAGCTTCGCGATACTAGCCCCCGCATGCGGAGCCAACTCGGTCAGCATTGGTCGTATCGTGGCTGGTACAACAACTGGTTCGTTGAGGAGGTTGAGGAGATGACAGCGTTCTGGTAGACGACTCGGCTCATCCCTTCGTTTGTCTCGTCGAGGGACGTCTACATTCTACATCCTCCGCGCCTCCGGCATGTCGCCCGACGAACGTCGCGACGATGGTGATGGCAACGACGTTTGTCCATCCGAGGACGGCGAGCTGTGATGCGCGATTCTGCCTCGCGCTCTCCGATGGCTCGCTGGTGTCTAGGGTTCAGTGATTCCGACAACGCGCGTGTCTACCAAAGATGAATGCACCCTCTTTTGCGAGAACTGCCGCCGCTTGTTTTATGACCTCGACACACAGCGCGAAAGCCCTTGACTCGCTTGAATTTCCTGCTTTCGCCGAGTCGTGGAATGCCCACGTCGCAGGCCTCGAGCCTTCGAAGACTTCTCTTTCTGACACTTCAGAAAGACGGCTAGTTTCCAACGGCAGGATCACAAGGATCACCTGCGCGTGTTCATTATCACCGAAACATCGCGGAGTCAGCGCCGGACGCGACGTCGACGATCCGTGATGAAAACGTACTCCTCCGCGCACATCTCCGCGAGCCATCTGGTGCGATGAGGCGACGCCTTCCGTGAACCGACCGGACAATTGTCTCTCGTTTGGAAACACCCCGCCCTCGTGTCAGCGTCCAAGGCACGCGCTTTCAGTCTCCCTCGACGACCCAGTTCAAGCGCCTTCGACCCCAGCTGCTGCGGGCGCCAGGCTCCTCCCGCAGACGGCGCAAGTCCTCATTCAAGACCCTCAAGTCATCAACGCACCTCTTATCGACACAACCCTCGAGGCTAGACTAACCCGATGCTCACCACAGTTCTCCTTTCCGCTCGACGCTCGGACTCCCGCCAATTTAAGCTGCGTTTATTCGGCGCACGCTCCGCCCCTTATCCTTTGAGTTTGCTCCTAAACCCGATCCTATCCTGCGCCAGCCCGATGGGCGGTCTTCTTTAAACGCACACGATGACCTTATTAGATGTCGACGCTGCCGCCGTTTGAAATTTACGAACATTGTAGGAGCGAGATAATTGCTACGTCTAAGTGGAGTTTCGACGTCCAAGGCGAAGGGCAGTCTGTGTGAAAGACAGACAGACAGACAGAGAGACAGAGAGACATGGGTATGTGCATATGCTCGGCCATCATCCGCTCGCTCTTGAGAGACCAGTGACCCAAAAAGACGTTGTCGTCGAGATCGGAGAATGAGGGTGAAGAAAATAAGCTGTCATATTTAAAACGTCGGCAGCGGCGCGTGACGAGGCCCCGTCCCCTTGAAAGAGAATGTCGCGAGGAGTTCGTTCGTTCGTTCGTTCGTTCGTTCGTTCGTTCGTTCGTTCGTTCGCTCGTTCGCTCGTTCGATCGTTCGTTCGCTCGAAAGAACGCCATGTCGTCGTCGTCGTCGTCGACGCTGGGTGGGTACTGTGGCTCGGGAGACGGAGGTCCCCGAGCGAACAATTAATCTCGTGTGGGCGTCGCGTCGAAAAAGAAGAAGGTGGTCCGTGCAGACTAGGGAGCGTCGAGGAAATAGGCGAGAAGGTCGCGCGGGGAGACGACGCCAACGGGGCGGCGATCGTCGTCGAGGAAAACGAGGCGGCGAAATTTGACTTCGGCGAAGAGCTGGAAGACGAAGCCGAGGGAGGCGTGGGTTGGACAGGTGTGGAGGGGTTCGTCGTTGCGGCGCTGGCGGATGATTTCGCCGACGACGGTAGCGAGGTTGGCGACGACCGAGTTGGCATCGGTCGCGGTCGCGAGAAAGGTAATGTCGCTTCTCGAATAGAGATCGTTGAAGGCACCGCGATCGTCGACGACGGGGACCGAGGAAAGGTCTCGGTCGGCGAGGAGGGCCAGGACATCGCGGAGGTGGGTGTCCCTCGTAACGGTCGCGAGGGAGTCGAAGGTACCGATGCCGAGGTCGAGAATCGGGGTATCGAAGAGTCGTCGCTCCTCCCTAAAGTTAGCGACGAAAAAGTCGAGGATGTCGACGTGGGTGACGACGGCGAGGACGCCGCACTCGTCGGGGGCGACCACCGGCAAAAAGCGGCGTCGTCGGCGCCGCATGACGTCGCAGGCCTCGTAGAGCGACGCGTTAGCGTCCACCGCGACGAGAGCTCCGTAATTTTCCGCGAGAACGCCTTCAACCTCGACGCGCTGGTGGCGCGCCTCGGTCGCGTGCGTGAAGAGTGCTCCCGCGCCATCGTCCTCGAGGACCTGCGAGAGGCTCCTCGACGCGAGGCCTTCGATCGCCGCGCCGTTCCGGCCGTGGTTGTCGTGGTACCATCTCAGCACGTCCACGAAATCCGTTACCGTCATCAGCCCCGCGAACTCCCGCCGCCGCGAGTCCCAGAGGGGCGCGGCCATCATCTCGTGTTCGAGCAGAGCGTAGAACGCGAGCTGGATCGGAATGTTCGTCTCGAACACGACAACCTTGCCGCTCGGACGGATCAGGTCGAAACATGTGCGAGACCGAAGAAACGCGGCGATCGCCTCGCGACCCGCCTGACGCACCACCGCCTGCTCGTTTAACATTCTACTCGCCGACCCATCTGATCTCTCCTCAAACACCCACCGATTCTCCTGGCTGTCCTCATCGTCCGACCGCTCTCAGCGACGACGACACCATGACACTCGACTGATGCCGTTGTTCCTCCTCGAGGAGGGGGGGCGGATTTGAATTTTTTTTTTTTTCCCCAATGGCCAAAAATTGGGCACACACACTCAACGGACCACCAAAAGCGACGACGACGACGGCTAAAAGCACCAGCCTGTCCCAGTGACACGTCACTGACACACCACGCACGCGCCACGTCGCCTGTCCTGACACTAGGTCACATGCCACGTTCACTTCATACACACATGACACTCATGCGGTTATGAGGCCCATGGTCTTCGTGTTCTAGCACGACGCTACCACTTGCGCACGAGTGTCATGTCGGCCACCGAGCTCAAGGACGCACGGAAGCGCCTGCCGGAAATCGTCAACCGGCTCCGCACTTTCACCCCCGAGGATGATGCGGTGGAGGACGCGACGCACCTGCGCCATATCGAACAGGACGTCGCGGACTACGCCCCGTTCCTGGCTGACACCACCGGCTCCATCCAGCTCCCACCGCCGACGCCCGAAGCCGACCAGTTCCTGCTCTGCCTCCTGCGCCGCGGCACCGCGGCGGAGGCGCAGCGCATTGTCGACCGCTGCCAGACTGGTGCCGACGCTTTGGACCGCCTACGTCAGCGCTTCGCCTTCAACAGCAAGACCGAACTCCGCCAGCATCTACACGATCTGTCCTTCGTCTCGTTCGGCACACCCGACCTTTACCTCGCGGCCTTTGAACGCAACATCGCGGCCCTTGAGGCACTGGGCGACACCTTCACCGACACGGATCGCATGCTCTACTTCCTCGAGGGCCTCAAGGGTCCCAAAGGAGGGGACGACCTAGCGGAGGCCCACCGTCTTCTCGCGATTGAATCCGCCCGGACCGGCACATCGTACGACACCTTCATTCAGGTCTTCACCCTGTACTGCCGCAACGCCGATATCAACCGCGGCAACTCTCGCGCACGCGCCCGCCAGACCGCCGCGCAAACTGCTGCCCCGCCCGGCAACTCTCGCGCACGCGCCCGCCAGACCGCCGCGCAAACTGCTGCTCCGCCCGGCCGCACCAGGCTCAACTACGACTCCGTCCGGACTGGACCCCAGTCCCGTTCTGCAGCAAGTGCTACGGGCTCTTTCACACAGCCCGCATATGCCCTGCCGACATCACGAGCCGTATGCGTGCGGATTCTGCCGCTACCCCACCCACACCACCGACAACTGCGCGCGCCTCCCGGCTGGCAGCCCGGAGACGTCCTCTCGATCCGCGACCTCCGCAAGTTGAGGGCTTCTCCGCTCCCGGGACTGGTCCCCCGCCCGCCAGGCCACACCGCCCCACGCCCCGCAGGCACCTGAGCCTGCGCCGGCCGATGCCGCGGCCGCCCGCCGCACCACTGACGCCTGTCGAACCGGCTACACCATCGGCGCGCGCGCCTTTATGGCGCGCGGCATCGAGCCACCGTTGGTCTATCTCAGCACCCTTCACCTGATGTTGACGTTGCTCTTCGTAGCCGCCGGGGCTTTGCTCGGTCTCTGCCTCGACGGCCGTGTTGCGCTGCTCTCTCCTCGTTCCCGGCCTTGCATGCGTCGTCCGCACTGTCTCATTCCCGACCCTGTGCAGCACCACGGCGCGGGCAACCCGTGCCCGCGCGGCACCACCCGACGACTACGAGGAATGGCTCGTCGACTCCGCCTGCGACAACCACACGCGGCCCGAGTACAGCACGGTGGTCTCCTACACGAAGACGTGGCTGGCTCCCGGGCGGCTTCTTCGACGTGGACGCCACAGCCACGCTGTCAGTGGACACGTCATCGAGAACGTCACGCTCCAGACTACGGACGGCCACATCGACGTCACCATCGCTGCAGCCATTACGCCCTCGCTCCCGCGGCTCTTCTCGGTCGCCCAGTTCGACAAGAGCGGGGGGCGCTTCATCAGCGGGTCGCGCCCTCGCCTCGAGACGAGCGACGGCAAGATCATCCCCCTCATCAAGCGAGGACAGGACTACGTGCTCATCACCCGGCGCACGGGGACCGAACCGGCGACGGCCGGCCCTGCGGCCGTCACCGCCGCGGCCCCCGCCGCCCCCGCACGGGGACCGAACCGGCGGCGGCCGGCACTGCGGCCGTCACCGCCGCGGCCCCCGCCGCCGCCGCCGTAGCCGCCGCCGCCGCCGCCGCCGCTGCCGGTCGCCGGCTCGCGCCGCGCGCTGTCTATGGCTCGGCTTTCGTCTCCTCCTCGTCGCGACCGTGGTCTTGGCCGGCGCTATGGCTGCTGTGACGTCGTGCCATGCCGTTGGGGCGGCAATGCTGCAGCACCCGAGCGCACGGCCGGTCGACCCGGTCCTCATGCCGGGCCTCCTGCAGCACCTGAGCGCACGGCCGGTCGACCCGGTCCTCATGCCGGGCTTCCGCCTTGACGACGTCTGCGCCCATCAGATGCTCGGCCACGCCAGCGCTGATCGCCGGGACGCCCCGCTACCGGGCTTGTTCGACGACGATCAGGACCCTGCCTTTGGCACGAGACGCCGCCCTCGACCTTCGTCTTCGACTACGGACCCCCGACCCGACGGCCCCCGATCCCTGGGAGGCCCGTGGCCGCCCGGACGCGCCTGGCTGGACGGTGGCCGTCCTCACGGAACACGGCGCCTTCTTCCAATTCGAGGCCATCCGCGTTGTAGCCACCCGCGACGTCTCTGATGACGCCGTTGTCGTCGGCTGCATTACCGCCCTCGCCGTCAAGCGCGATGGCACGCAGAAGGCTCGCTTCTCCTACGACGGGGATCAAGCCAAACGGACCGAGACTGCGCATGCGCTCGCCGTCCCGGAGGACCACGACGATGCGCCTTGTACCGTCACTGCGGTTTCACCCGTACGCGTCGCCATGCGCTGACAACCATGCCGTGCTCGTCTTCGTGGCCGTCTGCACCGCTACGGCTATGTCGCCTGCGCTGGGGACGCACGGTGCGCCTACCTCCACTCTCCCCCTGCCTCATGAGCGCCGCCACATGCGCCCACCTCGCCACATCGGCGACTACATGGCCGACCTTCCTCCAGACCAACGATACGACCCGGCTCGGTCGCTGTGGCTCACGCTCAAGCCTGTCTACGACCAGCCCCATGCGGGCCGCCAGTGGTATGAGACGTTCGTCGAGTACCTCGGCCTTCTTGGCTTCCTCGAATCGCCGTACCACCCCTGCTTCTTCTACCGCTATGAAGATACTGGGCCGCCGACGGTACTCATCAGCGTTGTTGACAACATTACGCTCGCGGGCCAACCGGACGCCGTGGCTGAAGTCCGCGCAGCGCTCAGCGACCGTTTTGTCATGACGTGGGACTTCAACTTCAACGTCGACCCCCACGTACCCGACAAGACGGCCGACAACGGCGACGTCCGTGCCGCGCTCGCCATCAACCCACGCGAGGCCCTTGGTCTGCTCATGTTCATGCGGGCGACGTTGCCCACCTTCGGGCGCACGGTTCACGTCCTGGCCACCGCCGTCAACGTGTGGTCCGCGCGCCACGCTCGGGCCCTCGACCGTGCCCTGCGCTGGCTCGCGGCTCACCGAGACCTTGGCATCCTGTTTTCTGCTGCCTACCGAGGCGCCTTCCACCTCTCTCTGCTTATGCGGACGAGAGTCTTGGCTGTGAGCTCGCTCGCGGTGCGCACGGCTCTGCCCTCTCGCGCCTCGGTGGTGCCGTTCTCCTCCAGGGGGCCTGCGTCTCCGGTCAGCGCGTCTCTGCGACATGCCACAGCACGCCTGAGATTGCCATCTTAGCCCTGTCTCACACTGTCCGTCGCCTTCCTGGCGTGCGCCACCTCATCCAGACCCTCGAAGGGATCCAGACCCTCGAAGGGGTCCGGCCGCCTCGCACCACGGTCTGGTGTGATAACCAACCGGCACTGAAGATCGTTCGTCGCCGTCTTCTGTCGCCTAACTTGCGCCATCTGCGTATCGTCCTCAATTCCCTCATTTGAGCAGTTGACATGTACGACTGTGCCTACAAGTACGTCAAGACCAAGCTCAATTACGTCAGCGTCTTCGTTTCCAACGAGGACGCTGACCTCTTCGACCGCGATACTGCCTTCCTCACCGGTCATGTCACCCCTGACCTCTCCTAGACTCCTGGGCAGGTCCTACCTTGCTCATGTTCTTTCTTTTTCGCGCCCTTCCGCGGCGCTTCGCTCCTTTCACGTGCCTCCTGCAGCCCTCTCTTCGCACCTGATCGCTTCGCTGGATGGGGAGGCACCAGCCTGTCCCAGTGACACGTCACTGACACACCACGCACGCGCCACGTCGCCTGTCCTGACACTAGGTCACATGCCACGTTCACTTCATACACACATGACACTCATGCGAAAAGATCGATTCATTGATGATGACGTGGTTCAGAGTGTTTTTTTTGCTGTGCCCGTCCGACGCGCTGCGGCAAGTCACCTGGACGGCGGGCGGCGCGCTCTCCGCACCCGTGTCTCCGTCCTTCCAGCGCTGGTTCACCGAAGACCCATCGGTCCCGGAAGCGCTCGTCGCGGCAAGTGACTCCGTCTCCGAAATCCTACCGCTCGGAAATGATCGCTTCGAGGCCCGCGTCTCGACTACCACCTTCCCGCTCGTCACGCTCCGTCCTATCTTCACGTTGCGTTGCGCGCGCAAAGATGCTTCGGAAATTGTGGTGCGCCTTAAAGAAAAAGAAACAGAAGAAGAAGAAGAACCGTCGTCGTCCGCTTCCAATTTAAATTTCTTCTTCGCAGGTCACCCTCGAAGATCAGAAAATGGAAGTCGAGGGGCCCGCATGGGCGACCAACATTGTGCTCGCGGTAAGGTAGTTGTGGCTCGGTCGGCAGGATTTGTGGTTTTTCAGGCGACCAAGGCCATGGACACGCACTCAACCTCCAAGTGGACCATAAGGGACCAAGGCGAACTCGCGTGCGAGGTCCTTGTCGAGTCCAACATCCAAATTCCCGGCTGGATCCCAATACCGACCAAGGTCATCCAGGATGTCGGCCAGACCTCGGTAAGAAACCAAAAATGCGTCGATGATGCGATCGATCAGATCATCCCCTGCAGGTCGCCAAACAAATCGACAGCGATATCACAACGATGCTCAACAACGTCGTTGCCAACAACGATCGAGGCGCCTAGGTGTGTAAAAAAACTCGCGCCTCGAGCAACAAACAAACATTACGGGCGGTGGTGTGAACGCGTTGTTCTGAATGTGTGGAGGGGGTATGCGAGCGGGGGCACGGGCGTTGAGGAGTGAGTGTAAAGGAAGGCAAGCCAAGGAGCCTATCATAGTACTTTGGCGGTATTAGTTGATTGATGTCAGTGCAGGTAGAGGTGAGAGATGTTTCCCACCGATACGCGGCGGCCCTTAGCAACAAAGCAGCAGGTTGTCGCCGGATCAGGCGTGGACGCGAGAAAAGTTGGGGGAAGACTGGTGGTGGACGTGCTGCGCGGCGAGAATTTGGTGGCGAAAGATACTGGTATATTGCGGAGCAACAAATCTGATCCGTATGCGAAAGTTATGGTGGACGCGCACTTCGTCGGGAAGACCGCAGTGATCCCGCGGAGCCTGTCGCCGACGTGGAACGAGCGGTTCGAGGTGCAGTTGAAGCCGCGGTCGGCCAAGCGGCTACGGATCGAGCTGTTCGACTCGGACGCGGTGACGAACGACGACCCGATGGGCGTGGTGAAAATAGACGTCGCGTCGTGGTACGAGGAGGGTAAGGGGTCGCGCGTCGAGCGAACCGTCGAGGTGTTGCCGTGCTCGGGATGTGCGAAGGTGAGCGGCTCGGTAACGGTCGGCGTTTGGTTCGAGCCGCGCGCGAGCGTTTCGCTCGCTCGCGGAAAGAGTTTCGCGGTGGAGAGCGTGCATCGGCGCCAGATCGTGGCGCTGGGGTGGTCGGGCGCCCACGGCGTTTCGGTCGACCTCGACGTCTCGTGCATCTTTTTCGATCAACGCGGCGCCGTGCTCGACGCGCTCTACTTTGGGAAGACCGAGTGTTTCGAGGGCGCGGCGACCCACGGCGGCGATGCGCTGACGGGCGACGAGGTCATGGATGACACCTTGGCCGACGAGCGAATCAGCTTGGCTTTGGCGGCGCTCCCCGAAAAGGTCCAGGCGTTGCTCGTCGTCGTCACGGCCTACGAAGACGAGTCGTCGTTCGCCGACGTCGGCTCGGCCTTCTGCGGGTTCTGGGACCCCGTCGAGGGCGAGCTCTGCCGCTTCGCGGTGAACCCCGCGGGCGACCACACGGGCCTCGTGATGTGTCGCCTCGCGCGCGACGCCGCGTCCCGATGGCTCTTCTCGGCGATCGGCGACGTCGCGCGCGGCCCGAGAGACTACGGCTCGTGGGTGCCCGAGCTCAAGGCGTACCTGACCGACTTCGCGCCCCGCGTCCAAATAGGCGACCCCCGCGACCGCGTCGCCGTCATGCGCAAGGGCCAGCAAATTTCCATCGCCGAGTATTCGGCCGAGCCGCTCCGAGCCGTCGCGATGGGGCTACGATGGGACGTCTCCCGCGGCCGAGCGATCGACCTCGACGCCAGCGTCATCCTGCTCGACGCTAACCTCGATGTCGTCGAGATCGTCTCCTTTTCCAACCTAACTTCGCTCGACGGCGCCGTCAGCCACTCGGGCGACGACACTTCGGGCGACGGGGGCGGCGACGACGAGATCGTCGCCGTCCAGCTCGGTAAGACGGTATTCTTTGTATTATTGGACCGACCTCGTCGTCGTCGTCGCGCAGAACGCTTGGATAAACGCGTCACCTACATCGCTTTCCTCGTCTGCTCCTACAGCGGCCAGCACTTTGTCGACGTCGACAACACCGCGTGTCGCCTCTTCGTCCCCGAGAGGCCCCGCGAGGGGGATATCGCCGGCTTCGTCCTCTCCTCCAAGACCTACGATTGCACGGCAATCCTCATGGCTCTCCTCGCCGCCTCGACCCCCGGCAGGACATGGACCATGCGCGCCTGCGGCGCCGGCTTCCATGGAAAGGTGGCAAGGGACTGCATCGACGAGACCCAAGAATACATCCGCACGGGCCAAATTCGGCGGCGCTAATAACACTCCCTGCTGCTGCTGCTGCATCGATAGTGGCCTGCCTTATCATCAACCAAACGGATTTACTTTACGTGTTTACTTACGTGCTTGCTTGCTTACGTGATGGGGGCATCATCTCTCTCCTCCTGAAGTATCGCGTGCTCTGGGGACAAGGTGGTGGTCGCTCGTCGTGGTTGTCGTCAGAGCGCGGTCCCTCGAAGAATGTCGCGGGGGGTCGTGGCGAGATGGCCAAAAGTAGTAGCCTGGTCGCGAGCCACCGGCCCGATTTGGCCGTGTTGGGCCGATCCGAGCCCGAGGATGGTACCAGTGGCAGTCAGGGCGAGCGTGTGGCCCTCGTCGTCGATGGCATCCGAACCCGCCGCGACTTCGACGACGGATCGACCACACAAGCCAGGGATGCGCTTTGGGACCCATACCTCGCTGGCGACGTCGTCGTCGTCGTCCGTCTGGCCGTCGTCAGAGGCGAGGTCCTCGGCGTCGTTGTTCAAGGTGGCGGAGACGACGACGACACTCGAATCGTCGCTCTGCTCTCGTCGTCGTTCCTCCTCCTCGTCGTCGTCGAACTGCTCGACGACGACGACGAGATCCTTAACGCCGACGGTGGTGGTTCGACGCGGCAACACCCGCGTTTCGAGCCCGCGAGTCTTTTCTTCGCGGAGGCCGTCGAAGGAAGCGTGGTCTCCAAGCTGGCCACGCGCGTTATTTCCAAAGCCCCAGACATCACCGTTCGCGACTAAGACGAGCGAATGCCCTGCACCGGCAGCGACTTGCTTCGGTCCGAGGCGCGCGAACGACCCGTCGACGACCGTCGGGACAAGGCGATCCATGTCATCACCCACACCCAGTTGGCCGTAACTGTTGTCGCCGAACGCGTAGACGACACCCGACGCGTCTATTGCCAGCGAGTGGTACTTGCCGGCCGCGATATAGACGACGCCTTCGAGGTCGACGCGATGCGGCGCGCGACGATCCGTCAGCTCGACCCCTAGTCCGAGCCGACCGCTACCGCCGTGCCCCGAAGCGTACAACGCACCAAGTGCAGTTGCAAAGAGCGAGTGGGACGCACCGGCGGCGATCGCCGCGCAGCGGTCCGGCAGCTGCTTGACGCGCGCGGGAGCCGAGCCTCCCGGCCTGCCGAGGCGACCGTCGTCTCCGACGCCCCAGCTCCACGCATCGCCAGCTTCGTCCACAGCAAGGGCATGCGCCGCCCCCGCAGAGATAAGAAAAATGCGCGTCGGAAACCTGAGCCGTTCGAGCCGCGGCGCCGCCTGGCGGCCCGAGTTTGCGGCAGGAACGCACTCGTCGTCGAGACCTCCCGCGTAAACGCCGCCCGTTTCGGTGAGGACCAGCGAGAAGCCCCAACCCGCCGCCACGCAGACTGCCTGCTCGCCAAGCCTTAGATTTGCTTCCTTCTGACCTGCGGGACCGCACGGCTGGTATCCCAGCGCTGAGCACGAGCCGTCGCGCCGCGCGATAAGCGAGTGCAGACTCGCGGCGATGCGACCCAAGGCTGGCCGCTCGATCTTGGCGCCCCATTCCGCGCGCGACTCGCGGGGCCGTTCGTCCCTCACCTTGCGAAGTGCGCTCGAAAACACCACGCGAGGCGAGATGCCCGCCGCCTCGAGCTGATGGAGCTTGGCCAACAGCTCAGGTTGGGAACCCAGCAGACGCTCCAGCATCTCCTCACATGCTGCCCGCACTTCACCTACGAGACCCTCCATCTTCGCGTGTTTTTTTACGGCTGCTCCATCTTCTCGGCGGGCTGCCTTGTCCATGCGGCCAGTTACAAGACGTGTCGGTTAAACAAAACCATACCTTCCTTTCTTCCGAACGGACTTATGTTGTTCAAGGGAACTTCACAAAGTTCGTGGTTACGAAAGAGAACTTATTACTTCTCAGAAGGCGGAGAATTTCTATCCGTGATTAGGGAATACGCCGGCGTTAAGGAAGTTCGAAGAAGTTCAACATGCGCTGGCGCGACAAATTATCCTGGAGGCACAGAAAACATAGGGGTTAGTTACAACGCGACGAGGAGGTCTTGGGCACCTGTTCGGGCTAGTGTGATTGATAATGGAGGGAGGGGGGTCGTCGCTGGTTCAAAAAGAGGAAAATGCTGCGCGATGGGCCTCCTCGTTAACACACGCCGCGAAAATTACGAAAACCACATGTGTCGGAAACCCGCCTCTTCTTCTTCTTCTTCTTCTTCTTCTTTTTTAGACTAGGGGGTGCCTCGCTCGCACGCTCGGACTCGGGAAGAGAGACGCGCGGCGGTATTGTTTACTACTACTACTACTACTCCTATAGCTACGCCGGGTCGTAGTTAAGAATGTCGACACCGAGAATGTTGATATATTCCTTGGAGTCGTGCACAAAGCCGAGGCCGGGCGGCGCAGGCTGGCGGCGCATGCGCTCGACGACGTCGAAGCCCTCAACGATCTTGGCGAAGCAGGAGTCGGCTTCGGTCTTGCTGCCTTGGGAGCCAGGGCCGTGGTTCCTACGGTGGTTCAGCAAAATAAACAAATAAATAAATGCGTGCACGATGTTCCTCGAAGGAAGGAAGGTCGTACCTCGTGTTGTCGAGGGTCGAGATGTAAAACTCCGGGCCGCCGGGGCGGCCGGCAAAACCTGAAGAATTACGTAAGCGCGTCCAAGAGGGCTGCGGACCGAGGGTATACTTCTCGTGGGGGAAGGCGGGGTCATACTCCTGGTACGCGAGGCCCTTGACCTCGGGCGTGCGCACGAAGGCCTGGAGGACGTGGCCAGCGTTGCGGTGAAAGGCCGCCGTCCACTGTTCTTCCGGTCGAAGTCGCATCGCGACGCAAGCATCGAGGAAAACGTGTATAGCGTGCGGCACGACGTCGATCGGCGCCGTCTCGATTACGAGAGTTGCGGGGCCGCCGCCCATCGAGGCGGGAAAAGCGAGGCGGATGGCGAGGCGATACGTTGGGCCCTTGCCGTACCTCGTCTCGAGGAGTCGCTTCGTCGCGTTCCGGAGCTCGCTCGTCGCGGCGAGCGCGACCGGGTCCGTCTCCATCACGACGCCCGATCGTCGCATCTCGCTCACGGTTCGGCGATGCCGCGCGACGAGGGCATCGAGATCCTCGGGGGGTCGGCGGAGTCGCGTCACCGGCGCGTCTGTGTTTGTGGGGGTGGGGCGACGGCCTTTCTCGAATCGGAGTCCGGCGACGACGAGCGCGACGAGGACGAGCGAGAAGCACGTGTGCACGCCGAGCGCGCGGAAGAACGACCGCGACGCGGGCGTTTCGTCGACAGCCTCGTCGCAATTCCTCTCCGCCTTGCCCCTCGACGCCTCGACGACGCGTCCACGACGCATGGATGATGGAGACCTTCAATGTATCTTAGTATCTCTCTGACGTCATCCTATCCAACGATGGCCCTGCGTCCGACGCTCTGGGGCCAAAGGAGGCCCGAAATACCAACGGCGATCACGAGCGGCAAAGACCTCAAGAGTAGCGGGGTTGTTGGCAACGACAACGAGCCACCACCATCTCCTCCAAAGAAGCCTCCAAAGAAGCCTCCTCGACTTATTCTCGCCAAGTCGTCGTCGCTGCCGGCAATTCAAAGGGAGAAATTCTTGCCTGCCATCGTCCGAACGACAGAAAAGCAGCGACCGGCGACGTGTTCGCTGAAACTGCGGCGCACGGCACGCAAGAAGTCGTGTTCTTCGGCGTCGCCGACCCGAGACGACACCCCCGACGTTCCGGAATGCCAAAAACTCGAGGGTCTGTCGATGGGCGGGGCCTTTGCGGATGGCGAGTGGGAGAACGAGCTCGCCCGGCATATTCTTATCCTCTACGGCTCGGCGATGAAGAGCGGAGAAGACATCCGCGGCGCCGACGTCGACTTTGCCGTCGACGCCGACGCCGTCGCCGCGTACGAGACCAACCTCGACGTCAGCGCGGCGCAGCACGAGGTCAACAACGTGATACGAAAAAAAAACGCATCATTCTCCAAGCGAAAGAAGAAGCTTCCCCCTCAGACGGACGACGAACCCGGCAAGCGCGTCTTCAAGGCTGCGCCCGTCCAAGCGTCCAGGGTCCACCCGATCTGGTTCCTCGGCAGCGGCTCGCTTTGTGCCGAGTGGAGCGCCCTAGGTGAGGACGAACCTTTTTTGATGAGGCTCGGAGCCCTCGAGGAGGCGGGCCAGTACCTGGTGTACGTCGACGCCGTGCAAGCGTCCTTGAGCAACTATGCCCAGCAGCTCGACGAACGACCTGGCGAGCTCTTCAGTCGACTCTGGCGCCAACTCGTCGTCACGGCCAACGTCTTTGGTATCAAGTGCGTCGATCAACGCCGCCACGCCGACGCCCTCGAACTCCTCAAGCGAGCCCAGCTTCTTTCGGCTGCCCCGGAGCACCTCACCCGAGCGGAAATGGCCGAGCTCCACGCGTTCATCGACGACTCCCACGCCTACTACTACTACAAGCGCGCAAAGCCCAACGCCGCGCTAATGTTCGCGACGCGCGCGATGCGCGTCCACGTCAAACTCGCCCAGTGGCCCCACGTCTGCAAGGCGCATCTGCACTCGGCCACAATCCTCTCGCGGATGCGCCGCCATCCCGAGGCTGTGCGCTGTCTGGGCCAGGTCCTCTACCTCGTCAGAACCGGCAAGCTTGACCTCGGCGGCGGCGCTCCCCACAAGCTCTGCATGGTTGCCGTCTGCTATCATAACCTCGCAGTCGAGCAGCTGTTGTTAAACCATGTCGCCGAGGCCGCAGTCTCGGCCCAGAACGCCCGCCGCCTCGCCCGCCTATGCCTCAGCTATTCGAATCGCTGGCTCCACAACTTTGAAACCACGCACCAGTGTGCGACAGAGCAGCTCGCTGCGATGGGCCGCACACTCGGCGCTGCGCCACCGCGATAATTATTATCTCAAGCGATAAGATGCTGTCCAGCGGAATCGACTACTAGCTTCAAAGAGAACTTGCTCCTATGTGTCCTTCCGGCTGAGCACCACTACCGCGTTCACCAATTCGAAACCAAGCTTCGAATCGAAGACCGTATTCGGTGGTTTGTGGTACGAATTATTCGAAAATTAGTATAGGAGATTGCGAATGAGGGGTAGGTAACCCGGTTAGGAAGGATCACGACGTAAGGGTAAGGTAAGAAAAATAGCGTAAGGAATATAGATGATGAGTTATCGCCACACAGACTTTAAAGGAGGAGAGGTACCCTCTTAGCGTTGGCGGCGGTGCGACTGCTTGCGGGGTCGGCGCGGCTTGCTGCTGCGCCTTGCGCGGTGCCTTGGTGCGCTTTCGTTGTTGCTTGCGTTCTTGCTGCGCGATACGGGCGAGAAAATCCTTGACACGTTCAACGATAGGAGGTGGACCGTGTCTTCGATGAAGCTGGGATCTAGGGATCAGGATGATGATCTCGTCGGGTGCAGAGACGGTGACAATTGGATTTTATATGTCCACTCCGAAGAGGGGCAGGGCTGCAGGGCTGAGGGTTTGTTTGGAGATGCCCGATTCTTCTGGTGATTATTGGAGTGAAAATAAAAACACACCGGATCTATCAACAATGCAGAAAATGAAGTCCATTCTGTTCTCTTCGGCGAGGCTTGGTTGAAGGGACAGGAACTCTTCAGACACGGCAAGTATATATTTTTTTTCGTGTAGAAATATTATATGCAGAAGGAATGACATTGTGTCCTTTCCCTAAATATTGCGCGACATTTTGACTTTGCTCAACACAACAACAGATCGGCTTCATCAAGGTAGAGTCCCGAGCGCGGTGGTGAACGATGTTGAGTTGGCGGGCGAGACGGTCGATCTCCTCAGTGGAGATGCGTGACGAGGTGGTGACGCACATGACGGTGTGCAAAGGCTATCCAATATCACAACGAAACAAGATACCGTTCGCGTCGCTCGTGCTGAAAGTTAGCGACGCCTACCCGCACGTACCGGCGGAGGACATCGCCGATGCGTTTCGAAGAATGGCGGGCAGGATGCAAGAGACCTCGACGACGTCGAACGGCGACCCGTGGCGCGACGCCTGGTCCGACGGGCGTCGAACATTCGGAAATGCAAGAGAGGCATTCGTCGCGTGGCACTACGAGGAACACTGGAACAGCGCGAGGTTCCAGAACGACCTCAATCTCGCGCTGGGTCGAGACGTGATCATTCGTGAACGGCATCCGAACAAGGGCAGGGGATACGCGCGATCAAATACTGTTGGCAACGGTTCTCAGCGGGAAGCGCCAAACTCGGGGAGAATTGATCCACTCGCCAGCCACAGCAAAATCCCATCGTACAGGTACTGCCTGCCTGTTCCCCCTCAGCTGCCTGCCATCATAAAGGGAGGCAGCTCGTGTGTGCTTGCGATCATGGTCCTTCCTTCGTGCCACGTTTGTTTGCGTCATCAACGTCGTGTTTACTGTGTGTGCACCGCGTGTCATGATATGTTGTGTTCCATCATCAGCTGCCAACCTTATTCAAATGGAGAACAGTTTGTGCATTGTTTTAAGCCAAAGACGCGCGAGTCGAGTTGATGCCATGCTGTCCCATTAGCGCGCGGGCACCGCGCGTGCGTTGTTGTCGCGTCGTGACATCACGTACGTCTCATCAGCTTCCTGCCTAGGTGGAAGGCCTCGATGAAGCAAGAACTCATGCTCTTGGCGTACGGGTTCGACGTCCTCAGTTCCAAACTTGGCGGCGTGCAGCGATACCGCGATTTCTTGCGCAATACCGCATCAAAGTCGCAAAGCGTCCCCTCGCCGCTGCTCGAGATCTGCGGGAGTGACGGGTTGGCACTTGCACTCGCCGAGGCCGGTCTCGAGGCCTTGAGCACCGACACGTCGATGGGATCCTTTGTGGCGACGACGTCGACAACAATGAATAAAATGAAGAAACCGACCCCAACGCACGGGACCATCGGCGAGGTGCAAGTCTATCACTTGGATGCCACCGACCTTCGGCATCTCCATGTGACAAAAATGCGTGATGCCAGCAACGACTCGAAAGCCTCGCGAATTTATTGCTGGGGTGGTATTCGGCTCGCCACCCTCGTCGCCACCTTCCCCATCTACCTGCCCGGAGGCACGTTCGATCCCAAAATCGACCTCACCAAGGCGGCGTCCGTCGAGGAGCAGAGGGTGCAGCAGCCCGAGCGGGCACTACGCGGATCAAAAGGAGTATCCGAGAGTAAACGCCGCAGATCGGATCGTGGATCCCCGAGTACGTTTCCGAGTCTTTCGGCCGAGGTAAAAGCAGGGATCGCACACGACGTGCTCAAGGGCCTCGAGGCCAAGATGGCGGCGACCTCAGCCTCGCGATTTGACCGAAAAGAAACCGCATTAGCTCCTGACGATGCACCGATCCGGAAGAAGCTTGCTCCCAAGCAAAGGAAGAGGCGCATTGACAAACCCAAAATTATGTTGGCATGGTCCAAGCGCGATTCGAAATACAACGAAGAACAAAAGAAAGCAAACGAGCTTCGCGCGTACCAAGTTTCGGTTGCAATGGCAACCGAAGCCGAAGGCAAAAGCGACACGAAAGGCCGGTTCTTCGCATGTGGAGGATGCCTTTCGTCGAAGGTCGTCTCCGCCCAGTGCTGTGACGACGACACCGCAGCGCGCGAGGTCTTAAGTACGACGTCGTGGGAATTTTTTTAGTATGCTACCGCGTCGACGTTATTATGCAAGCAAGCAAGCAAACAAACAAAAACATATCCCCCAAGCCAAAAAAAGCCGGACTTTCACACACGACGCATGATGGTGATATCCATCATGCGTCGGACGCCAACGCTATTTGTTTAATTGATAGAAAAAATCATGCAGCCCTCTCCCTCGGCGTCGGGTCTGCTGAGAAAGCGAGAACAGTGCCGGAAGTTCGGGCGACAAACGGGACCTCGATGTGGCTGTTGAAGAGGGAGGTAGTGTCAGATTGAGGGAAGGAGGAGGCGTGGGTCGCACAGGGCTCTGGCGCGGCGAGGAGCGCGCCGACGGACGGCGAGCTCAGGAGCTTCGGATCGGCAACGAGAGCCGCGTCGGCGAGTCTCCAGCACCGCACGCGGCCGTCGGCGCCGCCGGCGAGGCAGTAGGCGCCATGAATGACGTCAAAGCCCGAGGAGACGGCGGGGGCCGGGACGTGGCCTCGAAGCCGGGCGAGCGGACGGCCAGAAAATCTCGCGTCGAACAGGTCTAGAGCCCCCGCGCGGTCGGCAACGAGGTACGCGTAGGCGCCGACGCGTGCGAGGTCGTCGACTGCGGCAGTCATGTGCGCGAGGAGCGACTGGCCACGCCGGACGTCCTTGAGGTAAACGCCGCCGTCGCGGACGCCGACGGCGAGGGTCGAGGCGTCGTGGAACGAGACGGCGAGGCAGTCCGAGCCGAGGCGCAAACGTCCGGCCGCACCGTGATCCATGTCGTAGAGGCAGCAGTTCTTGCGTTCGCCGCCAATAACAACCGAGCGCCCGCGCACGGCAAAGGTCCACACGGCAAAGTCGAGTTCGTAACGCGTTCCCTTGACGTGCACTCGCCCGCCCCTGCCCTGCCCGAGCTCGGCGACGGCGAGACTTCCATCGGAACAGAACGCGACCTTGGAGACCGGCGACGCGTAGCTGAGCTCGCAGTTCCCCTTGACAACGCGCCCGTAGCCGCCCACGGCGACGACGCCGTCGCGCCGCGCCGCGGTCGTCGCGTGCCTCACGCCGCTCTCGGCCGAGCGTCGTACCCGGCACCGCGCGCGTCCGATCGCGCGCTCGGCCTCCCGTCGCCACTCGCACGACAGACCCGCCGTCACGCACCGTACCACGCTCGGTCCCGACAATTCCTCGCTTCTTTCGTTCTTGAGGACGCCACCACCGCCATCACCGGGGAAGTACCGGCGCTTTTCGCGGTCCCATTTGAAGCCCTTCAACGCGAGCGGCGGCTTGGGGGGCTCCTCGCGCTCGGGGGGCTGTTGTTCGCGCATCCGCGCCAGCGCCGCCTCGACTGCGGCCATCTTCTTCGGCACCGCTGGACGACGGCCCATAATGTGCCTATGTATTGTAAGGGTAAGGTATTTTCGCAGGGGCTGCCGCTGCCTTCGGCGACACATCGATGTTTGTCCTCAAGAAGAAGAACACGCAAAAGTCCATGGCCGAGCTCATGAAAATCAAAAAGTCTTTCCTCTACCTCGGCTGCTACTTCGTTGCCATCAGGGCAATCTACCTCATCGTCAACCGCAAAGCTCTCAGATATTGACGGACCAACCGACCGACCGACCGACCGACCGACGAGATGCGCTCTCGGACGACGAGGACGTTGCGGGTACGGCCGAGACGCCGGCCTCGCGCTGCTCGCTCGTTACTCGTGGGACGGGTCGCTGTAGTTCCGCACGACGACGACGACGACGATAAGCGCGTGGCCAAGCACCTCGTGCGTGGGCGTCTCGCACACTTCGTATAGTTTATAAAGCACGTAGGATTATTAGGTGAGTACTGTTGTTTGCCTATCTGCGGTTGTCACGAGAGGGGTGGCGCTGCTTCCGCGCCGGGGGAGGTGGGGGGGGGGCTTCTTTGAGGTAGCGAGGGCGGCGGCGGCGGCGATGGTGTGTCTGCCTGTCTAGCTTCCCGTTCCTTCCCATACACAACAAGGTTCTGATTATTCAACGGACGCGAATCTGCGCATTCTAGTTCTTGAACAAAACGATGCGTATCGGCGTCCTCGCCGCAGCGTGCGTCTTAGCACACGGGTATCGAGTGCCGGTGGGCATCCAGCCGGCAGCGCACTGCTCGCGCCAAGCCTTTCTCGGCGCGGCGAGCGCAGCTGTCGCCCAGGCTGCGCACGCGACGCAAACAATCGATGCTGTTGACGTGAAGACGACCCTCGGTGGCGTCAAGTACGTCATCACCAAGGAGGGCTCGTGCCCCACCGCCGACCCGACGGGCCTTGCTGGCTCCTGTTTTCCTCAGGATGGTTCATTTTGCATTATCGACTACACTGGTTTTCTACCGAACGGCAAGGTCTTCGACACGACCGAGCGCAAAGGGGGCAAGCCGCTTGCGTTCCGCCTCGGCGAGAAGCAGGTCATCGTCGGTATCGAGCAGGTCGTCTCGCAAATGAAGCCCGGCGAGGAAGTCCAGGCTCTCATGCCGGCGAGCCTCGCGTACGGCGACAAGGGCGTCTGCACCGACGACGGCGAATGTCTGATCCCGCCAAAAACAAATCTCAAGTACTTCATTCGACTCATCCGCACAGCTCCGGCTGCCGGTTAATCAATTGAATCCATAATTTGAATAATTGTGGAGGAATAGTGCCACGTCATCCTACGGAGGAACTGACGCGAAGCGCACCGCCTCGCCGGCCGCGCCGCGCCTGAGGCTGCTAAACCGCGCGGCGCCGTGGCTGGTCTTCGGGCGCGGGGGTCGCTCCTTGACTACGCCGCGGCACGGCAGCGCCGCGGTCGACGGGCGCGCGGCCGCGGGCGATGCGGAATGCGGGCGACGGGACGAGCGAGGTTGCTTCCGGATTTTTTTTTTTTTGTTGCCGTCGTCCTCGTCATACTCCTCCTCCTCCTCCTCCTCCTCATCGGGAAACGTGAGGTGTGCGAGCCGGGTAACGACGCGGAGCTGGAGGTCAAAGTCGCGGAGGGCTGGTTCGTGCCATGCCGCGCTTTTTTTGGGCGGTGGTTGCCACGCTCCTCGGGTCTGATCGCGGTCACCACCACCAGCAGCGCGACGACCGCCTATGGCCGAGGCGAAGTCCCAAAACTCGAGCGGGGCCGGGGGGTCCCCTTTTCTCGTCGTCACGGATGTGGGTCTCTTGAGGACGGGCGCGCTCAGCGGACGCGCCTTGCGGCAGCGGCGCTCGTCGAGGCGCGCGCGGAGGCATTTGATATACAACCTCAGAAGCTCTCGCAAATCGGTCGAGGACCTCAAGCCGGCGGCGTAGTCCTGTTTGCACGCAAAGAGCGTCGCGCGCTCCTCTTCGATAGCACGCCTGAGCCGCGTAACTTCCGGGGGTACGAGAGGCGGACGGCGAGGCTTGTTGTCAATGCCGCGAGCTCGACGCGTCGACGACGGGCCGTGCTCTTCTCCTTCCGGCTCCTCGTCGTCGAGACGTGCGATCTCCTCCCGGAGAGCCAACGCGCGCTTCTTTGAGAGCACGAGGTCGTTGATGAGGAGCTTGCGGTCCTCGGAGGCGCGCGCCGCTTTCTTGCGCAAGTCCTTGTTTTCGAGCCCGAGTCTCTCGCGGTTGCGCTCGAGCGCCTCGCGCGTCTCCTTCGCGTACGCCGCGTCGGCCTCGAGGCCTCGGACTTTTTTTATCCACGACGAGGCCTTCTGGTCGCGAACCGTCCTCGCAGCCCAGAGCTCCTGATGCCGGTCAAACAGCCGCGCCTTGAAGGCGCGCAACATGTCCCGCTCCCGCGCGACGAGGAGATCGTCGATTCGTCCAAACGCCTTGTCGAAATTTTCTCGGATTTCCGCGTTCATCGTCGATAGCGTGGCGAAACAGGAAGACGGCTCCTTCTCTGGCTCGGGGGGGGGCGCCTTCTTGAGCGCCGCCACGGCGCTTTCGAGGGCCGCGATCTCCGCGTCTTGCCGCGCCCATTCGGCAGCATTCCTGCCTTCGGCGGCGGCGACCGCGCTCTCGGCCTTCGCGATCTTCTCGCGCCACTCGTCCCCGCTCCCGAGGCTTGCCCAAGACGACGACGACGTCTGCCTCGTGCAGCACGACGTCGGGGAAATCGTCGTCGTTGGGGGGGGCATCATCGTATCCGCGTCGTATCTGCCACGTCATGCCGATTCGAAGACGATGCGTGGGTCTATTGACCAAATTCCGAGTTCCCGAATTTGGCATGAATGACTTCGAGCCCTTGTCCTGGGCGAGCGCGACGCTCATCGCCGCGGGGGACAGCGCCTTTCCGCGAAGGGCGCACGTCCTTGCTAACGGACATGTCGTGACGCCCTGGCGATACATCAACCTTTATCCCAAGGACCAAGCCGATTGGCTCAAGCACGTCGAACAGCGCCACTGCAAGTACGAGCTTCAGGTCGTCGACGAGGATGGCGGCGTCGTGGCGACCGCGGAACTTAACAGCAACGCCCCCCCCTTTGCTCACCAGACCAGAGATCTCGCCGCGCTCTACGCGCGCGACGACGACGACCTCGCCGACGCCGCCGCGGCGAAGGGCATCGAGGTCGCCGCGATTTCCCTCGCCGACCGGGCTCCGCGCGAGGGCGAGACCCTCGACGTCACCGGCCACACAATTGCCGACGACGGCGACTACGGCAGAATCCTTCTGCCGGTCCTCGTCGAGGCGCGCCTCGCGTGTATAACCGACCGCCAGACCTTCCTCGAGACGGCCTGTCCCCTCGAGCAGGGTATGTGTGGCGCGCCGGCCATCTTCCAAGACGACGCCACCTGCGCCGGCATTATCGACGGCATTGTCTCGCCCGTCGTCGGCGAAGACGCCCCCGAGATCCGCCGCCACCTCGCCGGCGCCGCCTCCCTCATTCCCGCGGACGAGCTCCTTGAATTCTTAAGCTTCGCCGAGATCGACCCGGCTCTCAAACGCGCCCTCACGACGTCCGGATGACCTACTATGGGAGGGGTGGTACTTTAAACAGTGGAGAGGGGTACAAGGCCGCCGGAAGCCTCGTGGGTCGCCTGGGTTTCGTTTCGTTTCGTTTCGTTTCGTGCTAAGAGAGGATAGAGTTCGCCCGCATGACGCACGCGTCTTGCGGCAGTACGACTGACCAACAACGGGGTGACGAGAGCAGGCGCGCAGCGATTTCGATGCCCCACGTCGTCGGTGCCCGTCCGTCCGTTGGGATACCTAACGTGTTCTTCTTCTGACTCAGCGATGCTGCTGTCGTTGACTTTGCTGGCGGCCTCGACGACGGCGCTGTCCGGCGTGACGCGGCGGCAATTGGGACAGGGCGTGATCGGGGGTGCTGCTGCTCCGGTGAAGGACGCAGTTGCCGCAACGCCCGACGAAGTGTTTTTGCCGGAGCCTGGGTCGCTCAAGGGGAAAGTTGTCCTCATCACTGGCGCTAACACGGGCCTCGGGCTCGAATCAGCGAAGCGATTGGCTTCCGGCGGCGCGACCGTGATTGGAACGGCTCGGAGCGAAGCCAAGGCCGAGGCGTTGGAGGCGCAAGTCCGAGACGCCGTCCCGGACGCGGAGGTGCGCGGAGTTGTCGTAGACCTCGCATCTCTCGAGTCTATTCGGAGCTTTCCGCGCCTGCTAGATGTCGACGCGATCGACGTCTTGATGAACAACGCGGGCGTCATGGCGATCCCCGAGCGGCGCTCGACGGTTGACGGCTTCGAGCGCCAGATCGGCGTCAATTTTCTCGGCCATTTCGCGCTCACGGCCGTCTTGCTTCCGCTCCTCAAGAAGCGAAGCACCTTCAGGATCATCAACGTGAGCTCCTCGGCGAACTTTGGGGCGTCGCGCGGTGCGATGCGCGAGGCCCTCGAGTCGCCGTCCCTCGAGCCAAACGAGTACAGCCAGTGGGGCACGTACTGTCTCTCGAAAGCTATGAACATCATGTTTTCGACCGAGCTGCAAAGACGCCTCGACGATCAAAAAATTAAAGCCTCGGTCGTCTCCTTGCATCCCGGCGCCGTCGCGACCGATCTCGCGCGGTACCTCGTCGGCGGTGCCGACGCCGCCTCGACCAAGGACGCCGTCGCTTCTGCCGGGCCTTTCCTGGAATTTTTTTTAAAGGCACTCTCCTTTGCCGTCCTACCCGTTGATAGAGGCGCGAACACGCAAGTCTTCTTGGCGGCCAACGCCGATAATGCGCCGAATCCCGACGATTTCTCACTTCACGGCGGCCTCTACTACGATTCGATGAAACCGACCAAGCCAAACGACATCACGCGAGATCCCGTGCTCGTCGCCACCTTGTGGCGTCGCGCCACCGAGCTTACCGGATTTACTATGATGTGAGGAAGCTGGTGGTGGTTTCCTCTCCGGAAGTGTGCCTGCCGCAGTCTTAGGAAGTATCTAATATTTTATAGTTCAAGAGTTTAGAACTCAAGAAGAAGAAGAAGAAGAAGAAGAAGGAGGAGACTCCATTTGGTTGGTTGGTCGGTCCCTCGGACGTCGCCACACGAAACAACTACCAAAGTGGATTGAGTCTACAAAGCAATGGCAGTGACGCAGCGCCGAAGCGCGGTGCCTACTACGTACGAAGAAAGTCGAGCGACGTGCGTGCGCGCGCACGCGAACGGGGCGGTGATGCACGCACAAAAGAGGGATGGTATGACGAGAGACTGCACAATATACTTCGATCCAAACGATCGAGCCAACAAGACGAGCGTACACACACACATACGAGGACAAAATTCTAACGCGCTCAGCGCGTGACAGAATAAGGGGTGACAACGAGCATAAAGTCTACGCACGGGCGCGTCGCGAACCACCTCCAGAGAAAGAGCCACTACCTCCGCCGCGAGGCGCGGATCCTCGTCCGCGTCCCGCACCGCGGCCCCCGCGACGGTCGGCGTACCCGTTCTCTGCCATCTTCACGAGGCCCGGGGTTCCCTTGAGGCCCATTTTGCCGATGGTCGCGGGCTTGAGCGGCGGAGGCGACGCGCGGCCGCAGACCTGAGCCGCCCATTCGTTGGCCTCCGCGACGAGGTGCTCCTTGGACCACTTGAGCTTGCGGAGATTCGAGTTGTGGTACCCGAGCCAGGCCTGGTACGCCTGGCCCACCGTGTCTTCCGGGAGGCGGCATGCGGCGGCGTCGAGCGCGGCCTCGACGACGCTCCCGGCGTCGACGAGCGGAGATTCGCGCGCGATGGGCAGCGCCGCGACGGCAGGATCCGCGAGGAAGTACTGCTCAAAGGACGCGAGGACGAGGCAGCCCGTGCCGCACTTTCCGGTGGCGCGACCTGTACGGCCGATGCGATGACAATACTGCGCGGCGTCCGCGGGCGCGCCGAACTGGACAACCGACGAAACGTCGGGGTAGTCCATGCCGCGCGCCGAGACGTCCGACGTGAGGAGCGTGACGCCGCCCGTCGCCTCGCGGAAGCGCTGGGAGACCTTGTCGCGGTGGGACTGCGACTTGCGCGAGTGTATCTCCAGAAAGGTCGTCTTGGCAGCGTAGCCCTCGCGCTGCGCGCTAGTCAGGAGCTCGTAGTAGAGCTGCGTGAGCCTCGCCGTCGTGAAGAAGACGATGATCTTGTGGCCCGCAGGGTCCGAGGCGACGGCGCGCTGGACGCGGAGCGCGAGATCGACCGAGTGCTGGCGCTTACCCTCGCATATCGAAACGGCTTGCTCGACGTCGGCGTGCGTCTGCTCGTCGACGACCGTGTCTACGAACGCGTAGTCTCGCCGCATCGCGAGACGCGCGATCGCGTTCACGTCCGAAGGCAGCGTCGCCGAGAACAGGAGGGTCTGGCGGGTCGCGGCCGTCGGCTTGATCGCATTCAGCAACCGCTCGATCGCAGGCCGGAACCCCATGTCCAGGAGCTGGTCGGCTTCGTCGAAGACGAGCGCGACGAGGCGGCGCTTAAGACGGTCGGCGAAACCGGGCGTGTTCTCGACGTGGTCGTTGAGCCTGCCGGGCGTCGCGACCAGGACGTCGCAGCCCTGCGCGAGGGCCGCGTGGTCCTTTTTGATCGGGACGCCTCCCACGACGCACACGAGCTTGAAGCTCGGCGGAAAGAACCGGCTCAGAAGCCGGCCTTCCTCGTACGTCTGTTGCGCGAGCTCTCGCGTTGGAGACAAGACGAGAGCGCCCACCCCGTCGCCCGGCGCCGCGACCGTCCTTTCGAGCGCCGGGATCATAAAAGCGAGCGTTTTCCCCGTGCCCGTCTTGGCCTTGGCGACCACGTCGCGCCCGTCGCAGCAAATCGGAAGCGTCTCGACCTGAACGGTCGTCATCATCTCGTAGCCGAGGACCTCGGAGATAGCCCGGAGCGTCGAGTCGGAGACCGTGCCACGAAGCGAGTCGAACCGCGTCGTGGTCATGTGCGCGCGCGTCGTCGAAGACGTCCTCGACCCGGCGTGCGCCGCGCGCGCTTTGGCAGGTGGCGCGCCGCCTCCGCGGCCCGATCGCTTGCTCCCGCGTCGCTCCTCCCCCTCGCCGGCGGCCTGCGGCTCCTTGGTGTCGCGACCGCGTCGCCGGTTCCGCGACCGCTTGCGCGGCTGCTGCACTTCGTCGTCCGTCCGCGGGGCCTCGTCCATAAAAACTAGAATTTCGTCTCCCGAAAAACCGGCGATGATGATGTGACGTTGCCGCACTTTACTAGTAGGAAAAAGTTGATGATGTATGGGAGTCAGTCACGTTGGATTGTCTTAAACAACAACCTGCGATGTGTGAGTGTGAGCACCGTGTCCGAAACGCGACTCCACGACACAAACAGAGAGAGTGCGATGTAATTCTAATCGGGTGCGGATCGTTTCTTGCACCTTTAGTTCCCGCGCACGATGTCCACCGACGCGAGTTTGATAGGTGCGCACACGCAACAACAACAACAACAACATCGCCTATAACCTACTACTCGTCGAGAGCCGCGAGGATGGCGTCGATGGGATCGTCGACGAGCGTACCGACAAACGTGTACTTGTCGTGCGTCTCGTACAACTCAATCCATCGGTCGATCTCCTTGAGCTGGGCCTCGTTGAGACCGTCGGTCGACGAGGAGATGCAGCGAGGTGCCGTGCAGCCGAGCGCGAAGGCTCGCGTGGCGTCGCGGCCGACGAACGCGTTGTAGGGTCTCCCCTCGCCATAAAACGCCCGTCCGGCAGTGACGTCGTAGACGCGGCCGCGGATTGACAGATACGCCGGTGCGCCGTCCTCGCCGGTGGCAGATTCGAGCTCGGCCAGCGTCACCGTCGGGCTCCCCCGGTCGTCGGCCGGCGCGATGGGCTCGTCGTTACCGAGCATAATGTTCACCAACGCATACTCGTTGCCGTAGAGTCGCCGCCTCGCCTTTGAGCGCGACACGTCCCGAAAGAATCGGCCGAGGGCGAGCTCGACGTGGCTCCAGCCCAGCAGCACCCCGACAACCGCCGCGCCGACCGCGCCAACAAGTACTCGAAGAACAAGCATCCTTACACTGGCGTACAGTATTTTAACCCTAGGACTCTGAGTCACATACATACTGCCTGTTTTCTATTGTACACAGAGACCGACCGTGTGTGGAGACTGTCCGAGGGAGTACTTAGCCCAGAAAGCTACTGGCGACGCGTACTTCCGCCCCCAGGGTCGAGAGCGCCCTGCCATGGTAACTAGCATTCTCGACATGGGCACGGCGAGAGGCCAGCTCGGTGCGGTCGCGTTCCATCGGGTCAAGGCGTGGGACCGACAGAGCACATGCGAGTACGGAAGGTTTTGTCCTACGCACAACGGCGAGGGTCACCTACTGTGGCCGAAAGGTAGGACTTCATCCATCGATGCGGCTGAGAAGTGAGGCCTGACTTGGCAACAAGCGGCCTCCTCCGAGGAGTTCGACCAGATGCAAAAAGACTACTCAGAGGGCACAACTTGCAATTGCACATCGCAACTTATAGGCCATGTCCCAGTTTCGCGCTAAACTAAGGAGAGATCTGGTCAGGGACGTGCACGGGCTGCTGGCGATCGCCTCTGGTTCGATAGTGATAGTCGGTTAAGTGTCGGCCGCTTAAGTGTCGGCCGGCTTGAGCGGGCGCAGGCAGATCAAGCTGCCGTAGCTTCCTATAGTTTAAAACACTCGCGGACACGCCGCAACACGTTCTTCGGCGGCGGTGGTAGCGGAGTATGCTGGCGCGCCACTGGCGATGGCGGCAGCTGTGGCTGTGGAGTTGACTCGTCGGTCGGCAAGTCCCGGACTTCGTCGAACTATTTTGCTTTGACAGTCTTCGTTGTTACAAACCGCAACCCTCTTCGTTTCAGCCGTCAGAGTCATCATGGCCAAGGTCGACGATGACTCGAGCCACTTAAGCGGCGATGACAACGGCTGTTCAGGTCTTGATCATCATCTGGGAGAATGATATCTCTTCGATTCGAGGAGTCATCCTTGGACCCGTCGCCAGCCGTTATTGGTGCTCTTTATTCGTTCTTGTCGTGTCGAGAAACCGCAGACTTCTCCTGTTTCCACTTTCATCGAGTTGCTGGTAAAAATGTGTATCGTCGCCGCAACGTCGACGTAATCTGTGACTCACGGTCCTCTGTATACCAGACCCGCGGGCTCCGGCGGCACGTAGAACCAGTTGCCGCCATTGAACTCGCCTTGACTCGGACACGTCTCGCGGCCTACTCTCATGGCGTTGAGGGCGGCCCTCAACGCGGCCACGCTATGGGCTTTCCAGAGGCCAGGGTCGACACCTAGGACTGATTGCCGCGTAGAAGTTGTCTGCATCGCCGATGAACCCCTCGCTCGGTTGCCTGGAGCATAACAACCGCCCGAATCGCTGCCGTAGTACCGTCGCGAGCTTCGCGACGGCCTCCTGTTGCGGCATCGGCACCTGAGGCCAGCGACCCGGTCTGTGTGGCTAGAATGGGTATCGAACTGGTCTTGGAGAACGCGATCCGATGCCATTTTAATGAGTAGCTAAAAATCGCAAGGACCCTTTCGAAAAAGATCACTCGCGCGACGCCGCCCAAACCTAAATCGGCAAAACCCCGTCCCCGCGATGCTTGGCTTGGCGGCTGTATCAGAGATCCGGGCCAGCCCCCTCCGACGAACTCAACAGGCTCCCGCACCTTAGATCGCTTCCGTAGCTAATCCTTAATCCGAGTGTAGGCTTCTGAACCGAAATTGGGCCATCTTCGGGTTGTCTGCATGTGCCGCCTCATCCTCGTCGTCTCCGAGCAGCCCGTCGTCTTGAGCGAGGTGGTGCAGGCCAAGGAGGTCCACAACAAGAACGGCAAGCGTAAGGCTTTGTTTTCCGTCGGTCGGGACGAAAAGGTCCACGGTTTCGGCATCGCCTGGCATGCTTCGGCTCACCGAACCGGCGTCCTCGTCACGCTCAACGCACCTCTCCTCGACATCAACGTGCGCCGCGTCTGCGACGGAGTCGTAGCCCGCGTCGCCCTCGCCCACCTCCGCTGCTGCGCCTGCGACGCGTGCCCGGCGACCACCTATTGCGGTAGGACTCTAAGCGGCGAGGGACGGACGGACCAAGCGCGCAGGGCCGCATTACCTCAACACGCAGCCGCTCGTGTACCGACGTCCGTCTTTGTGGTGGTATACACCGTGACCTCGAGCCCTCGCAGACGCGCGCGGCGACGTCACGTTCGCGCACGTGGGCATTCTGGGGCACCACCTCGCGCTCGAGCGCGGCGATGGCCCGGCCGCGCGCCGCGCGCGGTCGGTCGAGGTGCCCGACTCGAACAACTCAGACACGGCATTTTTGTTCCGGATTGTCTTGTCGTTTTACGACGACCCGGTTGAGGACGACGTGCCAAGGCTGGCGCGCGCGATCGCGCGAGCGATCGACGTCGCGTCCGCCGACGATTCGCCGCCGTGCTCGCTAAACGTCGCGGCGGCAGACGCCGAGTGCGTCGTCGTGTGCCGGTACAGGTCGCCTGGCGACGACAAACCCCCGCCACCACTCTGGTGGCGCGCGGGGGCGGGCGGTACCATCGTCGCGTCGGCGCCCGTCTCGCTCTCGCGCGACGACGGCAACGGTCGCGAACGCTGGTACGCGCTCGACGCCGGCAGCGTCGTGGCCGTGTCGCGGCGCCGGGACGTGACGCACGCCTGGCGGCTCGAGCAGCTCGATGATGGCGACGGGAGGCTGAGGCTGGTGCGGGATGCCAAGCTCGCGACGGCGTTCGCGGCGACGGGCGCGCGCGAGGCCGCGTCCTCCCCGACGCCGGAGCCGCGCTATATAATCCCCCCTCGGACGACGCGCGCCCCGAGTCGCGCAAAAAAAGAGGCACCCCCGCCCGAGGATCGTCGGGAAGAGGACGCTGCGGTGTGGACGCGCGCAGCCGACGCCGAACTTCGGACAGTCGTGCGAGACGTCTTCGAGCGACACGCGTCGTCGAAGAACTCGAAGAAGACGCTCGGGCGCGCGGCCGCCGAGGCGCGCAAACATGTCTTCGGCGACCTGAAGCGCAGCCTGTGTCGCGTTTCATCGCGGGACGAGGGCGAGCAGCAGATCGCGGCGGCGCGCCGACGGCTCGAGGCGGCGTGCTCGGCTATTATCTACGACGACGCGTGCGGCGACGGCGCCGACGGCGACCTCGCGCGAGAAATATTATCGCGCGGACGCGGCTGCTCGAGGCTCGAGGCCCTCGCGACGGTCCAAGCGAGGCTCTACGACGCGCGCTTCGAAGACGCCGCCGTCGGCGAGGCGGGCTCGGCCGACAAAGCGGGCGTCGAGGAGGTTAAGGACGTCATGGTCTCGGAAGCGAGCGCCTTTCGCGCGGGACTCCGCCTCGCACGCTCGCGCCGCGATCGCGCGAGCGTGGTCGACTTTGGCTGCGGCGACGGCCGATTCGTCCAAGAGTTCACCCGCGCCGCCGAGGTCGAACTCGAACCCGGTGCCACGCTCTTCGTCCTCGCCTACGACGTCTCTCCGGGAGCGCTGAAAGCGTGCCGGCGACGCTGCGTGCGCGACCTCGGCTTTGCCAACGACCGCGACGGCGTCTCCAAGGTCCTCGCCGACGATCGCCGCGTCGAGATCGAATTTGCGGAAGGCGACGCCACGGCACCACCTCGCGCCGTCGAGGACATCCTCCGCCGACGCAACGACGGCCGCGACTACGACGTCGTGCTCTCGGGCTGGGGCTCGACGTCGGCCATACCCGACCTCGTCGAGGTCGACGCCGACGAGGATAATTCAAACGCGTCGCCTTCCAACCGACAGACTGCCTTCATCCAGGCCTTTGCGAGACTTGCGCCCGTCCTAGTCCAGGTCGTGTCTTCTGCGAACAACTTCGCCGGCCCCGCGAAGCAATATGCCGACCTTCGCGCCGCGCGCCGCGCGGCGACGACGAGAGCCGAGCGGCGCCAACTCGACGCCCAGATCCGCCTCGCCGCGAGGCCCGGCCAGTTTTACTACCGCGTCGCCGACCACGATTACTTCTATTCGGCCGTCGACCCGACCGAGGAGACGAGGCGACTCGGCGTCGCTGGCTTCGGCTCCGTCCACGTTCGAGCCTGCAACGTCGCGTCTTTCCGAGACATTCTCGCCTCGCCCAAGCTTGCCAAGCTCGAGAAAGTCGCCCTCGCCTTGGTCGACGCCAACCGGCACCAGGATCTCGAGAGATTTCTTCTACGAGCCGTCGCCAAGGCGACGAGACGACCGTGAGTATTATTTTCTAGTTAGTTGTTTGACGGAAAGAACGCCTCGTCGCAGACTCGCATCACTCCGCTCGTCGCCAATCTTCAATCCCGACAGACCGCTCATCGACCAGCTTTCTCGATATATCATTTCCATCTCGCTAAGAACCTCCTCGGTGCAACGAGAACCGCCTCGTGCCGACGACGAGCAACAACAAAAGCAAAAGCAACGTAGACCCGATCTCCCCGACGGCCTGCCATCATCATCATCATCATCATCATTTTGAACATCATGATGATGATGATGCTGCTGCTGCTGCCGATACTGCTGCAGCAGCTCGCGAATGGCGATCGGCACCGCTCATCTCGAGGGGTCTCTCTCTCTCTCTCTCTCTCTCTCTCTCTCTCTCTCTCTCTCTTCTAGGAGCCCGCGGGCGGGCGGGCGGCCTATAAATATTCGGCAGTAGCGTAAAATATGTTGTAATATAAATCAACGCGCGTCTCCTCGCCACGGTGAGGATGATGCGCGCTGCCCCAAAACGGCCGGTCGCTACTACTTCGAAAACAACTACTACTACTACTACTACAACTACTACTACTAATGAGTCACGTGGCTCGGGTGCCGGCGCTCCGCGCGGCCCGCGAGACGCGCGAAGAGGCCGCGCAACGCGCGAAACGAAGCCCGACTCCAGTGGGCAATGCGCTGCGCCGGGGTCCTGTACGGGAAGCCGAGGCCGAACGGATCCGCCGACACCTTCTTGACGCCATCCGCGGTGACGAGCCTGCCCTCTTTGTCCAGGATGAGAAGCGTCGGGAATCCCACGACCTGGAAGGCCTTCTGCAACGCGGCCGAACGCTTGGGATCGAAGGGCATCGCGGGCCACGGCATCTCGGAGTGATAAGCGCGAAAGGCGCCCGCGTCCCTCGAGCCGCTGACCCAGACGACTTCGAGCCGGTCGCCGTTCCTCCGGCGTACGCGGTCGTAGACCTTTGCCAACTTGGGTACGAATTGCCGACACGGCCCGCACCAGTCTGCGGCAAAAAGAATGGCAACAAATTGCTTTGAACCCAGGAGGCCGTCGACGGGCGCGCTCGCCGCTGAAACCGACGGCGCCAGCTCGGACCCAAACAGCTTCTCCCAGAGACTCATCTTCTCGAGCTTGTGGTTGCGTATGGCAGCGGCCACAATCGTGTTCGCGCACTGAGGCACGTCGTCGGCGAGGACGTACTGGGCGCAGAACGCCGTCGCCTACGCGTACGTCAACGAGAGTAGTCCGCGTAAACCGTCTCACCTCGACCCGCGCGTCGTACCCCGCCCTATGCTCGAACTTGGCCACCGTTCCGTCGGCGTCCACCTGCACGTCCAGCACGACGGGCGGCAGTCGTCGTTCCTCTTCGACGAGCTCGATCTGCTGAACCATCGCCTTGCGGCACTGCTCGACAAAGCTCGAGTTGACGTACTTGTCGCAGAACTCGTGCACCGTCTGCGTCACGTCCGAACCCTCGGGAAGCACGAATCGCGCCGTCGTGCCCTCGGTGTCGACGATGGCCTCGAAACTGATCTCCGATCCCATGGCTACCACCGCGAGGAGCACAACCGCGTGCTTAGCGAGCGCCATCGTTGTTTCAACAACCCAGATATTAGGGTTTCGGCGACGAAGAAGGGTCAACGCGAGCTGTCGGGGGTGCTCGATGCAGAACTTGCGTTGTCTCGGCCGCCTCCTAAAGACGCCAAATGCACCCAGAAGAAGCTTGTCTTGGCTCTTATTGCGTCCCTGACTTCTGTCCGAGTGGGGCAAGCTTCCAGTACCGAGCTCGTCGCATTTCGCTCGGTACCTCTCTGCACTACTTTCCCTCCTCGGCAGCTATACTACTACTACAAAGGGTCGTAGCTTCTGACGAACACCAGAAAACTCGTCGTCTCTCGTTCACAACGGAATTCGAGGCACAGAGAGCCGCTCTTGTCGTCGTCGTTGCCTAGAAACAGCAGCTGATCCAACAAGCTGCTGGCCATATTTCTCGCGCTCAACTTTGCGGCGAGCGCGCGTGCGGTGGAGGAGAAGCGCGCGGCGTTTGGTCTCTTCGCTTTCTCGCCTCGCATTCTCAGCAAGAGTCTGATGATGGGCTTGCATGACAGCGTACCTTTCGGCCTCAGAAGCGCGCTCGAGCCGCGCCCGCTTCTTTTCCAACATCGACGCCTCGGCTTCGCTCGACACCAAGTTCGAGTCCTCTTCGACGCTCGGCGGCGAACACGGGAGCGAAGGAAATTGTTCTTGCGCGTTCAACGGGGGATGTTCGTTGGCAGCAAAGTCCTGTTCGTCGAGCGACGATGATGTTCTGGGCGTGCTGTTGCTGCAAGAGTCTGTCGCGAGGTCGACACCCGGGAACTCCAACGACACACATCGCGTCGAGTCTTCTCGCTGGAGGGAGTCCAGTCCGTAGCCAGAGGCTCTATGCGGCGTGCCGACACGAGGGAGCGTTCTGTCGATGCCAAATACGAGCTCTCTCTCGCCAAAATCCGACAACGGGCTCTCCGGGCGGGAGGTCTCTGGCGTCGTAAACCGGGGGGTTGAGGGACTCAGACTCTCCACAAGACTTTGAGTTCCTTCTTCGCTCCGCGGCGTTTGCGTGCTCGCAAGGTGCGTCACCAGCGCGGCGGCTTGTGGGGGGGGTGATTTTGTCGTCGCGCTCGTTCGCGAAGAAGAAATAATAGGCGTCGCGGGTGGCGCGCTCGGTCGAGGAAAACAGACCCCGCGGAAGACGTCAAAGTAAGGGGCGTTTGGTATCAAATCGCAAGGCTTCTTTCCCCTAGCGTCGAGCATGTCACAGGCTCCAGGCGCGGCGCGCACGAGCGTCATCATGAACGAAACCAGGCGGCTGTCAAAGGCCTCGCGGCTTTCGCCAGTGGACGGTTCAACCTGGTGGTTGTGGCGAGACAACATGGTACATAGAACGTGGAGCGGGCTCGCGAGTTTCCGCTTGCCGCCTCCAGCGCGGTAGGCGGCGACGCCGTGCGCTTTTAAAAGGCAAGCGAGGATCGACGACACCCCGGCGGCAGGGTCGGACGCGGCGCGTTTGCACAGGAGATGCGCGCAGTACCAGCCCTGTGTACTCTCGACGGTCGCAGCTTGAGGATCGGCATTGAGCACAGTAAGGAAGAGCTCCTTGCCTACGGGCTGTTCTCTCTGGAGCAGCCGGTGGAGGAAGGTGTCGCCGTTGCGTTCGATATCTTCCAAATCCGGGGGATAGGAGCCTAATAATAGCGAGCTCTTTCTCACGAGATTTGCGAGTTCCTCGTCATTGCGATTCTCGAGAGCCGAGGCGATCGTGAGTTGTTCCGAGGAATTTGCCTCCGTTTTTTGATCGGGCAGCACCACCACCAAAGACTTGGTGCGTGTTTCTTGGCACTGAAAAAAATTGAGAAAGATTTCGCGCAGCTCGACCGGCGCCAGCTGCGCGGGCGTCCGACCGTTTCCATCCGGGATGTTCCAGGCGCTTGGATAGGCCTCGAGGAGTTTCGACACTAGCGCGCAAGGTTGTGTTGAGTCCCAAGGCTCCTTGCGAGGAACGACAATGTCATTCTTATCGTTTTCTTCGTCGTCTCCACCTCGTTCGTCTCGCGAGCCGACGAAAGCGCGATACTCCTCGTCCTTTATGAGCTTGTAGCTCGACGCGGTCCGGCTAAAAATGTGGACAGGGAGATTGCCGGCGTCGTCTTTGACGCGTGCGGCGCGCTTGCCGTCGTAACTCGCGCGGAGGAGTTCGACGAGCACCGAGAGCGCGGCGGGTCCGTCGGGGTCTCTGGCTGCCCAGATATGCAGCGGCAGCCAACCGCGGGGGCCCTTATGGAGGCACGCGGCCGGATGAGCATCGACGAGATGTTTGACCATGTCGCCGGTCAATAGCTGGGAGTCGCAGGACGCCAGTAGCACGTGGAGTGGGAGCATGCCGTTCGCGTCCGGCAGGAACGCGGCAGTCGGCGACGCCGCGAGGAGCGAGCTGACGGCGGGCTGCGTCAGCGACATTGCGCATCGTTCGAAGCAGCGGTGCAGCAAGACTCGGCCGCCGAGCGGTTCGACAACGTCCGTGATGCCAGCGAATTCGCCGTCTGCCGCCAAGAGCGCGTCACAGACGCCGGCGATGTCGTCGCGGTCGGCCGAAAGCTCCGCGCGGCGCAGGACCGTCGCCGCGTGACTTTCCTTCTTGTCGGCCGCGGCTTTTTCCGTCGCGCAACAGACGTCGTCCGATTCTTCGTCGAGGACGGCGAGGCACTCGTCTCGACCTGGAAACACGACTTTTGGGAAGAGCATCGCCGGCGTCCTCGCGCCTCGCGTCTTTTTGTCGGCGAGAGACTCTGACGCGGCGGCCGGGTACACCGCTCGCATGGCCCGGAGCAGGTCGGGCGTAACGCGCGGCCGGCTCTCGCCGCGCGCTATTGCGTTTGCACAAAAGAGATGAAGCGGAAGCCACCCCGCGACGCCGCGCGTCGCGGCTGCCTCGGGATTGACTTTCGCGAGCTCGCGGATCATTGTCACTGTCGGCCACGCCGTGTAGATGGACATGAGGTGAAGCGGGTACAAGCCAACGTGGTCCGGGCGACCCGCCGCCCCGGGGTCCACCCGCAATACGGCCAGCAGCTGCGACTCGGTGATGTTTCGGTGTCGAAGGCAGTTGTGCAACAGCATCTCGGGACACTCGATCCGTCGCTTTCCGGGGGTCATGATGCACCGCAGCACATACTGCATGTCACCTCGCCGCGCCGCATGGAGCAACTGAGCCTCGCGGTTCTGGCGGCGTTCGTCTTTTCTGTTTGGTGCTGCTTCCATATATATATATGAATCACGTATCTTACGAGACCCAACGAGTGAGGGTAATTATTACGTTATCACGAGGTTGTGATGGTAACGAGCGTCCTTGGTTGTTAGAGAGCGCGCGCGCGCGTGTACATGCGGGCGGCGCGCGAGGTAGCGAGGCGACGCGGAGAGAGCGAGATATCATCATCATCATCATCATCACGCGTCGCGCTACATCTGGAGATGGGCAGCGACGACGGCAAGAAGCGGCGCGTCGAGTTGTCTCTTTATCCATGGGTGAGCGCGGCGGTGGTCGTGGTCGTACTCTTGGCGCTCGTGCAGTATCGCAAGCGAGTTGTCGAACCGATTCGACGAGGTGACGTCACGGCACCGCGCACGTCGTCGAAGCCGGCGCCCGAGCCGTCGAAGCCGGCGTCGGAGGGGGCGCTCAAGGCTCTATTGCTCGAGATCGCGGCGATGCCGGCCCGCGAGGCCTTGGCGGCGCTCGACCGCGACCCGCTGGGCGTCGAGGCTGTTCAGAACGCGAGCGAGTGGGCGTGTCCGACAAGGGAGAGGTTAGTCGCGCGCGTGCCGAACGTCGATGCGGAGCGGGGACTGCGGTTCCGGCGCGAGGGCGCCTTCCTGTGGTTCGAGCACCTCTCCAAGGCGGGCGGGACCTCGTTCTGCGCCTTTGCGCGGAAGAACGTCGGCGCCCGGCGCACACCGCCGTACTACTGCATGCCGTCGGACGGCGCGAAGATCGCCGGTACCGACGGCCGGGTCGGGCGGTGGAAGTCGGCCCAGCTGCGCGAGTACGTGCGGCGCACCAAGCATGCGATCGTCGCCAACGAGTGGGATGCCTTTCCGGGCCTCGATGACCTCCGCGACGACGCCGTGCTCGCGACGGTCGTGAGGGACCCGGTCGACAGACTCGTGTCGGCGTACAAGTTCTGGGGTCGACTCCACAACCCGAACAAGAAGAACCCGCGCTCCGCACAGGATTGGCTCGGAATGAAGGACCGCGCGGCACGCCAGCGTCCCCACCGACGTTTTCCAGACGACTTTCTCTCCCAAGTCGGTAGGAACAACTTTGCCGTCTGGAAGTTCGCTTCGGGTGGTGGAAACGATAAATTTGAAGACTGCGGCGACAACGCTACGTGCGACCGCGAAGCGCTCCTCGTTGCGATCGACCGCCTCGAGGCCTTCCATGTCGCAGCCCCCATGCTCTGGCAGCACGCCGCAGCCCCGCTCTATCGCCGCCTAGGCTGGACAGACACCGCGCCCGTCCACCGGGTACCCACCGGCACGATCCAAAACTCAGACGCCAAGCTCGAACTCGGCCAGGACTACGAACGCTTCCGCGAGGCCAATGTCTTCGACTACGTTCTCTGGACCTGGCTCCGCCGCGCCTTCCTCGAGCGCGTTCGCTGCCCGCGACCACCTATCGACGACCCACCCTAGTACGTACTCTCGTCCTGTTTGGGGTTTAAAGAAAGAATCTCGCTACTATAATGAGCATGCCACGAAACACCATCGTGCATCGCTTAGTGTTTTACCGATAGGGAGCTTCGTGCGTGGATCCCATCGCAGGGCGCGCCGCGCTCCTGCTTTCGAGCCTTCGTTCGACCGCCTCGGATGTGTATCTGCACGCCCGAACCACATCTACACGCCGTGCGACGCTAGGGCCGGTCTCAACCTTGCTTGCTTGCATAAGGGCCCTAGCTTCCGAGATTCGCGCTCCACTGGAGCTGCACTTTCTACCTTCGTTCGTTCGTTCGTTCGTTCGTTCGATCGTCTCGGGACCAAGGTCTGATCAGTCTCTAGCAGCCTTCCGGGCGGGCGGGCGGGCGGGCTCAGCCTGGGATGATGGATTGTTAGTCAGATACTGGCAGCGTGTAGTAGTCACTGCTTTTCCACCCTGTTTTTTTTTTTCCCCCTATTTCCCCAAGACTAAACAACGGCGGCGGGTTCGAACTAGCGTGGTGGTCCTGCGCGAGAGCACGTCGATGGCGTTGGAGGACTCGCTGTTGTTCAGCGACGAGGAGAAGGAGGTTGGGAGCAGCAGCAGTAGCGACGACGGCGACGATGAGGATGTCAAGTTGATTCCTCGGCCGTCCGGGAAGCCGAGATTGGCGCCGAGGGTGAGGCCATTGGCGATGGTGACGCAGCAGCAGCAGGGGCCGCAGGGGCCGCAGATCCCCAAGAAGAACCGGTTCGAGATGTACTCGTACAAGGAGGCCGACAAGGCGAGCGGGTGGCTGGCGCCCGTGCGGGACGAGAATCAGATCGCGAAGAACCGGAAGAAGGCGGTCGAGGCGAGGAAGGCGGAACTGGCTTCAAAGCGCAAAAAGACGACGGCCGCGGCGCGAAAGAAGACGAGCACCGAGTGGGGGAATAGCGACGAGGAGGATGAGATCGGCGACACGGATTCGTCGTCGTCGTCGGACGAAGCACCGGCGACGTCGAAGATGGTCGAGGCGCGCAACAGGCTCAATAATCTCGTAGCTCGTCGCAAGGAGCAGGCGCCGACGCGGCGCAACGGTCGGCGAGAGGCGAAGAGGCGGCGCGTGATCGACTTGGTCGAGTCGGACGATGCGGCCGACGAGGACGTGGCGCCAGCGGCGAACCGAGGAAGCGTAGGGTCGTCGGACGAAGACGAGGGGACGGGTCAGGACTTTGGCAGCCGGGACGCGGCGTCGCGGCTGCTCAAGGCGTGTGCCAATTGCTCGGGGCGCATTCAGGCGCGCGTCGACGAGCGGCTGGCTAGCGAGGCGGAGATTCGCGAGGCGTGCTGCGAAACGCTGCGGCTCCGGCCGCACCAGCAGGTCGGCGTGAACTGGCTGCTGCTGCTCGAGGAGGTCGGGGTGAACGGAGTGCTCGCCGACGAGATGGGCCTCGGAAAGACCGTCCAGGTGAGCGAGACGCGTGCTTTTATTTGATGGTGTTGTCGTCCAGGCGATCGCGTACCTGTCGATGGCGCGGAAGCGGCGGAAGCGACGGGGGCTCGACGCGAAGGATCTCGTCGTCGCGCCGGCGTCGACGGTGGACAACTGGGCGTCGGAATTCTCGAGATTTTCGCCGAGGACAAAGGTGTGCGTGTACCGCGGGTCGACGGAGGAGCGCGCGGTGATGCGCCAGGAGTTCGACGGTTCGGCGGACGTCGTTATCACGACCTACACTTGGTGGGAGCGCGACGCGTGCGAGAACGATCGCTCGTTCTTCCGACGAGGGTTCGCGCACCTCGTGCTCGACGAGGGACACAGCCTAAAGAACCCCGAGGCGAAACGGTCGAAACGGCTGCGCGAGCTCGGGCGACGGTGCGAGCACCGGACAATCTTGTCGGGGACGCCTATCCAAAACGCCCCCCTCGATCTCCTCGGGCTCCTCGCGTTCTTGATGCCTTCGCTCTTCGACGGCGACCTCGACGCGCTCTCGAGGAAGCTCGACCTCGACAAGCTCAAGACGACGCTCGTGCCGTTCGTGTTGCGGCGTCTCAAGCGCGACGTCCTCGCGTCGCTTCCCCCAAAAACTACCACCCTCGTGAGCGTGTATCTCGACGACGCTCAACGAGCGTTGTACGATTCTCGAATCTCCCGACAACTCGATGACGAGAAGAACAATAAGCGCAAGGACGACGCGCTCTTCACCGAGCTTCGCAAGGCAGCCAACCACCCCATGCTCGTCCGGACCTCCGCATACGAGGGCAAGGTCTTCAATGCCATCGTCGACGCGGCCTTCCGGCGCCAGCACTTTGGCGAATCGGTTCACAAATCAAAGATCCGCGCCGAGCTCGAGACTTACTCCGACTTCGACCTCCACCAGCTCTGCCTCGAGTACGAGGAACTCAGGGACTACGGCCTCAAGAGGGACGCGCTCCTGCAGTCGGCGAAATGCCGCCAACTGCGAATCCTCCTCCCCCAACTCCGGGCGCAGAACCGTCGAGTTCTCCTCTTCTCGCAGTGGGTCCGCATCCTCGACCTCCTCGGCCTACTCTGCGAGGAGGATCTCGACATGCGCGTCTGTAGGCTCGACGGCAGTACCGACGTCACCGAGCGACATCGCTTGATCAAAAAATTCAACAACGGCGACTACGACGTCTTCTTGCTCTCGACGCGCGCGGGCGGCCTCGGGATTAACCTCACCGCCGCCGACGCCGTTATCCTCCACGACGTCGACTTCAACCCCGAAGTCGACCGCCAGGCCGAGGACCGCGCCCACCGCATCGGCCAGACCAAGCCCGTCACGGTCTATCGCCTCGTCGCCAAGGACACGGTCGACGAGGTCATCAACGACATCGCCACCAAAAAACGTCGCCTCATCGACGAGGTCATGGCCGACGCCGACGACAGCCCCGCCAGCAACAACCAAGACTACCGCACGGCGGTCGCCACGGCGATCGAGAGAGTGCTCCGCGACTACCACGCAAAGCACCCCCACCACCACCACCACAAGCCCTCCGCGCCGCTGCCGCCGCTTCGAGAAAAGAAGTCTCGAGAAGCGCCCGCCGAGGCGACGACGACCACCTCCTCCTCTTCCAACGGGCCGCCCGCCCTACCCACGTGCCGCCCGCTGTCCTCCTCCTCCTCATCCTCGTCCTCGTCGTCCACGTTGTCGCCTATCGTCATCTCTTGAGTGGGATGCGCCGCGTCGTCGTCGTCGTCGAGAGCCTCGCGCCCGCGTGTTCTTTTCTCCCGGGCACGCAGGCCGCCGTCCCTGCTTGTTGCTTGTTGCTGCGGACGACGTTCTTCATCATTTTCTCCGGAAGTGACGAGTGGGCTTTGCGTCTCTTTGTTTGGTGTTGTCTGGCGCCGAATCGATGGCATCGTGTAGTTAGTTCATATAGCTAGCAAGGCGCGAGTCCGATAATTAAGTAAGTAATTAATTACTAAAAAAAAAGAGTCGATAAACCACCCACCCACTCACTCGCCACAAAGCGGAAGCTTCATGCATAACCCTCCGTCGGTCGGCTACCAATGCGAGAAGAGGCGCCGCCGACTCTTGTTGTTCTGCTTCCTTTCCGCGTCCTTCGAAGTCGCTTTCGTCTTCTTTTTTCTCGGCTTTGGCGGCTTCGGTTTCGGCGCCGCCGCCTCTCGCAAGAGGGAGCGGTCCTGCTCGGGCGCGGCGCAGCCCTCGACGCGACACGGAAAGGTAAACCGCTTCGCACTGGGACCTCGGCCCGCGACGTACGGGTCGGCGCGATCGACGTCGATGCCGTCGGGTTTAAGGTCGGGGTCGACCGAGTTCACCGACATCGACGGGTCGAGGACCGCGCGATGCAGACCGAAGCAGTGCTTGAATTTTGACCGAAACGAGTTCTGGTGCAGCACCGAGCCGCTGTTGGTGAGACACCGGAAGCGGCAAAGGTCAAAATCGTCGTCGGCAAACGCGAGGAGCGCGTGGCTCGCCCGACGTCGCACCGCCTGGAGCACAGCCGCGTCCGCGCTGACCTGCGGCAAGTGGGACCACGCGACGCACCGCGACGCACGCAACTGGCGACGCAGTGCTCGTAGATCGCGCAGCACTGTTGCTCGAAAGAGCATTCGTCGCGCGACGCGCCGCCCGACTCGCCGCCGCAACACCCGGTCTCCTCCTGCGCGACTCGTCGCCTTTGTCTCATCCAAAACGTCTCACGAGCTCCGTGATTCCGCACACGTGGCCCCGCGAGTCGGCGACGAGCGTCGCCTGCGTCGGAGCGTCCAGGAGAAGAAACAGAAGACGCGCCGAGCTGCCCCACGTATTCTCGCAGGTCCCGTCGCCCGTCGAGGTCAACGGCCGCCCCTTCAACGACGGCGGGGCGGGCGGCTTGGTGCCAAGCTGCACCGGCGGCAAACCTGTCGTCGTCGACGACTCATCGTGCGCGCGGGAAACCCCGCCTACTCATCGCCTTGTAGTGAACAAACAGGATCCCGCCGCTGCTGAGCGCGGCCTGCCACCACCACCGTTCTATCGTCGTCGTCGTCGTGACGCATTGCAACAACAACAACCGGCGCACCAATCCGATTGCAGCTACTCGCGTCCGTCGTCGGCGTGGACGGCGCATGGTGCGACGCGACGACGCATTCATACATCCAGACACATGATCAAGCCCTTTTTTTGGGGGGGTCCCCGAGTCCTGTCTTTCTTTCCAACGGACGCGAGGTGCTGGCAGTTGACGATTTTATCATAAGCGCGATGGGTGGCGTCGTCCCCGCCGAGGAGGTCAACGCACGGAAGCGCGCGCGGCGCGCCATCGGGACCGAGGAACTGAGCGCGCACACGGTCGAAAGCTATTTGACGCTCCAGCGCGACAAGCTAGTCCAGGAAATGGACGCCTTGACCGGAGCATTGGTCCAGGAATTGCACGAGGCGTGCACCAAGGCCAAGGCGTCGCTCCGTGCGGAATTCGGGCCCGAGGCGCAGGTCGAATCACCCGAGACCTACACGCTCACGATGACAACGACAGCCGGGCCACACGTTGGTGCCAAGTTCACGCTGAGCGTGGGTCCCGAGTCGTGCTTCATCGGTCGCTCCTCGGGAAAGAAGTTCCGACTCAAGGGCGTCAGTCTCCCAAAAGACAACGAGGTTTCGACAACGCATGCCAAGATCGAGCTCCAACGCGGTCAGCTCGTCATCGTCGACGTCGGCAGCACGAACGGCACGATCCTCGACGGCGTCGAGCTCGACGAGGCCAAACCCTACCCGCTCGAGAAAGGGACCACGATCCACATCGGCTCCTCAAAATTCCACGTTGACGACATTAAAAAGTGATCATCGGGCCTCCCGCTTTTCACGCGTAGCTCTCTTCTCTAGCTCCGGCGGGCACCCCCGTTGTCGTCGACGCTCTGGCTGGCTGTCGCGTGGACGCGAGCGGACGCCCTATCTGCTCTCTCACGCACGTCTTTTTTCTTGACGCGCGCGCCCAGGTTCGAAACTCGAGCAGCAGGCAGACAAAGACACGACTCGTATATGAATATAAGTACACCACCAACGGTAGCACGTATGCACGCAACGAAAGGAGAAGAAGGGCGCGAAGCCCGCCACACGCACGGGGTCCGACCGACCGACCGACAGACCGACCGACCTACCTTGGAAAATAGAAAATCAAAGATGCCCCTGCCTGGGGAGAAGACCTTAATAAGGAAGAGGAAGCAGGGAGTGATCGACGGGCGGTACGAAAGGAGCACCGACTCATGACAACATCGGTGGGTGGGCCTTGAGGTATTCTTGGTAGATGACGAACGCCGTGAAGAGGACCGAGACGACCGCGATGGCGATTTTCTGGCGTTTCTTCTGGTTCTCCTCGATGGTCGCCTGGCGCTCGTCCCACGCATCCTGGCCGTACTCCGTGATGAACATTTCCTCGAACGTCGAGTAGCCGCGCTCCTTGAGCTGCTCTTGCATTTTGACGAGCGCATAGCCATTCGGATCGTAAAGGTAGTTATTGTAGCGTTCGACCGCTTCCTCGCGCGAGCACTGCTCGCGGGTCATGGTTTCGGCGACGATCGACTCGTACTCGTCACTGTTCAAGGTCTTCTGAATGAAGCCGCTCATCGCCGGCGAGAGGAACCCGGCTGGCGAAACGCGATGGCGGTGCACGAGCGTTGTGGGCGTCGTGAAAGCATGGCAAACAGCGGCGACCAATGCGACCGCTCTCATTGTTCTGCAAAACTTCAAAAATGATCCTGTGGCTGGTGGTTGCGCGATGTGGAAGTGTTTTGTTCGCCGGGACCATGCAGCGGACGTACGAGACCCTCGCCGACCGCGCCATCGGGGAGGGGCAGCGGTGGATCGGGATCGCGGGAGGGCCTGGCGCGGGCAAGTCGACCGTGGCGAACGCCGTCGCCGCGACCTGCCTGTCGCGGGGGGTCGAGGCCGTCGTGCTGCCGATGGACGGCTTTCACTATTCGCGCGCCAGGTTGAAGGAACTGGACCCGCCCGAGGCGGCATCCTTGCTGCCGAGGCGAGGGGCACCGCCCACCTTTGATGCCGAGGGGTTTGTGGACGCGCTCGTCGCCGCCAAGCGACGAGGCGCGGCGTCCCTCCCAGCATACTCGAGGGCATTGTCCGATCCCGTGCCCGACGCGGTGTGCCTCGAGCCTTCGCACCGCGTCGTCTTGGTCGAGGGAAATTACCTTTTTCTCGGCTTCCTCGACGACGACGACGACGACGAGATGAGAAGATGGCGCGGCCTTTGTCCTCTCTTCGACGATCGCTGGTTTGTCTCTCCCCGAGGCGGCGTGAAAGAACAGCGCGCGAGACTCGTCCGGCGCCACCTCGAGACGTGGTCCGACGCCAAGACCAAGCGAGTAGTGTTGTTGTTTCGAGGCATCCTAACGTTGCCGCAGGGCCTGGGCCGGTAAACTTAAACTGCGCAACTTCCTATCACTCACCGTCCCTCGCAGCTTCTTCGCCGGAGGAGGTATGCCGTCTTGTTGCTTCACGACGGAAAAGCGAGGTGCGCCAGGGCGCTGCCAAGCGAACTGACTTCAACGACGTCCCCAACGTCGAGACACCCGGCGTTTGGACTTTGTTTCCATTTCACCGTGCTTTCATCAGGCCTGGCTCGTCGAAAGGACGCGCCCATTTGCCGATCTCCAGGTCGAGACCTTTTAGCCGCCGGGCAGCAATGCGGCCCTCGCGTCTTTGGATTCTTACGTGTGCGGTTTTGGCAACCGAAAAAAGCCTCGTCTGCGCTAAGCTTGTTGTTGCCGCCGCGCGCTATTGTTTTGTTCGTTGCTGTCCGCCGGCTACAGTCTGGGGCTAGAGAAGTGTGGTTGCGGTGTGGATGGGGCGTCTACGAGGAGCAAATCCTCCGCGGTTGGCGTCACTCTCCCCTTCCCTCGCGCGAAACGCGACCCAAATAGTTTCTGCACAATCGAGAGATATCATCGCTAACCCCGAAAGTCTGGCCTTACCCTTAGAGTTTGCTTATTATCACTTACCCCTTAGAAAATCTGTTGTTGTGTGTGGATATCTCGTGTTAGGATATATGTAGCAGCGCAACTTCTTGATGAGCAAATGGGGACCTCCTCGCGATTGAAAGCGATCAAACAGCGGCGTGTCGTCAACCCGACTCACTTTTCAAGCTCGAATGCAAAACGCTTCAGCAATGAGCTCGCCGCACAGCATCGTATCGTCGTTCGCGTCCTCGCTGCAAAAAGGCTGCTGGCGTCTGATCCCGTCAGCGGGACGAGCGATGCGTGTGCGGCTGTGTGGTGCAGTCGCCTCGACGACACACGAAGCGGGCGAGCCGAGATGCAGCGATCCGCAGCTTGCCCCGGAAGCGTCGATCCACGCTGGGAATCAGGAAACGAATTTTGTTTCGCGGTCGCTATCGACGCGCCCGAGGACATCAACGAAGGCTGTGTCGTCGTGTCGCTGCGCGACGAACAGGTATATGTCGCCGAAGCCGTCGACGCGAGTCGTCAGGAAGATGCGATTTACGAACTCGGAGAAGCTGTGCTTCCATTCCGCGATCTTTTTTACCGCGGCAAGGCGATGGCCGGCACGCGTACTGTCCAGTTGACGGCACAATGGCTCCAGCTGCGTCGTGCTCCTGGTATGGTCCGCGTTGCTGGTCAGGTTTTGGTTTCGGCGGTCTTCTTTTTTGCTCGCGGAACCTCCCGTCAGGCTTTTGAAACCGATATCGCGCGCATTTCGGGTACTGAAAATCTCGTCGAAGATGAGATTCCGGAGGACCGCGCGACCACACCTAAGACACCGCACGTCTTCGAACTGCCTAATACGCCCGTTTTCGACATTCGCGGACTCGCTCCATCTCTTGACTTGGGTGAGATGCTGAGGACGCCGCGACGAAAGCCGAGCGATACGACGACTGTTTCACCTCGCGCGCATCTACAACGCCTGCGCAGAGCGGCGAACCACGCCGAAAAATCGTTGTTGCGCTCAAGCCCGTTGGCGCGAGAGACAATGCAAACGTCGCTACGCGACAGAATCAGAGACGCCTTGGTCGGTTTGCGAGAACGCGACTCTCGTGCCGCGTCCGCCGGCGCTCTTTGGGCCGAGTTACGGAACGCCGACGATCAGCGCGCCCTGATCTTCATCGACGAAATCCTCGGACTCCGACAAACCGCTACTGCTGGAGGCATCGCTTCCGGCGTGTTGACCGACGAACTGGCGCCCGTTTCCGCTCGACGGCAGACCCTTGCGTTGCTCGCGGCCGTCGCGGTCTCGCATCCGCGAGCTTGCGTGCCTCGACTCCGCGCGGCTCTTCGCACGGTGGCGCTGGCGTCGCAGAGCGGTGGCGGCCCTACGTCGGTTTTTTCGCTCGAGTGCGCCCAGGTTGCTGGTGGTTTAGCACGCGCCGTCTTTCCGCACGCCGCTGTCGCGCGCGGCAGTTGCGTCGCTGGAGATGCCGACTTCGTCGTGGGAGCACTCATCACCCCGTTCACGCTCATGCTATCAAGGCCTCGGGCGCGAGGACGCCGCTCCGTGGCCGCCTGCGTTGCCGCGGTCATAGGAGCGTCGTCTGGACCTTGTACGGTGTGGCTTGAACGCTCGGCGGCAAAGCGACCATCGCGCACGCGACCAGCCAGCGTAGTCGAGGACTTGAGACGACACTTAGCATCTCGGGGCATCTCGCTTGTGGGAAACGCCATGACCCCCCTGCCAAATTGCACTGGCATGGTGATACATTGTGGGGAAAGCGAGATGGCCCGCGACCTTTTGAGTGCATTAGAATTTCGCGACGCCTTGCCGCACGATTGGCATCTCGACGCTGACATGATGCTGCGTTTTGAGAACGACGGCGACGCACAGAACCAAGGGCAGCTTCGCCGAGGTCTGTCGGACGAGCACGAGAGCCTTGCCGCATTCATACTTGCCGTTTGGAGTCCAGTGTCCTTGGAATGAATGTTTTTTTTTGCTTTAAAACCACTGTCGTTTCGTTCGAGGACCGTCGCCGTAGGTCTCGCCCGGCGCGGCGGCCATTGCTGCATGGATCGAGGAAGCGTGTAGGCGACATACGGATGCCCTAGAGCCGTTCTTCGACGCCGCCCAGGCTCTGATCGTTCTCTACCGCACCGCGGCAAGCATGTCCGATGATGCGGCTGCAAGAAATATCCCAAAAGTCAACGACTCGCAACAACATATCATGGTGCGCGTGGCACAAACGATTGCGGCCGCCATCGCGGAGGCGGCGCCACTCTTCGCTCGGCACGCCGCTCGCTGCATTGACGGCGAGATTACCGTTGGCATTGTGAATGATTCGGTTGGGTGGCGAGATCGCGTCGCGGCTTTAGAGCTCGTGGAAATGCTTGCCACGTCGGATTGTTGCTGTGACGCGACCAGTCACCTCTGCGTACCTCTCCTGGAAGCCGCCAACAGAGCGAGACATGATTCTGTACGCGCTGTGCGGGAGGCGGCACATCGCGCCGTGCTTGCGCTCGAGGCACTTCGCACATCGTCCAAACGTCGTGAGGCGTCCGCTGGAAATCGACGACACGACTCGCAACACCTCAGCATGATACTCGGCTCGCGGTTCCAGAACAAATTCTTGTCGTCGTCCTGTGAGGCTCCTGCTCCGGCATTCATCAACGCCACCACCGATTTGAATCGCTCGAAAAGCTCAGATCTGGTACCGATTCAAGAGGGAATGCCGCCTATCGCGGAACCACCCCGTGCAAACGAGCCGACGAGGCGGATGCTATCTGGTGAACTCTCACGTTCCCCCAGTGCGGGCTTGCGTTCGATCGGAATTGGCTCGCAAACATCTCGCTGCTCGTCCGTAAGAAGACGAGAGCTGCCTCAAGAAAAACCAGACCTCGTCGCACATCCCGTAGTGCGAGAAGGAAGGTGTGACGACGACTTAATAAGCAATGCCGCACATCAAAAGTTCAGTTCCAATCCGACGATGGCCGCAATTCGTCAAGAAGTCAGGTCATTGCGGCAGCGCGTAAATAATATCGCAGATCGGTGCGGCGAGTTCCAGTCGATGCTCGCTCGCGGTCCCGAACAAGGTTCCTGCCACGAGGCCGAGACCTCCCCAAGATATGCTGATGCGGGGCCTCAGCTGATGATTGACCCAACATGCCGAGACCTAGTGAATCTGTTAAGAGGTGGTCACGTCGACGAGGCATTTAATCGCGCCTTGTCGAGCGCTGCTCGCGGTCCACTGCGGCACATCCTGAAAGTCGCTTCCCCAACGACAGACTATTACGCCTTGGATAGCAAGGCCACTCGACCGAAAGTGTTGATGAAGTTGGCAACGCTACTGGTGAGTGATCCAGACGCGCACGTCGATCAGCTGTTGGTTTGGCTAACTGTCGATCTGGCAGAAGTGGCTGGCACCCTTTCTTCGCACCCTGCTCTAGCCAACGACGTCTTTCACAGAGTAAGAATGCTCGCCTGCGAGCCTTCTGAGCGTGGCGTCATGGCGTCAGCATTGTTGTTTTCGCTGGAAAATATTTACACGTGTCAACCCGAACATAGTCCGCTCGCAAGGACGACCACCACCTGTACTCTGTCGCGCGCGTAAAGCCCGTCGACGACGCGGCGCATTCCAGCATGTCGTGCTTTGATTTCTAGAAATGAAGTGACTCGCATGGCACTATATCCTATGATTAGCTCTTGAATTTCATAGGACCCATAACACGCTGATGACAAGCTTTCCTCGGGCATGTCACGCTAAATGAGAGACGCATATATTATAGGAAGCGTGACCTATAGATTGTTGCAGCCCGGCCAGAGGAGGGGGTAGAACTCATAGAGTATAATCCTGCAATGCCGCAAGAAGAAGAAGCACAATAATACACCGCGACTATCAACTCCGGTATGGTGCGTCGCGTCGTCAGCGATGAGAGAGGCGGAACATAGGGATCGTACGTCTACTACATAAAAGCCACTCCCCCTACTGCGCAAGGGTCGAAGAAGCTGTCCTTGTCTCGATACGGTCGCGCCGGTCGTCGTTCGTGCCATGGTCCCTACTACCGCCCCCCTCGCGGCAGCTGGAGCTCGGGTGGTGGCGGAGGGATTTCGCAAAGCGCAAGAGCGAAGGCTCGACGCGAGAAGCGAAGAAGGCTGCGAGCGGGTAGGTCAGCGCAACGGTAATTGCGAACAACGAGAGCCCGATCCGCACGGATACGACACGAGGCTTGGGTAAAAAACGGACGACTTCGAAAAGAATAGGCCAGTGAAGGACGTACAACCAGGACGACGTGCGAGCAATCGAGCGAAAGATAGGACTCGACATAAACGTGGCAGTTCGAGGGGCATGCTGTGGGTGGGAGGCGGGTAGGATGGCGTAATAGGTGATAGTGGCCACGGCCATGCTGAAGATGGTCATCCCAAAAATTTCAAAGGCGACGACGACGGGCTTTGGCGGGAGGTTGTCCACGTCGATGGGTGCGAGGAGGACGCAGTGCACAAAAATGATCGATAGTGCGAACCAGGGCAGCACGCGCTTCGTTTTTTTTTCTTTGGAAGGCATGAACTCGCTTCGAAAACGGTGAGCGTGGTAGTTGCAGGCCATGATGGCGCCCACGAAGAAGGGCGTGATGCGGGCGTGCGTCGGGAGGTACGTGCTTACGAGCACGTGCTGACCGTCGGGAGCGGCGAGGGGGCAGCCGAGGGGCGCGGGCTGCGTCGAATAATCCTGATGGAAGGGATAATGCAACACGGTCGTCGCGAAGTGGTGCGTGACTTTTGGCGCCATCATAAAAATATTGATCGGGTGCCAGTCGGGAAAGTGAAAGATGGAGCACGAGCACTCGGGCGGATGACGCAAGACCATCAGCGCTCGCGCGGCCGTAAAGCCGACGAGAAGCACGACGAAGGCTCGAGCTTTGAGCGCGATGGTACGGTGCCTCAAGGCCGCAAGCACTACAATCAAGACCATAGAGCTCTGAAAATCGACGGCTAGCGACCAGCACGGCACGAGGGAGGGGTCGATCATCCACTCGACGGGACGAGTCCCGTAATTCCCGGTGAGCGTCACCCATCCAACAAATCGCCAAAACCCCCAGTACGCGCGATATCGCACGAGGCTATGAAGAATTGCCGGGAGCACGAGCGCCGCGAGCCTCACGAACCTCGAGAGAACGAGTCGTACCGCGGAAATTGGCGCGCCTTGTTCGAGAAGAGGGAGCGTTGTCAGGAATCCGCTCATCATGAAAAACACGGGGACAGCGTATAGTCCAGTCAAGCACAAAAAAGGAACGGCCCGACCGCGTACAAATGCTGCCCAATCGGGGTCATGCGCGAGCTTGTTTGTCGACCACGTTCCCAGCGCAAACAGGATGTGGTACGAGACGATGCCCACGGAAAAGTACGCGCGCAGGAAGTAGAAAGGAGCGAATGCCCGGTTGTTCCTGCCCATTGTTTGTCCTCTTCGTGCGTGCACTTTGTTGTTGGTTGGTCGTCCGTCCTCCCACGAATTCGTTCTGGTGACGTGGCGCCACCACCTTTCCTACTAGAGGTTCGTTCGTTCTTCTTCCCCAACGGATAGCACTTGTTCCGGCACCGAATTTTGATGAGATGATGGCTGTCGACGACGACGACGGTGTCGAGCGTGAGGATATTAAGCTGGACGAGGACGAGAAGGTGGATGACGAGGAGGTTGGGACGGAGAACGATGAGAAAGTCGCTCGCGAGTTGGCGAAGCAGCTTGAGGCCGAGCTGGCCCTCGAGGAGCAGCAGGACGAGGCGCTGGCGCAATCAATGGCGGAAGAAGACGTGGTCGTCCTGACCGCCAACGTGCACTGTATCTCCGACCTCGAGCCTCCGCACTCAAACGACCTGTTTGGCGCCCAGCCCTTGCGCGTCCGCGTGGCCGCGGCGGTCGCCTCGAACGGCGAGCTCATCGCGAGCGAGAGCACGGATCTCGTCGACGTAGATCCCAAAGCGAAGAGCGCGAATTGGACCTCGAGCCGCGGCGATTCGATCCAGTTTACGTTATCCAAGTCATCCCTATTGCACAAGCCGGCGACCCTTTGCTTCACCTTGTTTTTGTCTCGAGAAGATCAGCTCGGGTGCTGCGCCCCTTGTTTTCCTGCGACAGACGCGCAGCCCTTTGCCGCGACCGGCGTCCTTCCGCTCTGTTCGCGCGACGGTCTTGCCGCCGACTGGCTCGACTCGGCCCCGCGCGACCACATCCTCGACGACGGCGCGGTCCTCACGGTGAGCTCCTCCCTCGCGGTGCCTCCCTCGCTAGCAGCAGCAGGGCCCGCTGTCGCGGCGACGACGACGACGACGACGACGACGACGACGACGGAGGCGTGATCCAAACTCTAGCGCCGCCGGCCTGCGCCTTTCCCAAAAAGAAGAAGGATGGTGGCCCTTGTAGGATGTAGATGTAAGTGTTTTCTTCCATTGCGCAATCAATAAATAACGGTGATCGAGAGCACGAGCCTCGGTCCACGAAACAAAATACCAAAGTACCCCAAAAAGAAGAAAGAAGAGGGCGTGGATCATCAATCAGCCAAGAAGGAAACAGGCTCGGATTTTGTCGGCGAGGCCGGGCTCGATGCCGTCATGGACGACAGTGGCCTGGACATGCGCGGGGTCGAAGACGCGCGGGAGCGGTCGCGACGGCGAGGAGCGGCGGGTGGCTTCGAGGCAGGCGCGGCGCGCGCGGTCGTAGCGGGCGGCGAGATCGCGGATGACCGAGAGTGCCGCGGCCGACCACGCGACCGCCGTATCGTCGTCGTCGTCGTCGTCGTCCATGCGGTCGTCGTCGTTAATTTTTGCGGTAGCGTAGGCGTCGAGCTTGGCGACGAGGCGAGCAAAAATCTCGAGGCAAACCTCCTTGGCCTCGTCGAGCTGGTCGGCAACCAATTCCGAGCTTTCCGGGGGTTGGTCCGGCTCGGTTTGCTCGGCAGCGCGGAGCGCGGCGGCGACGAGGTCGAGGCTGCGGTCGACGGCGAGGTCGATGATCTCGAGGGGCGCGGTCGATGCGACGATGTTTGCGGCGGCCCAGCGCGTGTCGTTGTCTTCCCGGAGGACCCAGGCGGCGAGGGCGCGCGGGCGAAGGATTCCGCGGCGGACCATCGCGTCGGCGAAGAGGGCCACGTGGAAGGTCGAGTTGGCCCAGACGGAGGCGAGCGCGTCGAGACAGGTCGCCTCGCAGTTTTCGTCGCCGCGCGCGAGGTCGCCGAGGGGCGCGGCGATGGCGTCGAGGGCGGCCATCGCGTGCGAGACCGAGGCGCGGCCGACGAGGAGCGCAGCGCGCGCGGCCGCGCCGCAACGCTCGACCGAGTCCCCAAGGGCCCGGAAGGCCGCGGAAAGGGGGGTTGGCTCTCCAAGCTGCTGCTGGTCGTTTTCGTGGTTGTCTTCCTCGAGCGCGGCCGTCATCGCGTCTCCAAAGCCGGGGCCCGCGGCTTGGATTGCGAGGGCGACGGCGTTTTCGGCGTCGGTAGCCGGCTCGGCCGGCGTCGGGTCGCGCGGAAGGTAGGGATGGAGGGCTTCGGGGAAGCCGTCGGCGCACTTGATGCGGTCGACGTAGCTGAGGCGCACGAGGGCCTCGAAGAGGTTGCAGAGAAAGCGACGCTGGGGGTCGGCGACGGGCGCGTCGTCGACGGCCGTCGCCCAGTAGCCCCAATAGGGCCACTTGAGGTCCGTGTTGTTGAGGAAGTGCGCGAACCAGACGGCGAGGCGGGCCGCACAGCAGTAGTCGATCTCGTCGATGTCTCGGAACACGAGCTCGATCCGCGCCGCGAGTCGCACCGCGAACGACGGCGACTCGCGGCAGAGCTCTAGAGAAACGTGGAGCGCGTCGAGGCACGCGTCGCCCGCGCGCGAAGCCCCCGTCAGCGAGCCGTCGCTCGTCTCTCCCGAGGCAGCGATCCCCAAGACGACGCCCGCGACGAGATCCTCGATTTCGCCGCGGCGCGCATCACGAAATATCTCGGGGATGCCGAGGAGCTGCTTGGCGACCTGCGACCGGTCGCCGACGACGATTCCGTCCCAGCGCGCGCCCGGCCGAAACGCCGCACACACTTCCTTGGCGAGCTCGCTCGCGACGAACCGCTCGACGGGGGTCAAGGGCGTTCCCCCCTCCTCGCCCCCGACGCCCGAGGCGTCGCCGGGGATTTTCGGCAGGACGTACGCCGACGCGAACCGCGCGACGCTTTCGCGAACCGTGACGGCGTCCGTCCCAAATCCTCCTTCTTCTTCTTCTTCTTCTTCGTCTTTTTCTTCCTCGAACCCCGCGAGCGCCTCCTCGAGGGTCTCGAGATTGGGCGCGAGGTCGCTTTCCGCCATCAGCGCCTCGACGCCCGCGACCAGCGAGTCGGCGCGCCGGCCGGCGACAAACCTCGCGAGTTCCGCGACGAGCTCTCGGCGGTCGTCGAGCGCGATCGTCCGCGACACGGCGAGGCACAGCGCCAGCATCGCGGCCCCGGCCTCGGTCATGTCGGTAGCGAGCGCGCGGAAGAAAGCGTGGGGCGCGGGGCACGCGCCCGCGTTCGCGAGCTCGCACAACCACCGCGCGGCGAGCCGCGCGTCGACGTGCCGTCCGCTCGCGAGCGCGTCGCCCAACGCCGTCTCCGCGGCCGCCCGCACCGCCGCGCGCGCGCCCCTGCGGCACAGCAGGGCCCCGAGAACCCCAAAGGCCCGCACGCCCAACGGCGAGCTCCGCGCGACGAGCCCCACGAGCTTGGCCACCCGCTCGGCATCTCCCGCGATTTCGCCTTCCGCCGCCTCTGCCAAAGCCGCGAGGTTCTCGCACAGAGAGGACCCCGCGTCCGTCGTCGCGCGCGCGTGCACGTCGGCCACGCGCACCAGCAGCTGCACCAGCCGCAGCGACGCCACCCCGCCCACGACCGACATCCGCTCGTCCCCGCCTTCGACGCGACGCCGCTTGTGGCTACTCCCGTGCCGCGGGGACCTGTCGTTCGTCCGCCGCCGATCCCCGCGCCCGAATCGACCGCGCCGCCGGTCCCCGCCGCCCCGCCACCCCTCCCGATCACCCTGCTGCCGCCCGCGCCGCCCCCCCGCGTGATGGTACCCGCGCTGTCGCTCGTGGTACGGCATTCCTATGCCACCTCGTCAAAAAAGAGTAACACCGAGTGCAGCCCCAGTAAGTTCACCTAGTCCCAATCTCTAACCCCAGTAAGTAAGTTCACCTGGTCCCAGTAAGTTTTTTCATATAAGTTCACCTGGTCAGTAAGTTCACCTAGCTCACACCCACTCCTTTTTTCAGCTCGTCGCTCTCAACCCCCCCAACCCAAGCTGCTTTGATCCGCACGCGCCGCCGACCTTTGAGTTTACTCTAAAAAACCCAGTAAGTTCACCTGGTCCCAGTAAGTTCACGTGGTCACTCAGTTCACCTAGTCCCAATCTCGAACCCCAGAAAGTGCACCTGGTCCCAGTTATAGTTCACCTACAGTGCGCGTGTAGACGCCGGGAGGGGGCTTATCGGTATTGCGCAGCGCGTGTGGGGTAGGGTGGAGTCGTCGACTCAGAAGAGCATATCCTCGGGGTTGCCGATCGATCGACAGAGAGCCACGTAGAGCTGGACGTGACAGAAGACGACGGGCTTGTGGGCAAGAGGACGCGGACCTCGCGGGGCGTCTGGCCCTGGCTCTTGTTGATCGTTTGGCGTCGGCGGGCCTTAAGGGATACAGGTTGGAGGAGCCTCGGTGACACGACACGATCGATCATGTATCTGGTACCGTTGCAGTGGCCGTGCGACGGGTCGAGGTTGCGAAGACTTTAAGCTCGCGATCAAAGTCAGCATGCCGTTGGTTGTCAGGGAGTTGAAAACTCGACTGTAAAGAGCGAGGCGTCGTCTTCCGACCCAACCTAGTCGGCCGAAAAGAACTCCGACGCCTCGTCTCCGGGAAAAAAAGGCCGCGGTCATGCGCGCGTTGTCAGCATCGACAACATCGTTTCGACGGGGCGTGAGAACGCTGAAAGAGCCGCCGCGGGTCGTGGAAATAGTCTGCGAGGTCGCCGTAGACGGCTTCGGAGGATCAACGGCTGGCTCGCGGGCCTACATGATCCTTACCCTAAATCGAGGGACAAGCGGCCCAGGCCCTCCCACACCTCGTCGACCTTCGCGATCCTACGGGTGCCGTGGAGGTCCCTGGCTACCTCCCCCGCCTCGCCTCGGTCCTGGGTGCCACTTCTTTTCGCACAGGTAACGAGTTGCACCGTTGGCACCACCTCCTCGCATCCGGTTGCCGCCTGGGGCGAGCACTCGAGACTGCGTGGGACGGACTTCGGGCTGATCTCAATACCACGCTGGCTTCCCACGGCGGCGCTGGTTCCGGCGACCCCGCCAACGTTCATCTCGTCGACGGTCCTCTCTCCCACGAATTCGTCTCCATGGGCGTCCTCGTCGACCCCACCATCTCGACACCCGTGCTCATACCCCAACTCCAGCGTGCTCTAACCTCCCAGCGCGAGACAGCTCGGGCCACTGCACTCCAGCGCCTTGCGGCCACCCTTCCCATCACCGATGCACTTCGAGTAGCGGCGTCCTCATGGGATCGCTTCTCGACCACGTTCATCAGCTCGTGGCCCAGCTCTGCCCTTCAAATCCCCAACCGCTGCTGGGCTGAGATGTGTGCCCAGTACTTTGGCTACCCCTCTCCAGCTTGTTCGGGCCTCGTGGGCACTCGCATTCTGGGCACTGACGTCGTTCTCGACGCTCGCTGCAAGGTGCTTCTCACGCGGGCCAACCTTGTCAACCTCGGCGGAGCGCGGACCACTTGGCACGACAGCTTGCTCGATTGCGCCCTCTCCACCATCAAAGAGGCCGGCATCCCAGCCCTGTCCGATGTTTTCGGCATCTTTGCTGACGTCGTCGCCCCTACCATTCGCACGCGCCTCTACGGCCGGTACCAAGGCAATCTCGCCCGACGCCAAGTCGTCCCAGACATCCTCACCACGCTCGACAACAAGGAGCAACTCTACGACATCAAAACCCTCGCTTGGGGTTCGTTGTACACCGCCCACGCCCTCCATCCCTCCCACCCGTCGCCTGTCGATCGGCGCGCAGCGCAAGTCCACTCCGAATACCTCGCTCACGCCCACGGCATCGACGCCATCATCCCCCAGCCGGGCACAGCACCACCGCCTGGCTTCTTGGGCCCTGTCGAACAGCGGCTATGTAGCTACGGCACCGTCGCCGGCCTCGTCTTTGGTGCCTTCGGTGAGGCCAGCGCGGCGTGCCAGGCTCTCGCCCAAACATGCGCAGAGCGCATCGCTGCGCGAACCTGGGTGACAAGCGGCTGCGCCAACTTCACAGAGGCAAAGGCAGCCCAAACTCGCCGCATCTACCGTGAGTGGGGGATCGCCAACGCATTAGGCCGGGCTCGCTGTGCCCTCACCGCCCTCACCCCTGTCGCCGCCTCGGGGAACCCCACCCAGGCCGCCCGATCCCAGCAGGACGTCACCCTTCGTCGCACATACGTCCGGCGGCAGCATGCGTACGACCTACGGGCGGGGCCCGTCCTCTCTTCGCCTGCCCCGCGCCTCGGCGATGACCCCGCCTAGGTCCCGCGTACTTATCTCTGCCCGTCAGGCACATCCCTCATACCCCACAATCCTCACCACGCTCGACAACAAGGAGCAACTCTACGACATCAAAACCCTCGCTTGGGGTTCGTTGTACACCGCCCACGCCCTCCATCCCTCCCACCCGTCGCCTGTCGATCGGCGCGCAGCGCAAGTCCACTCCGAATACCTCGCTCACGCCCGCGGCATCGACGCCATCATCCCCCCGCCGGGCACAGCACCACCGCCTGGCTTCTTGGGCCCTGTCGAACAGCGGCTACGTAGCTACGGCACCGTCGCCGGCCTCGTCTTTGGTGCCTTCGGTGAGGCCAGCGCGGCGTGCCACGCTCTCGCCCAAACATGCGCAGAGCGCATCGCTGCGCGAACCTGGGTGACAAGCGGCTGCGCCAACTTCACAGAGGCAAAGGCGGCCCAAACTCGCCGCATCTACCGTGAGTGGGGGATCGCCAACGCATTAGGCCGGGCTCGCTGTGCCCTCACCGCCCTCACCCCTGTCGCCGCCTCGGGGAACCCCGCCCAGGCCGCCCGATCCCAGCAGGACGTCACCCTTCGTCGCACATACGTCCGGCGGCAGCACGCGTACGACCTACGGGCGGGGCCCGTCCTCTCTTCGCCTGCCCCACGCCTCGGCGATGACCCCGACTAGGTCCCGCGTACTTATCTCCGCCCGTCAGGCACATCCCTCATACCCCACAAACCCACCCACATCCTTCATGCTCCCCACACACACCCCCCTCTTAGCAGTCGACATTTAAAGACAAACCCACCCACATCCTTCATGCTCCCCACACACACCCCCCTCTTAGCAGTCGACATTTAAAGACAAACCAAACAAACAAACAAACAAACAAACAAACAAACAAACAAACAAACAAACAAACAAACAAACAAACAAACAAACAAACAAACAAACAAACAAACATCTGTCGATTAGTAGTTAGGACAAGGGTTTCGAAAATGTGTTTCCGGTAGGTTTCCGGTAGGTTTCCAGTAGGTTTCCGGTACGTTTCCGGTAGGTTTCCGGTAGGTTTCCAGTAGGTTTCCGGTAGGTTTCCGGTAGGTTTCCGGTAGGTTTCCGGTAGGTTTCCGGTAGGTTTCCGGTAGGTTTCCGGTAGGTTTCCGATGGGTTTCCGATGGGTTTCCGGTAGGTTTCCGGTAGGTAGGGAGTCTACATAAAATGGAGGACAACAAGACCAAGCCGACGCTGCTCAAGTGCGTGGTGCTCGGGTCGTCGAACGTTGGTAAAACGTCGCTGTTGACAAAGTTTGTCCACGGAAAGTTCAGCGAGGAACGACGGGCGACGACGGGCGCGGACTTCGCGTCCAAGGTGCTCAAGCTGGGCGACGGCAACGAGGTGCGGCTCGTTATCTGGGACACGGCGGGCCAGGAGCGGTTCCACCACGGGACGCTGGGCGCCGCGTTTTACCGCGGTGCCGACGGCGCGCTCCTCGTTTACGACACCACCGACATTCGCACATTTGAACAGATCGAGATGTGGCGGGGCGAACTTTTGCAACGGGTAGAAGCTCCCGGCGACTTTCCTGTTGTCGTGGTCGGCAACAAGATCGACCTCCCGAGCGAGACGCGCGACCAGGAGCAGACGGCCGTCATGACCTGGTGCCGCGATCTTGGCATCGGCCTCGTGAACACCTCGGCCAAGGATGGCACGGGCGTCGACGCCGCGATGGAGGCCATCGCCGCCCTCGCCCTCGAGAATCGTCGTCGGCGAGACGCCCGGGCAAGCCAAGCGCCGAGGGAACCCTCGGCCTTTACGCTCGATACCCTCGACCGCCGGGACTCCACCTCCTCCTCCTGTTGCAAGTAACGTCTAAGTCGCTTCTAAAATACGAACTAACTAACTACCTAACTCCCCACCACCACCACCACGGCTTTCTTTTGTAGTAATAATAAGCATATTCCCCTTCCGAGTGAGTAATAAACGACGAAAAACCTTGCTTCGGTCTTCTCCGCCGGACCATCATTCTGTCGAGATAAAGATTATTATAGCTTTTCGTACGAGGCAGGTCAGGTGGGTACGTCCGGGCGGGCCTAAGCTGCTGCTGCGACGAGGACGTCGTTGGTGCGCTTGTTGAGGTAGACGCACGAGCCGCCGGCGTCTTCGATCGCCTTCTTCGCCGTGGCCGTGAAAGCGTGGGCCTTGACGGTGAGACCATTCGGCACCGTGACGTCGGACTTGGCGCCGACGACCTTGTAGATGGGAAACTTGGTCTTGGTGATGTCGCCGGAGGTGAGGAGGGAGTCGTAATCGACCTCTGATTTCTCGGGGACATCGGCGAGCTTGTCGAGCGTAATGAGCGAGAAGATCTCGCGCTTGTGGCCGGGGCCCATGGGCCGGCCGACTAATTTGGGGAGCCGCCGGTAGAGGGGCGTCTGGCCGCCCTCGAATCCCGGGCGCGCGGGTCGGCCAGATCGCGACTTTTGGCCGCGCATTCCGAACCCACAGGAGCGGCCCTTGCCGGAGCCTCGGCCCCGACCTTTACGAATCTTGCGGTGTTTGGACCCCGGCGCCCCGTGGATGTTCGTCACGCGGAACTCTTGGGAGTCCACGCGTATGAGCGCGCTCTCGTCGACCTCGCGCCGTTTCCAGTCGAAGATCTTCATCGAGATCGCGGCGGTCGTACTCCGCCGCACCGCCGCCTGCGGTCCAGCCCGCGGGACCAACCCGAACGCCCCCATGGCAACGCAGAGGGTGACGACAACCCTCATCATCATCGCTACAGGACGGACGTCCGTCACAGCAACCTCAACCACCTCCTTCGAAAAACTTACCCTCGTCGTGATGGACGCCCGCCCGAAGAAGCCTGCCTCCCTCCTCGTCGACGAAAAGCGACTTCTTGAGGCGAGCTCCCGCCGCCGCCTCCTCCCAATTATTTCGTCCGAGGAGGCAACGCAACAAACACTCGCGCCGACTTTCGTTTCGCGCGACCGTCATCCAAAAAATTTCCGGCGTGCCTCGGATATTCTTCTGACCTCGTGTTTGACGAGGCCCAGGACGCTCGGCGGGAGGAAGATTGGGAGCAGGTGGGCGTTGGCCGCGGCGTCCTCGATGAGCGTTTCGACGTCGCGGTGCGCGGGACCCGGAAGTGGCCAGAGGTCCATAAAGCGCGTCGCTCCGAGCACGAAACTCTGAAAGGAAAAGTGGGGCGCGCGCGGCCTGTACCCGCCGACGATCTGGGCGCAGCGACCTATCCGGAGGTGACGCGGGCCAATAAAACCATTCCCAGCCGCGGCGGGTCTCGAGGGGCGATCGCAGGCGCAGGCGCCGTCGCGCGCGGAGCAGTTTGTCGCCGCGTCGTGCATGGCCGACTCGTGCGCTCCGAGCGGACTCGGCCCGAGCGGCAGCGGGTGGACGGAGAGCAACGACGCGTCATCGGCCAAGAGCACGGCGGCCTCGCGGACCCAATCAACGCGGGCTCTGTCGACCTGGACCAAGGCGCCTTCGATCGTGACGACTCGGAGCTCGCTTCCCGGATACCCGAGCGCCGGAAGCAACTCGACGTCTTCGTCGACGTGCACGATGACCTCGACCACCTGGGCGAGACGGGCGATCCCCCACATGTAGGCGATGGTGTTTTTGAATAATAACAAACGAGTCTCGCTGCTGTTCAAGACACGGCGCCGTAGTTCGAGCCCGTAGCACGACTCGCCGTCGATTACGTCGACGGCCACTCTTATTCGCGGATCAAAGAGCGACGCGACGTCGCCGAGATCCTCGTGACGCCGCAAGGAGAGTTTCTTTTTGTCGCGGCTGTCGACGGCGACCATCACGCCCGCAGGGACCATCCCGCTCGTCGCCGCGAGCTGAGCGGCCACGCGCTCGACGGCGCCCTTCACCGCACGCCCCGGGCTCGTCTCCGTCGACCACAACGCGACGTTGACCAGCCACCCGACACCATTTCGAGGCCCCTCCCAAAGACGTTCGTGTCGAGGCGCATCGACGCAGGCCACTGCTGCTGCGACCGGGACGAGAAAGAAAATGGTCATGGTGCGCGTTGTGATTGATTATTAGCGTTAATTAATTACCCTGCTGGGGGGTAGGTGTTTGTCTTTAAATGTCGACTGCTAAGAGGGGGGGTGTGTGTGGGGAGCATGAAGGACGTGGGTGGGTTTGTGGGGCAGGAGGGATGTGCCTGACGGGCGGAGATAAGTACGCGGGACCTAGGCGGGGTCATCGCCGAGGCGCGGGGCAGGCGAAGAGAGGACCAAGGGCCCCGCCTTGGTAGGTCGTACGCATGCTGCCGCCGGACGTATGTGCGACGAAGGGTGACGTCCTGCTGGGATCGGGCGGCCTGGGTGGGGTTCCCCGAGGCGGCGACATGGGTGAGGGCGGTGAGGGCACAGCGAGCCCGGCCTAATGCGTTGGCGATCCCCCACTCACGGTAGATGCGGCGAGTTTGGGCCGCCTTTGCCTCTGTGAAGTTGGCGCAGCCGCTTGCCACCCAGGTTCGCGCAGCGATGCGCTCTGCGCATGTTTGGGCGAGAGCGTGGCACGCCGCGCTGGCCTCACCGAAGGCACCAAAGACGAGGCCGGCGACGGTGTCCCCCGTTCAGGGTAAGGATCAGGTAGGCGTGCGAGCGAGGCAGTGATCCTCCAAGCCGTCTACGGCGACCTCGCAGATTATTTCCACGACCCGCGGCGGCTCTTTCAGCGCGCCATTCTCACGCCCCGTCGAAACGATGTTGTCGATGCTGACAACGCGCGCATGACCGCGGCCTTTTTTTCCCAAAGACGAGGCGTCGGAGTTCTTTTCGGCTGACTAGGCTGGGTCAGAAGACGACGCCTCGCTCTTTACAGTAGAGTTTTCAACTCCCTGACAACCAACGGCATGCTGACTTTGAGCGCGAGCTTAAGGTCTTCGCAACCTCGACCCGTCGCACGGCCACTGCGACGGTACCAGATACATGATCGATCGTGTCGTTGTCACCGAGGCTCCTCCAACCTGTATCCCTTAAGGCCCGCCTACGCCAGACGATCAGCAAGAGCCAGGGCCAGACGCCCTGCGAGGTCGGCGTCCTCTTGCCCAAGCCCGTCTTCTGCCACGTCCAGCTCTATGTGGCTCCCTGTCGATCGGCAACCCCGAGGATATCCTCTTCTGGGTCGACGACTCCACGCTACCCCACACGTGCTACGCAATACCGATAAGCCCCCTCCCGGCGCCTACACGCGCACTGTAGGTGGACTTACTGGGCCAGGTGTGCGTACTGGGGTTAGAGATTGGGACTAGGTGAATTTAGTGACCAGGTGAACTTATTGAGACCAGGTGAACTTACGGAGGCTTTTAGAGTAAACTCAAAGCTTAGCGGCGTTGCGGATCAAAGCAGCTTAGATTGGCGGGGGTGAGAGCGACGAGCTCAAAAGGAGAGTGGGGCGAGAGTGCGTGTGGGTTTACGCCGAATTTACTGCGGCTAGAGATTGGGACTAGGTGAACTTAACGGGAACAGGTGAACTTGCTGGGGTTAGAGATTGGGACTAGGTGAACTTACTGGCCTGCACTTGTCCTATCCAATCCAATCCAATCCAATCAGTAGGCGACCAATAATTCGAAGCAGAACGCGTGGTCACGACCGCTTTCGGCCGGGCAGAAGATGCCAAGCACGACGACGAAAGGTCCTTTCTAAAAAAGTATTACCGACTAGAGAAGAGGAGCCGCTCGTGGCGTAGACGCGGAGCGGCGGCGGACGAGGGTTTATTGGGTCTTTGGGCTCGGCGGCGGCATCAGAGCGCAGTCGTGTCGTTGTCTTCCTCCTCCTCGGGAGAAGACGGCGGGTTCTCGGACGGAGGGGAATCGCCGGGCGGAGGCGGTCGGTCGTCGTCGAGGGGCTGGGGTTCGGCGTTGGCGGCGCGATCGGCGGCGGGGGCAACGGTCGCGGCGCGGAGCGCGGCCTCGTCGATGAGGGCGAAGACGCGGTCGGCCGGCACGACGGCGTCGCGGTCGAGGGTGCTGGGCAGGACGGCGAGGGGTACGTAGCGGACGTCGGTGTTGGCGTCGCCGTCGAGAGCGACCGGATTGGCCTCGAGGGCCGCGGGGGGGCTGAGGTGTCCGGGATTGGAGGAGGGGAAGAGGGTCGAGGATTGCACGGGAAACAAGTCCAGAGCGTTGAGCTTGCGGCGGGGGTCGGGTTGCGTCGCGGAAATAAAACGGCGCAGCTCGGTTGCGGGGTCGACGTCGTCGAGGACGCGCGCGAGGGTTTGGAGGTCGTAGTGGCGGTTCGAGAGAGCGCTAGATTCGAAGACGCAGAGTTTGCGGAGCGCGTCGCGGAGCTCGCAGACGGCTGTTTCTTCGAGCCGCTGGTACTCGGTGAGGACGCGTTGCGCTTCGAGCATCGCGGCCCGCGCTTCGCCGGCGAGCTCGTCCCAGAGTCCGTCCGCCGCGATTCTCGCGCGATCGGCCGATTCGGCGGCCGTCGCCGACAAGTGCTCGCGGTCAACCTTCTTCGACGGCGCCGACGCGGCCGCCAACGCGCTCGTAAACCGCCCCGTCCAGCTGCTGCTGCTGCTGCTGCTGCTGTGAGGCGCATCCTCCTCCTTGAAACGGTGGCGAGGGTCCTCGCCGTCGCGCGCGGCGTCGGCGATCGTCGCCGACTCGGTCAGCAGGTGACGGTACCGCGCCGCCGCCTTGCGGTACTTTTCCTCGGCGCCCTTGACTTGCTTGGAGGCCGCCGCACACCGCGCCGCGAGGGCCTTGGCGGAGGCCTGGGCCTCGGACTTGGCGGCGACGAGCGGAGAAACGACGTCGGCCGCGACGCTCGCCGCGAGCTGCGTGTGGATTTCAGAGGAGTGGTGGAGGTTGGATCGGAGGGAGGCGAGGCCGTCGAGGACTCCCACGAAATCGTCCTCGCGCTTCGCCTGGAGGTGGTTCGCGACGCGCCGCAGACCCTTGCTGTAGCTTTCTTCGACAACCGCGAGCTCCTTCATCGCGCGCACGAGGTCGCCGTACTCGGCCTGCGTCGTCGAGGACCGCTTCCGCACGCGCTCCATGTCGCCGCAGAGCTCGGTCGCGAAAGAGAGGCCGGGACTGCGCACCTCCTCGTCCATTTTCTAGTATTGGGGTCTTTCTTATTAGTAGCGATGGAGGAGGTCGTGTCTTTCTATGCGTACTGTGCCGTCGATCCCGAGCCCCACGCTGTGTGGCAGCGCGAGTTTGGCGCCAAGCTCGGGCTCCTCGGGCGCGTGGTTGTGGCGGCCGAGGGAATCAGCGGCACCCTCAGCGGGCGCCCGGCGGCCATCGACGAGTACGCAAAGGCCGTCGCGGCGCGGCTGCGACCGCTTGATCTCAGGCGCGCGCCCCTGGGGGTCCGAGCGTTCCCCGACCTCTACGTCAAGACGAGTCGCGAAATCGTCGGCACCGGCCTGCCCGCGGGCGAGCCGGGCGAGCACCTCGAGCCTCGCGAGTTCAAGCGAAGACTCGTCGACGACGCGATCGTACTGGACGTGCGCAATGGCTTCGAGTACGACGTCGGGCACTTCCGCGGTGCCGTCCGCGCGCCGATCCGGACGATGGCCGAGTGGGCGCGGTGGGTCGATCGCGAGGGTATCGTCGAAAAGTGCCGGAACCGAGACGCGCTCCTCTACTGCACGGGCGGGGTGCGGTGCGAGAAAGCGTCCGCCTTTCTCAAGGCGCGCGGCGTCAGGAGCGTCGCTCAGCTCGAGGGCGGCATCCACCGCTTCCTCGACGAGCTGGGGGACGATGACCTCTGGCACGGGAGAAATTTTTGCTTCGACGCGAGAGAGGTCGCGCCGGCGCCTTCGCGCGTCGTCGTCGGCCGCTGCGCCGACTGCGGCGCCCCCTGGGAGACGCACTCGGGCCGCAACGTTTGCACCGTCTGCGAGACCCTCGTCCTCGTGTGTCCGGCCTGCGCTCGCGAAAATCACGAACACTACTGCGACGTCCACGCCTATTTACGCTCCGCCTACTGTCACTTCCTCGACAGGTATTCCGACGCCGAGCTCCAGGTCCAGGCTGACAACCTCCACGCCATCCTTCGAGACTCGGACAGGGCGCGCGAGAGCCCTAACGTCCGGCGCGCCCTCCGGAGACAGATCGACCGGATTTCTGCGAGGGCGCGAAAAGACACCCCCGCCTACGACGGCCCCCCGCGCTGCCGGTCCTGCGGCCAAGCCAGCTGCGTGGGCGCCTGCTGGGGGTTCTGGAAAGCCGCCGCCGCCCCGCTTTAATTATATTAGGAGGAATCACGGGCCCTTTCTTCTTCCAACGTCGTCAGAGGAGGTCGATGCCCCGCGGGGGCCTCGTGGGCGGGCCGGGCCGGGGCGGCTGCTGCTGCGGGGGCATGCCGCCGCCGCCGCCGCCGCCGCCATAGGGAGGAGCTGCGCAGGAGGGAGGCGTGTGACCGCACAACAACAAAAAAAAAACCGAGGAGAAATTCTCCTCGCTCACAAACTCACCGCGGGAAAACTTGTCGCGGAGCATCTCGATCTTCGCGCGGCGATCGGGAGGAAGCTGGGCAAGCTGCTGAGGCGAAAGGGCGAGGGCCTCCTTGACGAGCTCGGGCGGCGGGACCTGGGGCTGCTGCTGGGATGGTCCCGGTTGGTAAAAGCCGCGCGGCGGTCCGCGGGGGTCGGCATAGGCGGGAGGAGGTCGCGCGGGCTGGGGCTGGGAAAAGTGCGGCGGACCGGGAACGCCGCCGCGCGGAGGGGGAGCGCCCGACCTGGGCGCGAACTGCTGCGGCGGGTGGGTGTAGGGCCTCGGGGGCGGGGTGAAGCGACTCGGCGCCGGCGCGGGCTCGAGGGGCCTTGCCTCGGGCGGAGGCTCTTTGATCATGCCGAGCACGAGCATGGCATGAACGAGGCCGTCCACGAGCGCCGAGTTTTCCTCGAGGAGCCGCCGGAGGCGCGCGCGGTCGGCGTCGGCGACATCTTTCGCATCCTTGACCACCTCCCAGACCTCGCGCTTCGACATGCTCTCGACCACCGACTGCGCCGTTCGCTCGGGCTTAGTCGCGGGCCCCGAGTCGCCCACCGACTGCGCGTAGTCGACGAGATTCGAGTTGTTCGAGAAATTCACGCGCAGCGGACGACCGTTGATCTCGCGATTGTTCAAGTTACGGATCGCCGACAGCGCCGTCGCTGCGTCCTCGTACTCGACGAAGCAATACCCGCGCGACTTGCCGCTCTCTGCGTGGGTCGCGAGCCGCACGGCTACCACTCGCCCCACTTCGCTAAAGATCCGTTTCAGGTCTTCCTCGCTCGTCCCGAACGCGATGTTTCCAACGAACACGTCATTCCGACCGTGCCCGCCGCCGCGGGGATTCCCACCAACGTCGCGCTTCATCGAGACATCGCGACGATTTTTGCCTTCGAACAATACCCGCCCTTAACCCTAGCCGTGCCCTCGTCGCCTCCACCACGCACCGCCCCGAGGCGATAGCACGAAGGTTTCCGATCCTCTCGAAACTCTCGCGAGCGAGCATCGCCGACAATTTCCTCGCCCTGTCATTCTGGCTGCTCCTGGGCGACCCAAACTTTGTCTGTCACCTGAAGAAGCCACACATCACAAGATGATCATCCTCTGAAGGCCAGCAAGACGCCCTCGCGATTGTCGGCCACGCACCCAACGGCGAGGCTTCCCACGACGAGCTCCGACGATTTTACTCCCTCGCGAAAACCTGACACCAAACGAAACAGCATCTTTTCCTTTCGTTCAGCGACTAACGACTAATTCTCGGACTCTGCTTACGTAATCGCGCACCGCGAGCTCTGCAGCACACTCGCGGACGATCGGCCCATCTTCGATGCAGAGTTAACGATATTCCTCGCAGGCATCCACCCCAAAAGCGCTGGCGAGGAACTCAACTCCGACGTCTGGCCTCGATCAACGACTTCTGCCGTAGTAATGCCGCGCGTCGGCCTAGCCGCGGCGCCACGGCTGTCAAAGCGCGTCGGGTGAACACCCGCCGACGGATTACTTCAAGGATGTCCACCACGCTATGAATAAGGAGGTCCGCCCAGGGATCCACAGCAACGATGTCGTCGACGAGTTCGACGCGCGCCGGCCGCGTTACCCCGTCTCTGCGATTCGTTCAGACCGTCTGGCGCTGCCTCCAACTGAGCAGAAGCCCCAGTTCGGTCTTGACCTGGTCTTGACCGCTAATTTTATCCGTTGCTGCAGTTGTCTGATACCTACGATGCCTCGGACGCCAACAACAAGGATGTCATCGCCGTTGCCCCCCGCGGAAAGACAAGTAGGGCACCTCCTCGCCAGTCGAGGCGTGGAAGTTTCACTCACGCGGAGTACTTTCTCAGTGACTTTCGTGGTCGTTGAGCAGTCCCAATGATGAATGGCGCATCGTCGCCGACGCGGCCTCGATAAGAAGAAGCGACGTGTCGTCGCGCCCGACAATCAAAGAATACGACGACGACGTAGCGCTTAGCGCCGCCCAGAGCGAACGTGACACCAAGGGTGTCGACTTTTGCATCTGTATGGTCCTCGAGGCCGCCAAGCAAACCGATAAAACTCTCGGCGTCAGAAAAGGCCGCAACGGCTGGAACAACAGCGCGACGGACGAGTGGCACTTCGAAGTCCGCTGGTTCAGCGAATACGCTGATTTTCGGAGTTTGCGACTGGGAAGACACCCAGCTCCTCGGGCTGGGCAACCGCCGCTTCCTGTTGGGGGTAGGGGCGCGCGAGAACACCACGACCCCCCCCCCCCCCAGCACGAAAGTTTCGCGCTGGGTGGTCGGTACGAAAGTTTCTCGCTGGATGGTCGGTGCCTTTCCCGTATCGCCGGGGGGTTGATGACCCCTCCCCGGACGACGGGCATTGCAGCACCAGAGTGGCTCTAAAAGAACCAATGTAGGCTACAGATAAGCAGGGCAAATGGAGTCCGAGGGGGGTGAGCAGCGGCGCTGGATGGGCCGTAAGGAATGCGGCGGCCTCGTGGTAGTATGCGGCGCCTCGGAGGTCCTTGAGGTAGTCGTGGAGGTTCTCTTCGGGGGCGGGGCTCTCCTCCTCCTCCTCGGAAGCGTGGTCGTCGAGTCGACAGAGTCTGGCTCATTGGCCTCGTCAATGTTCTCCTGGGACGGAGAACATGGACGGTTCGTTGTCGTCATCGTCGTCGTCTTGAGAACAGGACGTATACAGAACCTCGTCAATTTTTACGGCCCGGGGTTGTGACAGTCAAATCCTTAAGTAGCGAAAATGAAATGGGAATGGGAAATCAGGCAGATCCGGTGAGGCCATCAATTTTTACTGCTACAGGAGTCGCGCGTATGGCCACGGCACTATGATCTCCCTGCTGCAGCGCTCCCTCTGGTCCTATTCTTCAAAGCCTATGCCTGCGAAGATCGCGAGGATAGTAGAAGCGCCCCTTCCCGGTCGAGTCGCCGGCACCCAGTCCGCGGCCGTCCGTAGGTCTATAGCCCTGCTAGCCGACTGGGCGCCTGGCGAGCAAGGAAGGCAAGCCTCTTGTTTTTAGGCTTCTTCTGGCGTGCGCGCGCGCCCCTCCTACCATGAAGCTTTTGTGCTGGGGGGTCACAGCCCCCGCCCCCACCTTCAGCGCTGGGGGGCGTAGTGGTTTTCTCAGATACCCGCCCCTCCTGGCCGGACCAGGGGCTTCAACAACCCTTTCTCCCAACCCGAACCGCGGGTGAAACCACCACACGCCCGATCTCAGCGTAATACCTCACGCCATCACGAAATCGGACAATCACTAACTAACTAACTAACTAACTAACTTCGGACCTCTCCCAGGCATGGGAGCCAGTGTGGCAGTAATGCCCATTTCCCCCACTTGCCTGCCTGCCACCTGACTTACCCTGATTGTTGCCCTGGTATTGACCTTGCATTTAGGGGGGGGTGTCATCTTGACACCTTCACCTGCGTTTCCACTGGACCCAATGTACCGGGCATTTGTATTGCTTTCTTGCTGTCTTCTTGATATTACCCTCTTTTGATTGTTCGATTTCGTGATGGCGTGAGGTATTACGCTGAGATCGGGCGTGTGGTGGTTTCACCCGTGGTTCGGGTAGGGAGAAAGGGCTGTTGAGGCCCCCGGTCCGGCCAGGAGGGGCGGGTATCTGAGAAAAAAACACTACAGTGGTCTCAGAAACGGGAATCGATAGTCTAACTCCCGGACTATCGATCTCCTGTTTCTCGGCGGCGAGTCGGTTCGTAACGGTCGAGTGAGTGCGAAGCCGACGCATTTGTGGGTGAAGATCCAGAGGATCACGGGTACCTCCGCGGGGTTCATTTCATTTTACGTGATTCGGATCGAACGGGGAGCGGAGTCACTACGACTCATTTTGCATACTTTTGCATATCGACTCATTTTGCATACTTTTGCATATCGATCGTCATACTGTAAGGCATTGTTGTAAGACCTAACTAGCTCGTGCGAGGCAGACCACCTCCCTGACGGCGAGCGACTACACCGGGAAGGCCGTCCATAGTCTTCACGCGCAAGGCAAATGCTTCCGTAAGACCAGCGCACCGGTACAGCGCGCAGTAGTCAGACGGCTGCCGGCAATTGTCGTCTGACGAAAAGAATACAAGTGAGCTGTGAACATCCGGAACAAACATATTATCCGGGCAAATCGCGATCATGGCAGAGAGGCCAATGACAGAACCATCGCAGTGGTTTCGGGACGCACAGGGGCGTCTGCAACGATTCAGTGCAGGGACTCCGTTTGCGTCTATTGGAAGAACACCGTTCAGTACGCCCTTTCAAGGACAGGAAGCCGAGGAAAGCGGCATCGGAAGAGAGGCCAGATCATATGATAGCCTCGACAGCCCCCCGAGCGTGGTCATCCTTCCGGATCCACGCGGCGACGAAGGGGGAGATACGGTTGCGCCAGACGCAACTTCAAGACAAGGGGAGCCTACGTTCCCGTACGCACAACCCTACGAACGTGCGATGAATACTACGGAGTCATCTCGAGCGGAACCCGAACCGTTTACGGCGATGCGTGGACCAGAGGAGAGTGCACCTCCTAGGCCACCATCTGTGAATACGAGAGCGACAGATTTTCGCGGGGATGTCGACCCCGAGGTTCTGCAGACCATCAACGAACGATTCGAGATGTACCCGTCGCAGATGGAGCAAATCATACGTGAACTTGAGAACACCCGCCGCGACGCTCAACAACAACGTTCAGAAGTGGAGCGACAGCGGATCGACAACGATCGACTTCGGCGAATGATGGAGGAATCCATGCGGGCGCATGCTCGAGAGGCACGGCCAACCTCTCCGAATGCTACGCGTGTTACGCCCGACGACGATGAGGACGCTGTATCGGCACTGACCGACGATCCGCCACCGCGAAGTCGACCGGAGCCTACCCCGCACTATCATACTGACCCCTGTTCGGCGCGTCCTCGTGACGAAGAAGAAATACTTCGTGTCAGGAAGGGAGCTGCTGGTATGACACGTATCACATTCTCGAATCTCACGGGGCAAATTACCAAGGACCGTGATGAGGTGGACGCGTGGTGGATGCAATTGCGGCGTATGATGGAAGGCGGGATCATACCGCATGAAGGATGTGTCAACATGCAGCTAGAAGCCACTGATGACGTGTGTCATGCCACTCTTACGGCTGCTGTTGACGACGACGAAGTCGAGGAGGATGTCCTGAGTGACAGACCTCCTCCTGAGCCACCTCCAGATGAAGAAGTGAAAAAAACACCAGAAATGGAGATGGAGGCGACTGTTAAGGAGCTGCTATCTAAGCACGCCTCCTTGGTTTGGATACCCATCACCGACACCTTCGTCGTCGTCTATTTTGCTGGCGCTGGAGGATCAACGTTGGGTATCCGGCGATGCAATGAGCTATATGGCAGTTCATTTCGCATTGTCCTGGCTTTGGATGCTTGTCCTCAAGCCCGAGCCACCTTTGAACTCATTTTTCCGAAGATTCCCTATGTTTTGCATGAGTTGGGGAAATCTCATCGTCGTACATAAGACCTGGTGTTGTCGTATTTGCATTCAGATTTTTGGAAGCACTCTTATTTTCACGCCAGTCCGCCGTGTATCTATGGATCGACTGCCAATTTGCACTACAGGGACGCACGCAAGGGCGCTACTATTACTTCTTGGGTCCTGCGTCATTTCCGCAACGCACCTTATGTGATTGGACGATGGACACTCGAGCAGGAACCATCAGTGATCCCTTTTGTGCATCACCAATTTTATGTGCCGCGTATTGTTGATTTCTATAGTATCACGCCAGAGCTGCCGTGCTCGCGCACGCGCCTACTTGCTTGCAATGTTCGCTTGGAACTGCCGTTATTATCGCGTGTACCACCGAATTTACGGGACCGTTTTGGCCCAGCATTGGGATTTACAGGTGGTCACCCGCTCATTATAGTGAACAGTTTCTCATCTACGCGCCCGGCTATCGGCCCTGCCTTCACGGTGACGCGCAATAAGCTCCGCTTAGGACCTCATTTCTCGAACACCCATCCACTCACGTTGCAGATGCACCAGGAAATTATGACCGTTCCTGCTACGTGGCAATGGGGTGAGACAGTTTCAGAGACAGCAGCTATGAAGATGCTTGGCAGTATGGTGCCACCCGCGACTATGACGCGGATTGCGCTAGCAGTGCACAATTCGTTTGACCCTTCACTTCGAATTTTGGGTAAGTTGCGGAATATTGCGACGACTACGCTAGCCCAACCTGATCACCATATTCTACGGTTTTCACCTTTTGCTGTAGAGTCGCGCATTCCAACGCTCGACCCTGCCACTCGAAGTGTATCATGGATTGCGCCCGATGAACTCTACTCTTCTGCGAGTCCTGCACCATCCGCTGCTGCCACCACCACCCCGCCACCACCTTCAGTTGCATCGCCTGGGACGGCTTCATCTTTTGCAGGGGGCACCGTCGCCACTGCTGTTATGCAGAGCAACCAAGTTGATAACCAGCCCTCCGCAACTGCTGAAGAAGAAGGCACCGCGAAAGAGCGACCAGCGTATTTCAATACGTGCGACGTTCCGTGGGCGGACGCGCCTCACGACGAACATGGTCAACCCTCACCGGTGATGCCTCCTCATTTAGCGGATCAGGAGAGCATGCAGGTCATCCCTCCGACCGTCGCGCAGGTCGAAATGGTGATGACTGAGTTGGGTATTACAGAGCATCCTGCCTTAGATGATGACGAGAAGCTGATGATGAAGCATTTAATCTCGTATTCGTGGGCATTCTTCGATGATGTGATGAGACCTGTTGATTCACCTGAAGTGACGCTCCGGTTCAAAGAAGAGAACCCGACTCCCGTCAAACTCTCGCCATATCGGTTGTCGAAAGAAAAGACTGAGTGTTTGCGGATGCAGATTGAAGCGTGGACCCGAGACGGAGTTATTCGTCCCGCGAATTCTCCATGGGGGTTCCCTATTTTGATGTTGCCTAAGAAAGGTGCTGAGCCTGGCATTTCCAATGCTTACAGAGCAGCTGTTGACCTACGGCGCCTCAATGCATTGCTCAAGGATGATAGCTGGCCGAGTGTGAGCATGGCTGACACGTTGATGTTTCTCATTGACAAGTTTTGTCGTTCCAGTTTGGATATTCATTGGGGTTATCACAATTTACGATTGTCGCTGGATGCACAATATGTGGTCACCTTCACTAGTCCTCTGGGAGCGTACAGCTACATGCGTCTACCTTTGGGAGTCAAACCAGCCGGAAGTTTGTTTTGCAAGCAGTTGAACACTGACTTATCGCAATGGCTATATCGTGATCTCGTGGCATATATCGACGATATTCTCGCCGGTCACGCAGATACAAAGAATCACTTGCAGTGCCTTGTGCAAGTTATTCCCCATCTCGCCTTGAAGGGGTACAGTGCCAAGATCAAGAAGATTCATTTTATGCAAGAAGTCATTGAGTTTTTGGGTCATTTATCTACCCCGAACGGACTTCTTCCATCACCAAGATCTTTAGAAGCCATCAGACACATGCCAATCCCTGGCACTTTGTCGGATGCTGACCCTAAGAAGCAAGTGCGATCTTTCCTTGGAATGGGGGGCTTTTGCCGGCGTTATGTAAGGAATTTTGCGAAAGTTGCAGGGCCATTAAGACAACTGACGTTGCCGGACGTGAAATTCACGTGGACGAAAGAGTGTCAGGAAGCTTGGGATGCCATTATCGAGGCTATTGTCACGTCGAAGGGCGTCTACCATCCTGATTACTCGTTGCCTTTTTACATTCGAACTGATGCTTCCGCGCATGGGTTGGGTGCTTACCTATTTCAAAAAGTACCAGTCGTTGACGACGATGGAAGAGAAAGAATCGAAGAGAGAGTTATCGAGTACTGGAGTCGAACCGTGCCTAAGTCGATGAGGAAGTATGATCCTCGGCGCTTGGAACTCCTCGCAGTACTCTCTGCTCTCGAAAATTTCCGATTTTATATCGAAGGTCATCAGACAAAGTTAGAGACGGATCATCGTAACTTAACGTTTCTGCGGGATTCGAATCATACGTCTGGACAGTTAGCACGATGGGCTATGCGGCTTGCTGCGTTCGACCGGGAGCTAGGATACAAGCCTGGAAGCTCCCCTGGCATGCGTATTCCGGATTGTCTGTCGCGCAACCCTATCGACAAATTGATCGAAAAAGATGAAGACGGGGAACCGATCAATGAAGCTTTTTTTGATTTTCCAAGAAATCCCCACCGATATCCCTGGCACCGCTTGTTTTACCTTCTCTTCGGTGACGATGCCTATGCTGACGGACAGCGGACCCACCGCAGCTATGGTAGCAGTTAGTACGCGACAGAACGTACAACCGCCTCAATTCTCGTACGAGTCTGAGCCAATTGACTCCGTCGAACGTCTCCCTTTTGCGGATCAAGCGGAGGATGAGATCACTCTCGATGAGATAGCGAAAGAACAAGCTGGCGGATTACTACTCGAACGTCGAGCGGATTTTTGTGCGTCTCAAGACAAAAAAGCGAGCCCAGGAGACCACCCACAGTCTCCGAAAAGAGGCAGAAAGAAGACCGGAGAGACCAACCATAGTCTCTGAGACCAACCATAGTCTCTGGCGAGGCAAAAGGCTTGTGCCGTGTAAGTCCGTCGCACCGGTCAACCGCGCGAGTCGAACAGTAGCCGGCAAATTTTGCTGCTCGACGAGAAGTTTTGGTGTTCGAGATAGCCGTTGATATCCGAGAGAAACCGCACCATGGAAACTAGAGGAGACTGACGTTTGTTCTGCGACCGCTTCTGCTGAAGAACGACGCTTAAGACCAGAAGACAAAGACGGAGGTAGCTTCACATGCCTACGACCCAACATGGCGGGCTGTGAACCCTGTGTGACTGATTTTCGCACGGATGAAATCGATGTCCTCGTCACTAACTTCGGTCTCCATAGCAACAAAGTTCCTGCTGATGTAGCTGAACGAGCTTATCGTACCATTCGTGAGCGTGACCTTCGTCACCCTTGAAGTCGAGGACGACTTCATCTCAAGTAGGGGGCTCCTGTGGCAGTAATGCCCATTCCCCCACTTGCCTGCCTGCCACCTGACTTACCCTGATTGTTGCCGTGGTATTGACCTTGCATTTAGGGGGGGGTGTCATCTTGACACCTTCACCTGCGCTTCCACTGGACCCAATGTACCGGGCATTTGTATTGCTTTCTTGCTGTCTTCTTGATATTACCCTCTTTTGATTGTTCGATTTCGTGATGGCGTGAGGTATTACGCTGAGATCGGGCGTGTGGTGGTTTCACCCGTGGTTCGGGTAGGGAGAAAGGGTTGTTGAGGCCCCCGGTCCGGCCAGGAGGGGCGGGTATCTGAGAAAAACCACTACACCAGGCTGGGCCGGCAGTAACCGGTCCAGGATCACAGAGCAAAAATCACACAGTTGGGGTAGAGGCGTAGGTTGGCACCTATTCGCCTCCCGGGCGGGCCGGTTGGCAGCCGGAACGTTCGCAGTGGGACGGGGTATGGCCGGGGGGCGAAGACGGGAGGTTATCGACGAGTTGGTTGTCAGTCACATCGCGAACTCCTCGTCGCATGGCGACAAGCTTGATGGTCACTCTCCGCCGACCGACCTTTCGGCGCTCCTCGTCTACAGGCCCGTGATTCCGGACTGGCTCCTGTCGGTCCGGCCTGGCTCCCATGCTCGGGGGAGGTCTGAAGTTAGTTAGTTAGTTAGTGGGGTAGAGGCGAGGGATGAAAGGGCGTGGATGGCGGACCGCCACTGCGCGCGGTCTTGTGCGAGGTCGTGTGACGAGAACATCGATTTCATCCGGGCGAAAATCAGTCACACAGGGTTCACAGCCCTCCATGTTTGGTCGTAGGCGTGTGAAGCTACCTCCGTCAGGATCTTTGTATTCTGGTCTTAAGCGTCGCTCAGCCAGAGGCTTAGTAGGATCAAAGACGCGAGGATCATCGCGCGGTCCCAAATCGGTATAGTAGTGAAGCGCAACTGTATCATTGTCGTGGTCATATTCTTCGTAGACTTCGGCAACATAGATACGCTTCTTCCGCGCGTTGGATCGTCCTTTCACCCTGAAAATCACGAACTTACCATGTTTGAACCGGTCGCGGTCCGAAGGTAAATGCAGAGGGGCTGAAGAAGTGTCGATGGTTGGCACTTTCAAAGGCACAATCTGTTGTACAGATACTACAACCGATTCAGCATCATCGTCGTTGACGTCTTGAATTTTATAAACGACGGGAGAAATCTTTCTAGTAACCATGTAAGGTCCGCGCCAAATGGGCCGTAGCTTGTGGTGTGTCTTAGGCACGAAACGCAGAACATAATCACCTGGGGAAAACTGGATGTCAATTTGGTGGGCATCATAGTTGAGTTTTTGACTCTCCTGTGCTTTCTGGTGTCGTGTAGTGTCGTGTAACGAGTCGACTATAAAATTCAAACTTGTTCTTAAAGTCCACCAAAATCTGATGACGTGATTGCGGTAGATCACGCTGTTCACTCAAAAGATTGTAATCGGGTGGTAACTGGGGTTGCTTGCCAGTACGCATCATGAAAGGTGAAATCTTCGTTCCCGGAATGTACATCCTATTGTACATGAATGACACATATGGGAGGAAATTCGACCAATCTGGCTGACGCTCTTCATCGATCGCAGCTCGCAAGAAGGCTTTGATGAATCGATTGACACGCTCAGTATGATTACTCTGAGGGTGATACTGAAGGGTAGTACGATAACGTACGTTGAATTGACGAACAAACGTGCGAAATAACCTGTTCGCGAACTCATTTCCATTACCCGTGACTATACACCGTGGGAGACACCCCTCAAGTAAAATCTTGTCCACAGACGCGTTCAAAATCGAATAGTCATGTTTTGTGTTGATCAGAGCTAATTTCAAGAAATGCGATGCTGCATCGTACATTGCGAGTATGTACGTGTACAGGTCAGCGCCTCGCAGAGGTCCAATCAAATCCATACCTAGGACATAGCAATCTCCTACGCGATTCGGTTGACAGAGCAAGCCATGACGTCTAGGCATGGTGGATCGGATCTTCTGGCAAATAATGCAGGAATTGACGAACTCAATAACTGATGATGAGACGCTTGGCCACCAATACCGTTCTAAGATTTGATTCGCTGTGGAGTCTCGTCCTACATGGCCTCCGAACAATCCTCGGTGATGCATGGCGATCACACGCTTTTGCATAGACTGAGGGACCACAATAAGACGCTGAGAGGCTGAATCGTCGACCTTATACAACACGTTGTCATCAACCTCATATGGTACGGATGACTGCTCGTCTTGATCTTTCTGTTCAGAGTCGAGATTTCGTCTGATGCGCTTGCATGTTTCATCCTCAGCTTGTTCTTTCGCTATCTCATCGAGAGTGATCTCATCCTCCGCTTGATCCGCAAAAGGGAGACGTTCGACGGAGTCAATTGGCTCAGACTCGTACGAGAATTGAGGCGGTTGTACGTTCTGTAGCGTGCTAACTGCTACCATAGCTGCGGTGGGTCCGCTGTCCGTCAGCATAGGCATCGTCACCGAAGAGAAGGTGAAGCAAGCTGTGCCAGGTACATCGGTGGGGATTTCTAGGAAAATCAAAAAAAGCTTCATTGATCGGTTCCCCGTCTTCATCTTTCTCGATCAATTTGTCGATAGGGCTGCGCGACAGACAATCCGGAATACGCATGCCAGGGGAGCTTCCAGGCTTGTATCCGAGCTCCCGGTCGAACGCAGCAAGCCGCATAGCCCATCGTGCTAACTATCCAGACGTATGATTCGAATCCCGCTGAAACGATAAATTACGATGATCCGTCTCTAACTTCGTCTGATGACCTTCGATATAAAATCGGAAATTTTCGAGGGCAGAGAGTACTGCGAGGAGTTCCAAGCGCCGAGGATCGTACTTCCTCATCGACTTAGGCACCGTTCGACTCCAGTACTCTATAACTCTCTCTTCGATTCTTTCACTTCCATCGTCGTCAACGACTGGTACCTTTTGAAATAGGTAAGCACCCAACCCATGCGCGGAAGCATCAGTTCGAATGTAAAAAGGCAGCGAGTAATCAGGATGGTAGACGCCCTTCGAAGTGACAATAGCCTCGATGATGGCATCCCAAGCTCCCTGACACTCTTTCGTCCACTTGAATTTCACGTCCGGAAACGTCATTTGTCTTAATGGCTCTGCAACTTTCGCAAAATTCCTTACATAACGCCGGCAAAAACTCCCCATTCCAAGGAAAGATCGCACTTGCTTCTTAGGGTCAGCATCCGACAAAGTGCCAGGAATTTGCATGTGTCTGATGGCTTCTAAAGATCTTGTAGATGGAAGAGTCCGTTCGGGGTATAGATAAATGACCCAAAAACTCAATGACTTCTTGCATAAAATGAATCTTCTTGATCTTGGCGCTGTACCCCTTCAAGGCGAGATGGGGAATAACTTGCACAAGGCACTGCAAGTGATTCTTTGTATCTGCGTGACCGGCGGGAATATCGTCGATATATGCCACGAGATCACGATATAGCCATTGCGACAAGTCAGTGTTCAACTGCTTGCAAAACAAACTTCCGGCTGGTTTGACTCCCAAAGGTAGACGCATGTAGCTGTACGCTCCCAGAGGACTAGTGAAGGTGACCACATATTGTGCATCTAGCGACAATCGTAAATTGTGATAGCCCCAACGAATATCCAAACTGGAACGAGAAAACTTGTCGATGAGAAACATCAGCGCGTCAGCCGTGCTCACACTCGGCCAGCTATCATCCTTGAGCAATGCATTGAGGCGCCGTAGGTCGACAGCTGCTCTGTAAGCATTGGAAGTGCCAGGCTCCGCACCTTTCTTAGGCAACATCAAAATAGGGAACCCCCATGGAGAATTCGCGGGACGAATAACTCCGTCTCGGGTCCACGCTTCAATCTGCATCCGCAAACACTCAGTCTTTTCTTTCGACAACCGATATGGCGAGAGTTTGACGGGAGTCGGGTTCTCTTCTTTGAACCGGAGCGTCACTTCAGGTGAATCAACAGGTCTCATCACATCATCGAAAAATGCCCACGAATACGAGATTAAATGCTTCATCATCAGCTTCTCGTCATCATCTAAGGCAGGATGCTCTGTAATACCCAACTCAGTCATCACCATTTCGACCTGCGCGACGGTCGGAGGGATGACCTGCATGCTCTCCTGATCCGCTAAATGAGGAGGCATCACCGGTGAGGGTTGACCATGTTCGTCGTGAGGCGCGTCCGCCCACGGAACGTCGCACGTATTGAAATACGCTGGTCGCTCTTTCGCGGTGCCTTCTTCTTCAGCAGTTGCGGAGGGCTGGTTATCAACTTGGTTGCTCTGCATAACAGCAGTGGCGACGGTGCCCCCTGCAAAAGAGGAAGCCGTCCCAGGCGACGTAACTGAAGGTGGTGGCGGGGTGGTGGTGGCAGCAGCTGATGGTGCACGACTCGCAGGAGAATAGAGTTCATCGGGCGCAATCCATGACACACTTCGAGTGGCAGGGTCGAGCGTTGGAATGCGCGACTCTACAGCAAAAGGTGAAAACCGTAGAATATGGTGATCAGGTTGGGCTAGCGTAGTCGTCGCAATATTCCGCAACTTACCCAAATTTCGAAGTGAAGGGTCAAACGAATTGTGCACTGCTAGCGCAATCCGCGTCATAGTCGCGGGTGGCACCATACTGCCAAGCATCTTCATAGCTGCTGTCTCTGAAACTGTCTCACCCCATTGCCACGTAGCAGGAACGGTCATAATTTCCTGGTGCATCTGCAACGTGAGTGGATGGGTGTTCGAGAAATGAGGTCCTAGGTGGAGCTTATTGCGTGTCACTGTGAATGCAGGGCCGATAGCCGGGCGCGTAGATGAGAAACTGTTCACTGTAATGAGCGGGTGACCACCTGTAAATCCCAACGCTGGCCCAAAACGGTCCCTTAATTTTGGTGGTACATGCGATAATAGCGGCAGGTTCAAGCGAACATTGCACGCAAGTAGGCGTGTGCGCGAGCACAGAAACTCTGGTGTGATACTATAGAAATCGACAATACGCGGCACATAAAATTGGTTGTGCACAAAAGGGATCACTGATGGTTCCTGCTCGAGCGTCCATCGTCCAATCACATAAGGTGCGTCGCGGAAGTGACGCAGGACCCAAGAAGTAATAGTAGCGCCCTTGCGTGCGTCCCTGTAGTGCAAATTGGCAGTCGATCCATAGATACACGGCGGACTGGCGTGAAAACAAGAATGCTTCCAACAATCTGAATGTAAATACGACAACACCAAGTCGTATGTACGACGATGAGATTTCCCCAGCTCATGCAAAACATAGGGAATCTTCGGAAAATTGAGCTCAAAGGTGGCTCGGGCTTGAGGACAAGCATCCAAAGCCAGGACAATGCGAAATGAACTGCCATATAGCTCACCGCGTCGCCGGATACCCAACGTTGATCCTCCAGCGCCAGCAAAGTAGACGACGACAAAGGTGTAGGTGATGGGTATCCAAACCAAGGAGGCTTAGATAGCAGCTCCTTAGCGGTCGCCTCCATCTCCATTTCTGGTGTTTTTTTCACTTCATCATCTGGAGGTGGCTGAGGAGGAGGTCTGTCACTCAAGACACCCTCCTCGACTTCATCGTCGTCAACAGCAGCCGTAAGAGTGGCATGACACACGTCATCAGTGGCTTCTAGTTGCATGTTGACACATCCTTCATGCGGCATGATCTCGCCTTCGACTACCGGGACTTCGGGGTCGATACCAATGGGTCCGTCACCAATGTGCTCCACAGCCACATGAACTTTGTTGGCTCGTCAGCGCAATACGATGAATAGGAGCCAGGTACAAGGCGGAGATCTTGGAGGAGTGACCGATGAGGTCGGAATACGTGACCCTTTTCCAGCGGCACATCGCACTCCATCTCGAAGAAGTACGGTTGGCTTGGAAGAAGAAATCGAGTACTCGTCACGTACGCGAAATGAGGGATGATATCTTCCTCGTCTGCAGGGCATTTAAGTTGGCCTTCCGCTTTTTCAGCAGTCTGATCACCGGGAGGAGCGTGATGGTGACTCGCTCTGATACGAATAGAGCGCAGTAGACTGTCATAACTCCACGGTTTACCAACTGGCGTCCAAGTTTGGATATTTCCGTATTGCACAGCAAGCTTAGCTGTCGGGAACATCTGCATTACCTGCGGAGTCGCATCGAATGCATCATTGTAAACGACAATTCCATGCTGGTCTTGTGGCGAGGCGGAAGTCCGATTCTTGAGAACTCCAATGGTCAATTCAGAACGCCGAAAAATAGCTCTCTCTGTCGCATAATCCAAAATCGTACCCAAGAGTCGTAATTCTCGTGCTACGAATAGTAATTGCCCATTCGTTTGACCAACGAAGAACATAAGCAGCATGGATGTCGTTGGCACCAAGGAGATCCGGAGAATGACCCATTCTCGAATAGCAGCTCCCGAACCTCCTGGCCCATTTAGAGTACGAATCGTTGGGAGTGGCTGACGATAGATGATTTTGCCGTCACGATAAAGCTTGCGATACAAGCGGTGATCGATGTAGGGGGGATCAGCCATGCCATCCAAACCGGCAGCGATATTGGAATATTTCGAACCATCTAACGAAGAGACAGCCACAGGCACATACGTCAAAGAGGCGGATCTCGTGCCATCGTACCTCACGGCTTTATTTTCACGATGGTCGGTATCCTGAGTGGTATTCAACGCAGTCTGAGGGCAGAAACTCTCGAAATCCGAAGAGATGGAAGGGTGAGCGGCATAACGCTCGGCGCAGTCGTCCCTCGGTGGCACTATATCCATAGCGACCAAGGTATCTTGTCCCACACGAACAATCGTATACCCCAATACGTCACGATTATCTTCGTCTTCCGAGGGACCTCTAGATGCAACTCCAGTCACTTCGGTACTTTGCTCCTGCTCCCCCACCCATGCATCTTCAGTGATGACCAAAAAGGAAGGAGGTTCCATGGAGTCTCCAGGGGAATAGCCTTCTGCAGAGAAGCTACCATCATCGCCCCCAACATCGTCATCGTCATACACGTTGCTCTCCATGAGCTCAGAATACTGCACAGTGCAGTAGTCCGCTCGCTTAGTGTCATCCTGATCTTCGCCAAGCACTTCAAGCCACTGAGCGGCGACACCATCATTGCGCTGGCTAGGGTTCGCTCTCTGAGACTGTTGCCCTCTACCCGGTGGAGCCGTCTGCTGTGCCTGACGAATCAAGTTCATCGTGTTGAGTACCGTAGTCAGATCCTCCAGGCGCACCGAGGTCTGAGCGGTCCGCTGCACTGCGGGCCGCCTTCGGACCACCTGTTGTTGAGAGCCTGCAACCGAACGCTGTTGAGTGCCTGCAACCAGCTGCTGTTGACCTGCACCTGGCACCTGTGCTGCTGTGTAGACCACCTGCGGCTGTTGCACAACGCGCGGCGCTAGCTGAGTCACTGAAGCCTGTCCTGCTGCAGCTAAAAGCGTCCGTCGGTATTGCTCCTGTCCCTCTGGCGTTGCTGGAAAACCCGCATTCGTCAACGTCTGAGCAGCACGCCTCTTCCTCAAGGGATTGTCCGGCACTGGACACACACCGCTGTCGTGGTGAAAACTACCATGCCGGCCGCAACTGGGGCACGTCGTATTTGCTTGACGCGTATGGTTATCTATCCCCTGTGGTAGCCAGGTTCCAACTCCCGAGTCAGTAACATAACCAACCCGTTGGACTGGCTGCAACTGCTGCCTCTGCTGCTGCTGCTCTCTCCTCATCCGTGGTGCGCGCTCCTTTCCCTTCTTCTTAATCGCCTCTTCGATGTTGGCAGTAGTGTTGGCTTCCAGAATCTTGGAAATCTGGATGGTCAATTGAATGACATCGTTGAGGGTGAGAGTAGATGCTTTCATATGCGGTGATGCCTGAGCAAGTTCGACGCTCGTCCGCAAGCGCTCAGAATTGAGCCCAGCAATGAAGTGCGAACGGAACGCAGCAGGATCAGTATCACGACCTGACATTGCTCGCCACTGGCCGAATTTCTGCACCCATCGCGCAATATACTTATTCAATGACAAATTCCCCTGCCGTAAATTGAACCATTCACGTTCAAGCTCCTCAACCGTAGCCCGAGGTGGACAAGGAAGCTTCGTCGCCTCTTGCATAGCATCCACACAGTCCTCATCATGCTGGCGCAACTCTTTCAGTGTGATGGTCCCATTCTTGTATTGTTTCCACATCTGCGGCCGTTCAGCTTCCCATTTGCGATAAGCTCCCGTAGGGGCGAGTTGATACTCGCCTCCAATCACATTCATCGCCATTGAGAGTTTATCAATCTTGCCTTCCATCATACGCCGCAATTGCATCCACCTTGCGTCCACCTCATCACGGTCCTTAGTAATTTGCCCAGTGAGATTCGAAAACGTGATACGTGCCATACCAGCAGCTCCCTTCTTGACATGAAGTATCTCTTCTTCGTCACGAGGACGCGCCGAACCGGGGTCAGTATGATGGTGCGGGGTAGGCTCCGGTCGACTTCGCGGTGGCTGGTCGTCGGTCAATGCCGATACAGCGTCATCTTCTTCGGGCGTAACACGAGTAGCATCCGGAGAGGTTGGCCGTGCCTCTCGAGCATGCGCCCGCATGGATTCCTCCACCATTCGTCGAAGTCGATCGTTGTCGATCCGCTGCCGCTCCACTTCAGAGCGTTGTTGTTGTGCGTCGCGGCGGGTGCTCTCAAGTTCACGTATGACTTGCTCGATCTGCGACTGGTACATCTCGAATCGTTCGGCGATGGTCTGCAGAACCTCGGGGTCGACACCCACGCGAAAATCTGTCGCTCTCGTATTCGCGGATGGTGGCCTAGGAGGTGCACTCTCCTCTGGTCCACGCATCGCCGTAAACGGTTCGGGTTCCGCTCGAGATGACTACGTAGTATTCATCGCACGTTCGTAGGGTCGTGCGCACGCGAACGTCGGCTCACCCGGTCTTGAAGTTGCGTCTGGCGCAACCGTAGCTCTCCCTTCACCGGCGCGTGGATCCGGAAGGATGACCGGGCTTGGGGGGCTGTCGAGGCTATCAGATGATCTTGCCTCTCTTCCGATGCCGCTTTCCTCGGCTTCCAGCCGTTGAAAGGGCGTACTGAATGGTGTTCTCCCAATAGACGCAAATGGAGTCCCTGCACTGAATCGTTGCAGACGCCCCTGTGCGTCCCGACCACTGCGGTCGTTCTGTCATTGGCCCCTCTGCCATGACCGCGCTTTGCCCGGATAATAGGCTTAACCCGAACGCTCGCAAGTCGTTTGTTGCACTCTTTTTTCGTCGGACGACAATTGCCGGCAGCCGTCTGACTGCGCGCTGTACCGGTGCGCTGGACTTACGGAAGTATTTGCCTTGCGCGTGAAGACTATGGACGGCCTTCCCGGTGCTGTCGCTCGCCGTCAGGGAGGTGGTCTGCCTCGCGCGAGCTAAGTTAGGTCTTACTCTGTCTTTGCCTGGTTAGGTCTTACGATGCTTTGCCTGGTTGAGTCCGTAGTGACTCCGCTCCCCATTCGATCCGAATCACGTAAAATGAACCCCGCGGCGGTACCCGTGATCCTCTGGATCTTCACCCACAAATGCGTCGGCTTCGCACTCACTCGACCGTTACGAACCGACTCGCCGCCGAGAAACAGGAGATCGATAGTCCGGGAGTTGGACTATCGATTTCCCGTTTCTGAGACCACTGTAGTGGTTTTCTCAGATACCCGCCCCTCCTGGCCGGACCAGGGGCCTCAACAACCCTTTCTCCCAACCCGAACCGCGGGTGAAACCACCACACGCCCGATCTCAACGTAATACCTCACTCCATCACGAAATCTATCAAATGAGGGTAACATCAAGAAGACAGCAAGAAAGCAATACAAATGCCTGGTACATTGTGTTCGGTGGAAGCGCAGGTGAAGGTGTCAAGATACACCCCCCCATAAATGCGAATGCATCAATACCAGAGCAACAATCAGGGTAAGTCAGGTGGCAAGCAGGCAAGTGGGGGGAATGGGCGTTACTGCCACAGGGACGCCCACCCCCCCCCGCCCACCTATTCCGTTGTTCTCGGCGCGCCACCACCCCCATAGAGGCGGCGAGCGTCCAGCCACGAGTTGATCATATAACTCCCTGCAGGGGAGACTAGCCCGATCAAGAACGGCGGGACGCCAGCGATATTCGCCGCAGGTGAGCGCACGCCAACAAAAAATGACGCTTCCGGCAATGACGGGTGGTCCGCGCGCCGAAAAACAAAAACTGCACAACGGACGTCGACCATGCAGCGCCGAGCTCATCAGCCTGATTCCGGCCAACTGCGGGTCTGACATTGACGACTCGCGCTGCGACAGTCTCGTCATTATCGTCCTTGTCCTATGGTAGACAGCGCTAGACCAACAATGGAAAACATCCTGCGCAGTGGCCTGTTATGCCCATAGGTGGCGACTATCCCTGGCGGCGCTCTGGGCCACTCGACCTAAATCTATTATTGTTTCGTATTGTCGACAGTCCCGTCATCATCTTCCTTGTCCTGCGGTGGTAGACAGCGCTAGACCAACAATAGAAAACATCCTGCACAGTGGCCTAGGTCGCGACTATCCCTGGCGGCGCTCGGGGCCACTCGACCTAACTCTATTATTGTTTCGCTGAACCCCGTGTCCAGGATCACAGAGCAAAATCACATAGTTGGGGTAGAGGCGAGGGATGAAAAGGCGTTGATGGCGGACCGCCACTGTGCGCGGTCTTGTGCGAGGTCGTGCCACGAGTTGAAGCTCCTGCCGGCCCAGCCTGGCTTCCATGCCCGAGAGAGGTCCGAAGTTAGTTGAACCCCGTGTTATGTGAACAACATCAGCATGCATAAGTGACATGCTCCGCTTAAATCTACTTGTGCCACCAGGAGGTGTGATCACTAAAATGCGACGGTGGTCAGTCGCCGATGATGACGATACACCGGCCAACTCACGGGGCGGGAAGACTCCGCCATCGCGGTCCTGGGGGTTCGCAAGTGGTTAAGGGCATGTTCCGGGGGGGGGGTCGGTGTTGATCGTATGCGCTAGGGATATGCCCTCATGTCTCGTCCAAATGGAAGCGTCTGACGGTCCTTTCCGCATCTTCGTCACTCTCGCAACAGCAGCACCACTTATGCGTCCATTTGTTTTGGGTGTTCGTTTCTTGATTCCAGGTTTGTTCCCAGAAGTCGACAGTCGCAATGGACGCGTATGCAATGTCGGTGTCGCTGATGCTGGCGTTGAACGAGCTGACGGTGGCATCATCCGATTCGAAGGTCATGCAAGGGAATATCTGAAAATCGTGGATATATTTTGTATACTGAGAGTTGCGATTCTGGACGAAGTCGTCTTCGACGAGGTTGCGGTACTTGCACCAGCTGAGGGACTCGCAGACCTACAACGGGAAAAGGTGAGTTCGATCAACGAGCGGCGCAGTCGGAGCATACAGTACGACTCACACTAAGTTCGAAAAATTCGCTCTTGGCGTGGATGCGCAGCTCGAGGACCGAGCGCATCATCAGGAGAAACCGCTTGGAGAAACCTTCAACGTGTTCGAGCTTACGGCGCTTCATGTCGTCTGGCAACGTCGGCCAGCCCGGGTAAGTAATATTCGTAGGAGACCGAGCATCCTGGGCGACGACGTAGTCGATGGTCTCCTTCCTCATAGCCGCGTTGTAGAACTCGAAGAACTTGAAGGTCGACCCCGTAAAGAAGACGTCGTTTTCGATAAACCAGACAAAATTGTACTGATTTCCGACTCGGTTGTACCAATCAACCTCGAAGGGCGTGTGAAACGTGTAGCTCAAGACACCGTGCGCATTGATGGACCAAGGCATGCCCGGATACTGTGCACGTATCGTATCCCCAGTAGCCTGCCGCCAGACGCGAAAGAGCTTCCGACCGGCGTATTTCATCGACATAACGTCTAAAGCCCGCTGCATTCCACCTGCGTCACCGTCGTGCATAACGTGGGCATCGATGCCGGCTGTCGCCGCTTCTTCGGCCATTCGCACCCACGTCAATAGACGCGTCGTGCACACGTGCATATTTTGGTACGTCGAGATCACCATTGCCACCACGTTGGTGTTTGGATTGTCGAGCCGGACCTGGTCGTCGAGGCGATATTCTTCAAACAACGTGGGATCATAGCCCAAGGCTTGTTGCGCAAGAAGCAAAGCATGGACGAGGGAAAAGCGGTGTATCATCTTCACGAGGTGTGCCATTGATTATTAACGGTTGAGTTTTTCTTTCGTATTGCGGTCTTTAAACTCAAGTATGTAACCGAAGCATAATTTTTAGGAGGATGCGTCGCCGCTTCTCGAGGAGAGAGAAAAGTACTTCGACACGTCAATTAACTTCAATTAACCGAATCTCTCGGTTACCCGCGAGTGGGGGCAAGTGACGCAGACAAAAAAAACGGGTTAGCGTTGGGTATCCAAGTTGCGCAAGCAACCCGACCACATCGCTGGCCACCTTGGATTGAAGTCAGCATGAACGGCGGTGCTGATCTCGCCGAGCACTTGCACGCAAACTAAAGACAGGGGTGTTAGTCGAATGTGCTGCTCGTAGCGTGTCCTTGAAGTCGACTTTGCTTGTTGGGTGTGTCCTTCGAGTTTGCCATCAATTTGTGCTGAATCTCCTCCAGTATGCGGCGTAGCCTAGCGAGGCACGCCGGTCACTCGAAATGGGCCAACATAAAACACAAAAAAGGCGCGAACGACGCGAAACGGGGTATACTGTTCACAAAGCTGGCTCGGAACGTAGAGGCGATGAGCCGTGCTTGCGGCGGCGACAGAAACAACATGGCACTCGCCGCGTCAATCTCGCGCGCGCGAGAGCGGTCTGTCCCAAAGGATACTATCGAAGCGGCGGTCCAACGTGGCGCCAAGATTCGCTCGGACGACGCTTCCCTCTCCGAGGTCCTCTACGAAGGCATGCTCGGGGGTATTGGCGTCATCGTCGAAGCCATGACCGACAACAGGAACCGGACCGCCCAGGAAATTCGTGCGCTGTTCCGCAAGCACGGCGGCGCACTCGGTGCCTCCAACTCGGTCGCCTGGAGCTGGACGCGCGCGGGTCACTTGCGCGTGGATGCCGGTGATCGCGACGCTGCCTCCCTCGCTGCCATCGACGCTGGCGCTCTCGAAATCGACGATACCGACGAACAGCATCTCCATGTCTACGTCGAACCCAGCGACCTTCGTGGGGCGCGCGACGCCCTCGACAAGGCCGGCTTCAAGAGCGAGGCCGACCTCATCTGGCGCCCTTCGAGACGCGCCGACGTTCCCGATGTATCCGCTTTCCTTGAGGCAATCGACGCTCTCGAACACCACGAAGACGTCTCCGCCGTCTACCACGACGCGGCCGACCCATAGAACTCGCCCGACTAAGTTCCCGGCGGGACTACGATGCGACGCAAGGTCGGTCGTCGTAAAGCGAGATTTCCTATCAACAAAATCATGGGTCGCGAATGTCGGCACACCGTCGCGTTTCCGCATACAGTGTGGCCGCACGCGGAGTGGCTTGTTTCGCCATACGCGCGTGCGCTCTACTTTGGAAGAAAATACACCCCCCGGCCGAAATATTAAAGAAGGGGAAAAAGAATCCTATCATTGCTATAGCTCGTTCTTTTGGATGCGAGTGGTTCACTTCTTCGCGGCTACCGTGGCCGCGCTCTGCCCGGAAAAGCCCTGTCCTTTGGGGTCCTGTTGCTCGATCTGGGGCTTCTGCGGCGCGACGGAGGATTATTGTGGTCCCGCAAGCTGCGTCGCGGATTGCTGGAGATGCAACGGGGATGAAGTTTTGGCTTGCAGCGCAGCCCACGAGGTCGTGAGCGGCGAAACGGTCTCCGCGATTGCGGAGCGGTACGGGGCGACCTCTGAAGATGTATTAGCGGTGAACAGCGACGACATACGGGTGGGGCGCACGCTTCAGATCCCTCCGTGCGAATGCGCGAAAGCGACGACGAGACCGTCTCGTCGCGTCCATAGCTCAAACGTGGCGGCCGCGGACTTGAAAGCTATCGCGAGCTTCGTCCCGGACCTTGTGAACGACTTGGTGGCCAACTTCACGATGGCCGCGACCGCGGAGAACGAAGCGAAACTGAGGAGATCTCTGGCGTACGCGTTCGCGAGCGACGGCGACCGCGTCCGGGCGCTCGTTGAGAATGACGCGTCGTTCCGCGAGCTCAATGGTAATGTCACCGACGACATGCAGCAAGAGCTCTGTGAATTGGTGAGCTCGGAAACTAGCCGAGTCTCGGAGATGACGATCGCGTGCGTGTGCGGTCTGACGCGAGAGCCATTTATTTACTGCGAGGCACTCTTGGAGAAGGAAATCCTCGAATTCACCAATGATGGGATCTCGGAGCGGCGGCGACGACGACGACGACGACGACTTCTCGACGAAAACCCTCCCAGTTGCGACGACGATTTCCCGGGCAACAATGGGCTCGCGCGAACCTTCGAGGGCATGGCGCAGGTCGTCGTGGACAACGTCCTCGCCGACGCGAACGAGACCAGACCTTTTAAAGTCTGCGTGTCCGGCGACTGCTGCGTTGGAATTCCTCAGTTCCCACACTTGAAGCTTTGTCCTAGCGAAACATGCAGCCCGGGGATCGCGGCGCGGGCGGTAAACTCCACTACGGTCGAAGCGTGTCGCGAATCCGCTTGCGAGCACTACTCAAAGGGTCACCCGTCGTTGGTAAAAGAACTAACGACGCTTGTTGTGCCTGTCGATTACGAGGTTTGCGTCGTGGGCGCGGAAGAACTTGAACTCGTGCTCGCCTTGCTCGGGATCGATTTGTGTCTGCTCAATTTCGAGCTTTCTTACTGGCCTTTCCGGTCGTACTTGCGCGGTAGTCTCGACGCGCGGTTTCTGGTGCTTTATGCTCGACTTGACGTGGAGTACATGATCACGCACGCGACGAGCGATGCATTGGGAATCTGTTCCACCCACGAAGACGACGATTTCTGCCGCATGAACGCTGGCGCCCAGAGATTCTCCAGCGAGCTCGGCGTCGAATTCTTTCTGTGGAAGCATCAGTGGTAGTTCATTCCCCGCCCGAATGGAAGGAACTTGAGGTCGAGCTCCTCCATAAGTACTAGAGTCCTAACATCTTTGCTGGCCCGTGTGCGTGAACACAGTCGCCCCGCCAACGCCGCAGTAGCCAGCCTCGACAGGCTTGGGGTCTGCCGAGCCGAGGGGACAAAAGAACCCTTCGCCGCATTCTCGTGCTCGAGCATGCGTGCTGCCAGACGGGCAATAATACCCCGGTTCGCAGAGTGCTGCCGCACATACGCTCGGTATCTCCCCTGCGTGTGGGTGACATCCTGAGGAGCAGGCAGGCGTAGTGAGGCCCGACGAGTTGCCGTACCGCCCCGCGGGGCAGTACGTTGGTACGGCGGAGCCGGCTCGCGCGTATGTTCCACGGGGTGTTTTGGAACAATCGAACGACGACGCGAGGCCGGTAATGTTTCCGAAGCGCCCGGGGGGGCACGGCCACGGACGATCGGAGTTGGCAGGGCAATAATGACCCTTCGGACAACGCGCGCAGCTCGCGTCACCGGTTGGTGACTCGCCGACGACCCGCGTGGCCCACGTTTCTGCCAAAGCAACGTCGACCTCGAGGCCAGGATCACTATTGTACGTGCCCGCCGCACACGGGAATCGGAATCCCCGAATGCAGGCAAAGCCTGCCTCGCACAGGTTTTCGCGCGTTCGAAAGCCTCGAGAGCCGCCAATTACGTAATGTCCCGCGGATGCGAAGACCGGGCGCCCCGACGACGGAGGGCAGTAGACGGCCCGCTCGACACCGCTCTGATCGAATGCCGTGGCGCCGCAAGGCTCAGCCGTTGCGTTTAGGCTCGCCTCACCACAAACGTAGCCGGCGTCACATTCGCCGGAACAGCTCGCGTCCTGCAATCCTGGCGAAGCACCGAATCGTCCTGGTGGGCACGCGTGCATGTCGGCTCTCGTGCTTGCCTCGCCGCACCAGTGTCCAAGAGCACACAATCCACTGCACACGGGGCTCGTTAATCCTGGAATCGATCCGTACCTACGCAGACGGCGACTCGACATAATATAACGGCGAAACGCACGCACCTCCCCGCAGGACATTTATTCGCAGGACTGGCGCCACCCAAACAGTATTGGCCAGGAGCACATAACTCTGGCACGACCGAACCTTGGGGACAGGAAACGCCGGCGCTTCGGCACAGCGCGCTACAGCCTTTCGACCTTAAGCCCGACGCGTTTCCGTACGTTCCGCGAGGGCACGGCCGTGCCACGCCATTGATGCAATAGAATCCAGGCTCGCAAAGCTTAGATTCGACGGGACCAGCCATATGATGACTACTACCGTTGTTTCCAGCCGCTGCGTAGTACCCGGCAGCTACGATTCGCGGGAAGTCTGACCCAACGGGGCAGTACGCATTTTGCGGACAAGGCTCTTCGTCAGTGGAACCCAACTCGCAGAAAAACCCTGCCTTGCATAACGAGCACTCGCCGCTCGACGTCAAAAAATAGCCGGCAGGACAGGGGCGACAAGCGAACTCGTCGTCCGCAGGCTCGTTGAATAACAGCCGAGTGCCGAAAGGGCAAGCCGGGATCTCTGGCGCGCAAGTGCCGTCGGCATCGCAAAATGACGACGCACACGTCCTGTCAGGACCGAGAAGTCGGCACTGAAAGCCACGACTCGCGGCGTCGCAACTCCCGCATCGCATTCCTGCCGGTCGTCCGTCAAAGGGCGTGACGGTCGTGAATTCAAAGTACGCGCCGCCGTTGTCGCCGTAAGTATTCTCGGCAATCCCTTTCGTGTTGCGCACTCGATGCGCGAACAGCACGTCATACCGTCCAGTGAGTGGTTCCTCCCCGTTTACCGCCCCCTCGAGCTGAAAGTATTTTGGGCAGTCGAGCGCGCCCACGTTAACAAGGGATGCGTGTTCGACAGCGCATTTGATGCGGATTGAAGCGGGCCGGAGCGTTCCCGCTTCCCCAACGTCGAAAGTCAAAGTTTGAGTTTGGCTCAAAGCGCCATGCCAGCCACCAACATCGTCGCTCTCCCAAAAACTCCCGCTGTCGCCATCCAGTGCTTTCCAGCAATCATGCGACAACGTCGTCGCCCAGCATCGCAGCGGAGAAGGCGAGAGTTGTCCAGTCATCGGCTCGGGGGGAACAGTGCTACGACCATCAATCATAAGGCCCCCGTAGATCTTGATATCATTGAGTTGAAGTCGCCCACCCGCGCGGCTCCGCAGTGTTTCGTTCACTACAAGACGTAGGTATCGATACCCGGGCAGCTGTCGATCGACGCGACGCCACATCTCGCCGTGAGACCACTCGATACGATCGGCGTCGCCGAGGCCTGAATCTCGAAAAAGAGAGCCCGTTGAGGTCCCGATTTCGCCGCGAAACATGACGTTGCGGATGGTGAAGGCATCGTCGTGCTCGCCGCCGATGCTGCCCCAGCGTCGTGGTGTTGGCACTTCCACAGCCAGGAAGTGAACACCGTTCGAGGCGACGTCGACGAAACCTCGACCGTCGGACCACGCACCTCGAAACTGGCGCCCGTCAGCGTTGGACGGCCGCACTACTACGGTCACGTTGACCGTGCGGTTGGTGGCATCGACGACAGTTGGAAACACGACGCGCTGTTCGACCCGCAAACTGGCGATGTTTTCGCGCAACGTTGTCTCAAAAAACGGGTCGTCGCCTACGTAAATCTTGGTGACGAGCGGCGTGATGCCTTCGGCTGTCACGCGCAATTCCACGTGTTGCGGCGGACCGTATCGTCCCGGAAGTACGGTCCTCACGCTGAAGCGGCCATGGTCATCTGTCGTCAGCGCCGCGCGACAGCCTGTTTCCGACCTCTCGCTTTTTGGCAGCGACCCCGCGGCACGATGCGCTTCAGCAAGCGGCGTGGCAATCTCACCGAAACGGCCATACTGGTCGGCGTGCCAAATTTCAACGGTCGCGCGCGGCACCGGACGTGCCTGGGAGTTCACCACTCTTCCATACAGCACCATGTTTGCGTTCGCGTAGCTCGAGCCACTCAGCGGATTTCTGATCGCCGCCGGCAGCGCGACGAACCCGCACGCCGTCGCCTCGCTAGCGCCGACGTGCGTGGACGCCGCGTAGAAAGGAGACGGGATGTCGTTCTCCCACGGCTCTGCGTCCCGCATGTTCGAACTCATGCACTTTGTGCCCCCGCAGTCTCTGCCGTCGAGGCCCGCGCTGTTAACACACACTGGATGGACCGCCATCCCTTGCGTACGCTCTTTGCGCGGCGTTACGCCCGATCGCTCAGCCCCGCCGCACGAGGCTCGCTCCACCCACCGCTCGTGCGTCGCAAGCCACAGCTCCTCGGTTACTTGGGATTGTAAAAGCGCCGAATGAGGCGATAAGCTGCTGAGGTCGAAGCCGATGGCCGTTAGCAATTCGGACCTCCACGTCTCCCCGACCTCTAACGCGCCACACGAATTGGAGATGAGCCAAGCATTTAGGGCTCGCATTTTATTTCGAAGCGCGATGGCGACGATTGCTCTGCAGGCGGCAGGGCGTTGTTGGCCTTTATAAAGCCGTTGAGTTGAAGGAGCGGTACCATGTACGGAAAACCGGGATTTGATGTCGAAAGGATGATGCAGAGGTGGACTAATAATAATGACAAGTGCAGGCCAGTAAGTTCACCTACTCCCAATCTCTAACCCCAGTAAGTTCACCTAATCCCAGTAAGTTTCATATAAGTTCACCTGGTCAGTAAGTTCACCTATTCCAAACCTCTAACCCCAGTAAGTTCAGGTCTTGTCCAGTAAGTTTCATATAAGAAGTTCACTTGGTCAGTAAGTTCACCTAGCTCACACCCACTCCTTCGAGCTCGTCGCTCTCGCCTCCGCCAATCTAAGGTGCTTTGATCCGCGCACGCCGCTAACCTTTGAGTTTACTCTAAACCCCCCAGTAAGTTCGCTTGGTCCCAGTAATTTCACCTGGTCACTCAGTTCACCTAGTCCCAATCTCAAACCCCACTAAGTTCACCTGGCCCAGTAAGCTCACCTACAGTGCGCGTGTAGACGCCGGGGGGGGGCTTATCGGTATTGCGCAGCACGTGTGGGGTAGGGTGGAGTCGTCGACTCAGAAGAGCATATCCTCGGGGTTGCCGATCGACAGAGAGCCACGTAGAGCTGGACGTGGCAGAAGACGGGCTTGGGAAAGAGGACGCCGACCTCGCGGGGCGTCTGGCCCTGGCTCTTGTTGATCGTTTGGCGTAGGCGGGCCTTAAGGGATACAGGTTGGAGGAGCCTCGGCGACAACGATACGATCAATGATGTATCTGGTAACGTTGCAGTGGCCGTGCGACGGGTCGAGGTTGCGAATAGATTAAGCTCGCGATCAAAGTCAGCATCCCGTTGGTTGTTAGGGAGTTGAAAACTCTACTGTAAAGAGCGAGGCGTCGTCTTCCGACCCAGCCTAGTCAGCCGAAAAGAACTCCGACGCCTCGTCTCCGGGAAAAAAAGGCCGCGGTCATGCGCGCGTTGTCAGCATCGACAACATCGTTTCGACGGGGCGTGAGAATGGCGCGCTGAAAGAGCCGCCGCGGCTCGTGGAAATAGTCTGCGAGGTCGCCGTAGACGGCTTGGAGGATCACTGTGTGGCTCGCGGGCCTACATGATCCTTGCCCTAAATTGGGGGACGCCTCGGCGATGACCCCGCCTAGGTCCCGCGTACTTATCTCCGCCCGTCAGGCACATCCCTCATACCCCACAAACCCACCCACATCCTTCATGCTCCCCACACCCCCCCCCCTCTTAGCAGTCGACATTTAAAGACACCCCACACACACCCCCCTCTTAGCAGTCGACATTTAAAGACACCCCACACACACCCCCCTCTTAGCAGTCGACATTTAAAGACAGACAGACAAACATCTGTCGATTAGTAGTTAGGACTGTCCGTTGACCCCCCCCCAAAAGCAAAATTAAGTAATGCCCCCAATACTGTGAGGAAGCTATGACACTTACCCCTGCACCACGTCCCCATTATAGTTCTCTCATCCCCTTTTCAGTTCTCACATGGTAGCAGGTGTTCGTTTTTTTTGTTTTTAGCTCCCATTGCACAGGCGCCTCGTTCTGTATTTTCCGCTATTCGTTGCTCCACCCCTCGTCCTGTATTTTCCCCTCGTCGTTGCTCCTCTCCTCGTTCTGTCTTTTCACCTCGTCGTTGCTCCCCTCCTCGTTCTGTATTTCGCCTATTCGTTGCTCCACTCCCCGTTGTGCATTTTCAGCTATTCGTTGATCCACTCCCCGTTGTGCATTTTCACCTATTCGTTGATCCACTCCTCGTTGTGCTTGTCGGTTTTGGTAAAACCAGCGAATCACGTTCCATCGCTCATTTCACCTGCCACAACTAAGCTGTGCCTGTCAATTTTTCGCGTGCGCAGTTTTCGTGCTTCCTATGTGGTTGGATCGCCCATCTTCGGGATCCTAGACAGACGCTTCTTTGCTGTGTGATTTGTGGTTCTCCTTCACGCACTTTTTCGCCGCTTTTCTGACCTTTAAAATTCGGTTTTGCTATCGACGTGACTTCCGTGCTCAGCACCCGCGACGCTATCTGCAATGTTCTTACGTGCCACTGCGACGCTATCTGCAAGCTATCTGCAACGTTCTTACGTGCCACAACTGTTTTGCCACTGTCGCCAACTTCTACCGCAGCCTATTCGAGTATGACGAGCGAAGCTCGCCGCTTGCTCCTCCAACGTTGGCTCATATTAATTTCGTTCTTGCGACAGCGAAAACGGGCCACTTTCTTATGTGTCACAGCAGGCTGGCATACAGCAGCCTGGTCTACCTGTGTTCGTTCCTTACACCGCTGGCGCGTCCGAAGTCTTCTATCTTCGCGTACAGGACGCGGTCGTGCCCATGGCAACTTGCTCGCGCCACAACAACCAAACACTCACGTTCGCATCAAACCTGTTTACGCTTGTTTTGGATTCTGTCGACTACGACCATCGTCATACCCTGGTCACTATGCAGCATATTTACCCAAAGGCCATCGTCATACCCTGGTCACCATGCAGCATATTTGCCCAAAGGCCATGTTCTCATCAGACGTCTGGTACACGCCATCATATGTACCAGCCTGTGTTTCCGCTATCTTTGCCCCGCTGCGACAATCGTCTAACGCACGTCATCCCAGGCACTTTTGTCGCTATTGTTCTTCAGACCTCGATTTTGCTGACAGTTTCACTTACCCGATTTCCTGCAATGTCAATAGGGTCGGATAAGAAAACGAGACTAGCCCGCGCCGCAACGACGGGTCCTACAACGCGTGGGCTTTTTCCTTTTTTTGCGTGAGGGGACGAAAGGATGCCGACTTCACTATGGGGACTAGTTCCATCGCGACGATCTCGCGGCGTGGCGGCACATACTGCTTGAGTACAAATGAACATAGCTCAGCGATCCGTTGAGTATGTCTTAGTACAAACTGAAACATAGTTAACGGCTCGTACGAACTTTCTTATCCGACCCTAATGTCAACCACCGAAGGAACTTCAACGTTGTTCTGACTTTCTCGAATCACGCTTCCAAGCTCTCGTCTATTGTTCCCCCATTGTCCGCTGTTCTTCCGCTGTTGCCCCCTTGTCCGCTGTTGCCCCCTTGCCCCCTGTGTTTGATGAGAATGCGCCGGTTTTACTGGGACTGATCACCCCATCACGTGAACCGACCATTCTACGAGCTCGAGAGAAAAGTACAAAAGAGCACCAAAGAGAGAAAACAACAGAAAGTGCAAAACAAAGTCGCGCCAAACGGAGCCGACCGCGCAAAGTCGACCAATGCGCGTTACAACAACCAACAAACTTTTTTTTACGGGCCATTCTGTTTCATCCTGTCACAATGTTGATACGGGCCATTCCAATGTTGATACGGGCCATTCTGATGTCGATACGGGCCATTCTGTTTCCTCCTGTCACGATGTTGATTCTGTTTCCTCTGTCGCTTCTGTTTCCCCCTGTAACTCTTTGTATGTCTCTTCTGTTAGCTTTCGTTTGTTAGTTCATTAGGTCTTCCTTCCCCTTTGTTTAGCTAACACCCTTGTTGATCCTCATGCACACGTTTATTACTCTGCTTCCGAAGAACTGTCGCAATATTCCGACCTTGACGAATACACTATCACTTCCACCCATCTACGTGAAGCTCTAGCTCCGACCAATCCTGAGCGCCCTGGCTGGTTGCAAGCCATCGCTAAAGAATACAGCTCTCTTGGTCAGCTTGGTTGCTGGGATGTTATGCGCCTTCCTTCGACGTTTTCTGGCAACATTTGTACCCTCAAGTGGATCCTCCGCAAGAAGTATGACTCTGGCCGCTTCAAATCGTACAAGGCTCGCCTCGTTGTCCGCGGTTACACCCAGGTTCACGGCATTGCTTACCACGACACGTGCCGTCCTGTAGATGTCATCTCTGCTTTCACACAAGCCCCTGTCTGGCGTTGCTGTTCATGACTGGGATTTGCATAAGTTGGATGTCAACTCCGCTTTTATCCAAGCTCTCATTGACGAAGACATCTATGTCTGGCCACCCGAAGGCTATGCTCCTCGCCAACCCACCGATGGTTCCAAAATCGTTTACAAGCTCCGTCGCTCTTGGTATGGTTGCAAACAAGCTTGTCGCAATTGGTGGCTTTATTTGGAACGCTTCCTTCTCAATGATTGTGGCTTCGTCCGCGGATCTGGTGACACTTGCCATTACAAGCTCGTGCTCAATTCTACCGTGGTCCTCCGTCTCGTTTTAGTCTTTGATGATCTTCTTGTGGCGCACCCTCGTCATTGCATTGGCCATTACCAAGCCTTTTTCCTCCATATCCGCGCTTTCACTGACGTCAATGAACTTGATCTCACCTCTTACGTTGGCTTTTGAAGCTGAATTGCTCGCTCTTTACGCCGCTACTGCTGAGCTCTATTGGCTTCTCCAACTTTTTGATGACTTTGATCTCCATCGTCACACGGTACCAATGTATGTCGATAATAGCACCACCGTCACCCAAGTCCGTCTCCAATGTCTCCCGCGGCGCACCCGCCATATTGATATTCGCTTTTACCGCCGAATATCATCGCAACCACATCATTGACCTCCAACATAGCGATATCTTCACCCGCAGTACGGAAGCTCCTTCCTTCCTCCGGCTTCGTGCTCGTTACCTCACCTCGCGACTTCGCCCTGATATCTCCTGTCTCTTTCTGCCACACTGCCTCTCCTGACGTCTTCCTTCAAGCTTCTCCTCTGTGAGTGTCTCACTTACCCCTTTTCCTTTTCTTTCTTTTCCAGCACCTGTGTGAGGATCTCACTTACAGCTTTTTATCCTTTTCTTTCTTTTCCAGCACCTGTGTGAGGAAGCTATGACACTTACCCCTGCACCACGTCCCCATTATAGTTCTCTCATCCCCTTTTCAGTTCTCACAAATACATTAAGAATCCCCAACGTTGTACTCCCCCTAATAGCTAGCTAGCTAGCTATATCGCGCCCAACATCTTCGGCAGATGCCAGCGCCGTTTTCCAGCAGGTTCGACGCTAAACGGATTGCCGACCATCAACAGCCCCCAGCGCCAGCCCTTCTTTAAAATGTAGCGCTCCTCAGCTTATCTGCTTCTTTCTCTCGCAGGCTGGCTGCGGTTTTCTGGGTGGTATGGACACCCGGAACTTCGCTGATTTGAACACGTAGAAGATGGCGAACGGGACGTCCTCGGAGAACGAGCGTGGCAAGTCCACAACGATCTCTTCTCCGAAGGGCACTTCCTGCTTGTGGACGTAGCCAGATAGTGCGGCGTAAACATTCGCGTAGAAGTATTCAGCGACAGCCTGTGTTTCGTTCTTTGCGTTTATCCACCCAGGCATCTGCTTCACTCGCTTTGCGATCTTCGTTTCGTTCATCATCTTCGACACCAGCGTGTTGTTCTTGGCGAAGAAGGTGTTTATCTTATCCTTGTACGTCCTACCGCGGCAGTCGAGGATGATGGTCTCGATGACGTTTCGCAGCTCAAGTTCTTTTAATTCACTCAAAAACGCGCCTCTCTGCAGCAAGAGTGCGTCCCGTTCAGACGTCAACACCCTCAATTCTTCCGACAGGTCCTTGGCTTCGAGAGCCACCTTCGCCACCTGGGCGGCCGCGTCGGCCACTTGGTCCTTGGCTTCGAGAGCCACCGCTGCCACTTGGTCCTTGGCTTCGAGAGCCACCTTCGCCACTTGGTCCTTGGCTTCGACCAACTCTTCCAAGCTCTCGTAATACTTTTCTTTCCATTCTCGTTCGACCGTCGCCCGGGGAGAGAGGACACGGCAACTGTGGACTTGACGTGCCGGCGCTTGAAACGCACATGCGAGATAATCGCCGGCGAGAAGAAGATTGGCACACACAAAGAACATCGTCGCCTGAGCTCCGAAGTACCGTTTTGTTCAGAGGAGCGAGAGGTTGTTAAAGTCTAACAGTCCGTTGAGTCGCGCCAAAAGCAATAAATGTCTCGCACTTCGAGGTCTGTCGCCCGCCTTTGACTGGCGAATGCAGGTCGGTGAGGGCGGCGTGCGGCGGCGGCAGGTCGAGAACGAGCCGCCCGAGTTCGAGAAGCGCGCCGAGAAGCCCATCACGGAAGAGGAGGCTCTGGCGAGGTTGTCCAGTTTCATAGCCACGGCCGCAAACGGCGGTCCGTTCGCGCCGCGAGACGACGTCCTCGCGCGGCTCCACATGATCCACAAAGCAATGAGTCGCGAAGCACCATCGCAGCCCAAGAAGCAGCGCAGAGAGTCGGCGCCCTGAACGAAGGTATGCACACGCAGAAAGGAGGTTTTGCTCCGAAGACAAACGACGGAGACGTCCACCGGCTGCCTGAAATACATAGTGTGCGGATTGGACTCCTCGCGGAGTGAGTGGCTCCACCCCTCGCATTACGCCCGCCATCGATGGCGGGCTCTTGTATGTTTGGTGAAACCCTTGGCACCGAGTTGCAGAAGAAATCAAATAGGGAGGGTTTTGTATGAACAGTGATTTGAATTGGGGTGTTATTATTAGTCCGTCGACGCTGAGGTTGGATGGAAGGCGAGCAGCAGGAGGAGCGGCTTGTCGATGCAGAAGTTGCCGAGCAGCAGCGGAAGGGCGGCGACACCGTCGTTGGCCCAGCCGTGGGAAATTTTAGCGTTCAATACGCGGGCCTACGTGATTACGCGGGCCTACGTGATCCTTACCCTAAATCGAGGGACAGACAGACAGTCACGTGACCTGAGCGATTTGCGCTCTGCGATCGACGAGGTCTCCATCAAAGACCTCATTATATCGCCGTGCTCTTGCATTCGCACCATTCCCGCCCAATTCCGCGAGGCATGGGCGAGCGCAATGGCTGAAGTGTGTTCATGGTTTGAAGACGCCACTTCCGATAACGCTCGTGACCGTGCCCTCCTTTGGTACATGAGCCTTCACAGCCTACTTCTTCGGCGAGCACCACGAGGCGGCGCCCGTCGGCCCGACGTGCTCACTGACCGCTTTACAGCCTTCGCCGCAGGGCGTTACGACCTCCTCGTTGACGGCTACCTCCACGACGTGACTCGCGTGCGCTCCCATGTACGCTCACGGGCGGCCCCCGACGATGACGCGGACGCACTTCGTGCATTGCGACTCGCTGAATCTGGCGACCTCTCTCGGGCGTGCCGTATTCTCACCAGCCTGGGCATCGCCGACCCCTGCCACCCAGACGTCATGCGCCAACTCGTGTCCAAACATCCTGCTCGCAAGGAGGACCTTCACACTTTCCCCAACCACCCGCAAGGGCTCGCCACACTCTCGGTCGCCCTGCGTGAAACTTACCGCACGCTCCGGCCGAAGGCTGGTGTGGGCCCCGACCAGTGCCGCAATGAATTCCTCTCCGTTTTCGCCCAGCCCTTCCCGAGCAACGTCAAGGCACGCTCGGCGATGGACAAAATCGACAACCTTGAGACCTTGTTCGTTCGGGGGGGAGCTCTTCCTGACTGGTATTACTTCATCACCACCACGGTAACCCTCATTCCGTTGGTAAAACGACGCGCCGCTGACGCTAACCAAGCACCTGACGTTCGACCTATCGGCATTGGCACCGTCCGCCGCCGTGCCACTGGACGGTGCCTTGTGCGTAGCCTCCACTCCGAGCTCTCTGAGGCACTGTACCCGATCAACGTTGCCGTCGGGGTCAAGGGCGGCCCCTCGCGCCTCGTCTTTGGCGTCCGCATCCACGCGGAGCAGTACCCCGACCAGGTCATCATCAAGCTGGACAAACGCAACGCCTTCAACGAGCTCAAGCGCCGGACCGTCGTGGACAAACTCGCAAACCACGCCAACGCTAAGCTGCGTGCCTTTGGCCACTTTATGTTCAAGCAATTGCGGCCGGCATCCTGGGTGGCCCTCCACGGCCCCACCGGCCTCGATCGTGCCCCCTTCGACTCTCAAGAAGGCGGCCAGCAAGGCGACCCCACCTATCCACCGGCGTACTGTCTGGCAACGCATGACGCCGCTCAGGCCCTTGACACCCGCTTACGTTCATGTGCCGGCTACGCCCGATTTGGCATGGACGACGGCGTCATCTCTGGTTCCCCTCGTGAAGTTGTCGACGCCCTCCTGCAGTACGCCCGCGACATCCAAGCTAGCGGCGAGGAGCTCCGCCTCGACAAGTGCGAGGCGTTCTGTCCGGCACTTGGCATGGGGCTTCTCGACCACCCCGATGTTCACGACCACGTCCAAGTTGCGCCTGACGGCACGCGTACTCTTGCTGGTATCCCCGTTGTCGCCGACGGCCTCGTAATCTACGGTGTCCCCATCGGCTCCCCCGGCCACGCCGGAGATGCCTATGTCGAAGCTACCTTGCAACGCGAGGTTGACGCTCAGGTGAGCTACATGAGCCGTATTCGCACAAGCAGCTCAGAACGTCTCCCTCCACTGCGTACTCGTTGGGCCGCTACTGCATCGCCGCATGGACTACATCGCGCAACACTGCTACCCCGCCAATGCCTTGAGCGCGCTCCGCCGCTTCGACGTTGCCGCCCTCAGCTTCGTCGCCACAGCACTTGGCGCAGATCCGCGTCAGGTTTTTGACTCCAACGGCATCGTCCTCCAACGCCTCCGTCTTCCTGCTCGAAGTGGGGGTGGCGGCATTCGCTCCTGCGCCGACCTCAGCCCCGCCGCCTTTGTTGGCACGGCGGCCCAGGCCCTCCCACACCTCGTCGACCTTCGCGATCCTACGGGTGCCTTGGAGGTCCCTGGCTACCTCCCCGCCTCGCCTCGGTCCTGGGTGCCACTTCTTTTCGCACAGGTAACGAGTTGCACCGTTGGCACCACCTCCTCGCATCCGGTTGCCGCCTGGGGCGGCACTCGAGACTGCGTGGGACGGACTTCGGGCTGATCTCCGTACCACGCTGGCTTCCCACGGCGGCGCTGGTTCCGGCGACCCCGCCAACGTTCATCTCGTCGACGGTCCTCTCTCCCACGAATTCGTCTCCATGGGCGTCCTCGTCGACCCCACCATCTCGACACCCGTGCTCATACCCCAACTCCAGCGTGCTCTAACCTCCCAGCGCGAGACAGCTCGGGCCACTGCACTCCAGCGCCTTGCGGCCACCCTTCCCATCACCGAAGCACTTCGAGTAGCGGCGTCCTCATGGGATCGCTTCTCGACCACGTTCATCAGCTCGTGGCCCAGCTCTGGCCTTCAAATCCCCAACCGCTGCTGGGCTGAGATGTGTGCCCAGTACTTTGGCTACCCCTCTCCAGCTTGTTTGGGCCTCGTGGGCACTCGCATTCTGGGCACTGACGTCGTTCTCGACGCTCACGGCAAGGTGCTTCTCACGCAGGCCAACCTTGTCAACCGCGGAGGAGCGCGGACCACCTGGCATGACGGCCAGCTCGACTGCGTCCACGGCAGCGTCAAAGAGGCCGGCATCCCAGCCCTGTCCGAGGTTTTCGGCATCTTTGCTGACGTCCCCTACCATTCGCACGCGCCTCTACGGCCGGTACCGAGGCAATCTCGCCCGACGTCAAGTCGTCCCAGACATCCTCACCACGCTCGACAACAAGGAGCAACTCTACGACATCAAAACCCTCGCTTGGGTTCGTTGTACACCGCCCACGCCCTCCATCCCTCCCACCCGTCGCCTGTCGATCGGCGCGCAGCGCAAGTCCACCGAATATCCCGCTCACGCCCGCGGCATCGACGCCATCATCCCCCAGCCGGGTACAGCACCACCGCCTGGCTTCTTGGGCCCTGTCGAACAGCGGCTGTAGCTACGGCACCGTCGCCGGCCTCGTCTTTGGTGCCTTCGGTGAGGCCAGCGCGGCGTGCCACGCTCTCGCCCAAACATGCGCAGCGCATCGCTGCGCGAACCTGGGTGACAAGCGGCTGCGCCAACTTCACAGAGGCAAAGGCGGCCCAAACTCGCCGCATCTACCGTGAGTGGGGGATCGCCAACGCATTAGGCCGGGCTCGCTGTGCCCTCACCGCCCTCACCCATGTCGCCGCCTCGGGAACCCCCCCCAGGCCGCCCGATCCCAGCAGGACGTCACCCTTCGTCGCACATATGTCCGGCGGCAGCATGCGTACGACCAACGGACGGGGCCGTCCTCTCTTCGCCTGCCCCACGCCTCGGCGATGACCCCGACTAGGTCCCGCGTACTTATCTCCGCCCGTCAGGCACATCCCTCATACCCCACAAACCCACCCACATCCTTCATGCTCCCACCACACACCCCCCCTCTTAGCAGTCGACATTTAAAGACAGACAGAC